>JAAVVG010000038.1:0-94334 GCA_012976225.1 Golubevia sp. BC0850
TCGACGCGTCCCCTCCAGAATGTTTCACCCTCAGGCCGGGCTGAATCTGTTTTCTCTCTCGAAGTTTCACCACCAAGCTAAGCTGAATCTGGTTTTTCGAGCTCGCCTACCCTCAAAAGGAGCACGGTTTCCCAACAAAACTTCTTCTCCCTCCCTCCCTCTCACTTCACCGCCACTTTTCACCTTCACCCTCCTCTCTCTGACTCCGAACTTCAACCTCTCATTCTCTGTTTCTTCCACTCGACATCTTTTTTAAATTGGTGAGTAAAGGAAGAGCCAGGAAAAAAGGGAAGGGGGAAAAGGAAAAAGAGACAACGGATGGAAAGAAAGAAAAGGGGCTCCAGACATCGCAAAAACAAAAAAGAGCCATCTGAACCGGTTTTCGGGGAAGATGCAAGATGAGAGAAAAGTAGCTCAACAAAAAAAAGATAGTATCTTTCAAAAAGAAAAGCAACTCCTCGACTCTCCAAACCCGAGCCGGTTTTCGGTGCGTGTTGTGGGAGGCAAACCAACTCATATGCAGAAGTTGGGTCAAGGTCGGAATCCAAGAGCTGTGAGAGGCTCTAGATTTGAATGACCATATCGACTTTTCGTCTCTAAGGTAGGCCAGGCCTGAACACGTCAAACTCTAACCTGCGAGGGTGGAGCTTAGGACTGGTTTATCGACAGATGCTTTTTCAACGAAGCTGTCATTTTGAATTTTTTGCTTAATGAGGGTGAGATACGATTAGAGATACACCGCTTTCACAGTGGACAATCCTTCAATTCTAGACCGGTTTGCGGTTCAAAAGATTGAAGGAAACAGACCAGCTTTCCGAGTTGGGTCAAGCTAGCTGTTGGATCATCGAACAGCAAAGGGACTCTCTCAGCCAGAGCTCAGAAAACACCCCCTTCTTCCAACCAGGCTAGGCTTCAAAGCACCTTCCCTTCTCTTTGGTCTCTCGCCCCACTCCACCATCTTCCCGTTTCTATATTCCTTCTCCTTCCATCTGCTTCAGTAACATCCCAAGCTCACAAACCTCCAAGCTCTAATTCGACCTCATCTTGGTTTCAAGCAACGTCAATCAGTCGCCACCTCTAAATTCCAGACCTAGACAACTTCTCCTCTTCCCCTTCGCCCCTCTCTATCTTCTCTGTTCCAGCTCAAGTTGAAACTATTCCAGGATTGGAACCGCTACTCTTTTTCTTCCAAAAGACTCTAGTCGGGAAAAGGTCCGTTTCAAAGGCTTTGAAAGGCTGGTGATTCGAATGATCATATCGGTTTCTTGCCTATGGCAGTTAGTCCCTGGGTGCTCATTGAGCCGACAGTCAGGTGACCGGAAGCTCTCTCTTATCTCATCTCGCCTCTGGCAAGGAATCTGGACGTCGCTTGGCCACCCCTCGAAAAGTCACGAACTGGAAGAGGCCGTCAAGCGGTGGCTAGGATTCTTGCTGGAAGCATCTTCAAAAGCTATCCTTCAGCATTTTGGCTGGACGGATGGTAAGAGATCGATAGAATTAAATCACATCAACCTGGATCATTCTAAACTTGGGCTGGTGTTTCTTCAGGCAGGGGTCGAGGCAAGCAACAAGTCGACTTTCTTCGGCATCTGGATCTAGAGGATGTCAATTGGATATTGGCATCGTTCCTTTTGACCTTCGATATCTGATAGCAGACCATGTTCAACATCCGGTTCTTAGCCACTGTATCAAAGCTAGCTGTTGGTTCAAGCAAATAGCAAGATGGCTCTCTCAGCTCGCTGAAGAAAGAGTTCATGAAACACCCCTTTTCTCACTCTTTTTTTTTTTTTTTTTTTTTTTTTTTCCCTTTTTTTTTTTTTTTTTTTTTTTTTTTTTTTTTTTTTTTTTTGAAAAAGCCACGAGTAGATGTGAGATTACGTAACGGCCTCAACAATTTAGATCTGCTCACCTTTTCCCAATTCTTCCTCGTTTCTTCCTCGACTCCATATCCAGAAGTTGCAAACACAAACCAAGGAGGAATCGTTTTTCTTCCGCTCTTAGTCACGTAACGTGAAACTGCAGTACAATAGACCACCTGTTTACTGTAATGAGCAGGGGTCTTGAAACGTGCAACGACGTTGAGCCACTTCGATTCCCAAGAATCCACACATATTTCGATGACGTAGTTTGACATTCCAGGAATCTCCTTGTGGAAAGTGTAAGAGGCACCTCCTAGAGCCGAGAAGGCTCCATCAGCCTTGGAGGAGATGGAAGAGAGGAAGATGTCAGAAAGAAGATGCCAGCAAGGGGTGGATTGGCTTACTCACAAAAATCCTCGGATATCTACTGCACAGGAATTCCATACGCATGTAATCGACGTTCTTCGCATAAGAGCTGTTGCTCAAATGCAAATTGTAGCTGGAAGAAAACAGAAATCGAAGGCAGGGGTCAGACTCTCAACTGAAGCGGCTCTGTCTCCTTCTCGACTTTCTTCTTCCACTGACTCGCAATCCTCTGGTCCAGCAAAGAATGTCCTAGTTAACCTGTCTTCGAAGACATCTTTCCCGATTGGTAAGGAATCGACTCTGATTTGTGGCTCGACTCCAGGTCTAGTTAACTGATGCCTCTTACTCCGAGTCCAGAATAGTAGAGGGTGAATACTTGGAATCGTTCTCGCTCTCGAGAAGATGACGCTCCAAAGTAGTCGTAAATGCCAAAAGAGAGGGAAGCTGCGATGATTGAGAAGAAGAAGAACCCAAGGAAGCAATTGAAACCAGCTGGAAGTTCGATAATAAGGGAAAAGAGCCAGTGTTGGTAGAAGCATTAGAGATGAAGGAGAGAAGATGTAGGATAGTAGTGAGAACATAGCCGAAGGTCTGGAAACCGAAGTTGCTCCCATTTTCACTGGAGAAGGACGTTGTTGATGTGCGGAAGAGGAAGAAGGATTTGAAGACTTCCCTTTATACTCTGCCTTCCATATTCTAGAGCGGAAGGACCAACCCTTAGTTGAACTCGGTTATTCGGTATTTACAATTATCATTCAAGATGTGTTGGGGACTTGTCTCATCCATCTTTCTCGGTCTGTCGCTCGGAGTTTTGCAAGCCACGGAAGAATTGAGAATCGACTTCTGACTTCTACTGCTGCTGTTCTACAATTGTCTAGTGATGCGGAATTCAGCGATACATTATCGACCGTAAGATGGCATTGGCAGATAGGGAACAGAGAGAGGGTCGATTCGCTCACGTCATCCGTGGGAAAGAAAGAACGGCATCGTTATGAAAAGGGTATGAACAGTAATTTACAGCAAAGAAGATGGTTTCTAAGTTTTAGGTTGGAACACACTCCGATAGAGGTGAGACTGGGGTATCGCAGACTAAGAGAGTAGAAGTGAGAGGGGAGTGGGATCTCTCAGATAGGTAGCTGATCATCAGGATAGACATCATGAGGTTCACTAAGAGAAAAAAACTAGTAGTGAATTGTCCGAGAAGCGTCGGTGATAGAGTAAAAATGCTGGATTCAAGTTGAGCTTCAGGTTCCCCTTCACCTCTTTAAATCATTGGCGCTGACTCTTGGAAACATTAACCAGTCGGTGAAACCATGACTGATTGACTTTCCTCCAATGTTGTTGGAGTTAGCAGAGCTCAAGTAGAAGAAAGCAGCCACCGCACAAACGACCATCCAAATATTCAAGTCTAAACCGAATACGTTTCCGCTCTTCTTGCCATCTTTGAGGTTGAATTTGGGAACATTGCTTTTCATCTCGGTGAATACCACCGGTAACAGAACCACGCAAGCAGTCTTGAAGACTGCTACGGATTTGACTGCTAAACCTGGATATTCTAAGAGACTTGGCTTTCGCTCTAGGTTTTCTTTTGGATAGAATCTTGGTTGGGTGAAGAGTAGAAGGATTGAATAGATGGCGACTGAGAAGAAATGATAGACTAGAAGTAGAGGTGAAGGAGCTAAACCTGATAGTAATCGGACTGGTCCTCCAACGCATTCTCCTCCTAATTCGAAGTAGCCGAAGCATCCTTCTCGTAATACTGCTAGATTCTCGTCTATTAGGGCAACAAATTTCAAGAAAATGAAGCAATCGAATCAGTTTGAGAAAGAAGAAGAAGAGCGAGAAGAAGTAAAGATCTCTTCGATCCTACTCACCATCGGCACCGAACAGAGAATAGAGAGCTTGAGCCAGGATGTTGATGACGCTGGCTAGACCTTTACGCTTCCAATGCCAGGATTTGAGAGCCGGCTTGATAGATTTCCAATCATTGAGATCCACCACCTTGCGATCTTCAGGTAGAGGAGGACCATCGAGGGTTGGTGGAGTCCAATCAGAATCTCCAAGGACAGTGGTAAGATGAACGGCGTCCCACAGACCGACTGACATTCCACCTGTGAGCGAGAGAGTTTCGAAAGGGAGTACGGTCAGCAGCAGACAGGTGTATGCGGGAGCAAAGGGAATGCTGCGAGGCCAATTGTGCTCGGGGAGGGAGGCTTCACTTCCAAGCGAAAGTGGCAATCCTGAAAGCGCCAGTCATCAACCAGCTCACTTCATCACTCCTGGCCATTGCCCCTCCATCGTGCTTCCCTTGCCTCCGTTCTTCTCGAAGTCTGAACTCACCTCCAGTCAAAGGATGCCTCATGTTCATGGCATCTCCCACCACCACCACTCCTTCATTCTCCTTATTCTGTCCCTGCATACTAGGAGGCAAGAAGCTATTTGGCATACTCCTCAACCTCTGACCTTTGTCCAATTCGACTCTCAAGCAATCTTGCAAGACCTCCGGAATTTGAGGTAGAACTACATCTCTGACGTGTTTCTGAAGTTCTCCCTTTGATTGAGAAGGTAGCTTCTCACCAGGAACATCTATTAGGATTCTAGTATGAGTTGAACCAATTTGATATAGAAGAACTGGACCTGAGCCACCTAGGACTACATGACCATGTCTTGGAGATGGCAGTGGAGCGTGAGTCAACTCTAAACCTACGAAATTGGATCTGACGATTGGTGAAATTGAAGAACCATGAGTCTTTCTGAATTTGGAGAAACATCCATCTGCAATGATTGTAATTGGGGCTTTGAATTTGACCTCGGTTTGAGCAGGTTCATCTTGATCTGGTTGTTGAGATTTGATAATTCCACCAACTCCAATCACCTTCCCTTTCCCATCTTCCAAGACCTCCCTGACTGTACACTCTCTGAAGTCAACTTTTCCTTGTTCCTTCACCTTCTCTCTTAGAGCGTTAACAAACTTTCCGTGATGAAAACTTCTACCTTCAACTTTCCCACTGAAGCTCTTAACACCTTTACTTGCATCTTGTTCTTCTTGAGTGGGGTATGGAATCGGAACTGCTCTATCTCCGTAGAATACTTTGTAGCCTTCTACTGGGACTGAGTCAATTCCTTCCAAGCAGGATTCCATTCCTAAAAGCTTTAGAGCTCTGACTCCTCCTGGTTGGAGTAGTTCTCCTACGATTCTGTCTGGCTCTGTGAGATCTCTCTCTAGAAGAAGCACCTTTCTGCCTGAACGAGCTAGACCATAAGCCAATCCTGATCCTACCACTCCAGCTCCTACCACTATGATATCGTACGAGGAGGAAGAGGTGGCCTGGAAGGAAGAGAGAAAGAGGAGTGATTAGAGGAAGACGGTGGGCGTTGAATTGGATTCATTCTTCGGACTCACCATTGTTGTAATGAGTGTGATGTTTTGATGTTGATTTTGCTATTCTACAAGATCAATTACTTGAAAGAGAGGTGTAGGGAATGAATTGATATTGAATTTGTCCAAAGCTGATGATTAGCTAAGTTTTTCTGAAGTGGCACCACGTGGACAGGTAGGACTAGAATAAGAGCTCCAGAAACTTGCCACCGACAACCCATCTTCAAGAAAGAAAGCAAAGACTCTCGAACAATTTGGTGGACTCAAACATTTTGAAGTATTTAACAGTAGACATAAAGGAAACTCGGGGAAGCAAGATTCGACCGTCCTTTGACTCCAGTCCCTCCTTCTTCTGGACCAGTCGATGTTTTCTTCGATTTTTTTTTCCTGTTATCCTTGATTTTCCTTTTTATTTCAGTTTATGATCTCGCTTCTATTTCAATGTCCTTGCAAACCTCTCCAAAGAAGCCCAACCACAACCTCAACATCTCTCTCAATTTTTTTGGAGGCATTTGAGAAGCTTGACTGCAGAGAAGGTGTCAAATCCAGAGCGGTAACCTGATCAATGGGTCTCAATGGGCATTGAAAAAAGGTGAGTCAGCTGTAACTAGATTGTGTCAAGGAGGTAGGAGTGTGGTTGAATCTACTGTAAAGAAGCCTGTTGACGACGCAACAATAGGAGTTGCTTTGATGGTGAGATGAATCAGTAAAGTTCTGGGTCATCTGGGTAGCTCCAAGAAAGCCCCTCGATGCCTCTGTATCATATAATCGTAGTGCAGCGGTTTAGGAAAAACGAAGAAACCTTGCAAGCGTAGGCAGGCGCAACTGATCCTCCTTCAAACAACATGATCTTTTGAAACAAAGTAGTCTACATACATCTCAAATTTTGGCTCATCCTACATGTAATCTGGAAGTGCGTTCTAAGTTCCAAGAATCACTCTTAATATCCGCTACTGATATCGGCATCATCGACATAGTAATCGTAATCACGATCATAGTAATCATGACCCTGCTCAGAGTCGTAACCAGTTGTCTTAACGAGCTCCTCCCAAACTTTTCCGAGCTCCCTTGGGCTATAGGAGTCTTTGTCTTGACTGAAAGAAGGAAAGAAGTGATCTTCTTCAATGAACGCGAAGGCTTCGAGTTCGTCAGCTCGGGGACCGCTTGGAAACACCATGCACAGATCAAAATCTTTGGTCTCCAATCCTAATTCAGCTTCCAGGGGTTTAACAAACTTGATTCTGTATTCACAGAAATGCTGGTCCAGGTAGCATCCCAGACCCAATTTTTTCTTGTCCTCTTCATTTTCTTTCCTTGAGGCATAGCAAGACAGCACGTAAGCTATAGTTCTTCCATTTGCTTGCATTCGTCCATTTGTTTGCATTCGTCCATTTGCTTGTATTCGTAGAATCTTGACAGATCCAAAAGAACGCTTGAAAGTTTCGGAACTTGAAGATTCTTGGGCCAGGTTGAAGCTGTAGAATCAGTGCAGGCAACTTCTTTTAGAGCTGGGCAAGACTTGAAGATTGAAGTCCAGAATTCGACACCAGGTTGATGGGCGCTTAAGGAGTTAGCTAGGAATTTGAGTCTCTTGAGGCTGATAAATTCCAATCTGGCGTAACGAAAGTAAACGTGGATAGGAACTGCCACTGGTATGAACAATTCAGCGAGAGACTGAGCTGATAGAGGATCGGTCTCCAGGTAAGAAATCATGGAATCTGAATTGTTAACCGTAGTGACACAACCCTCGAATCTTGAACTTGCAGCAACGACGTAGAAGGCTTTACACTAGAAAGATAATTCTTTCATTCTCCTGCTTTTGCTGCTGATCCAGTCTTCGTCGACCGCACTTTGAATTGCTTGACTCCAAAGCTCTACGGGGATAATTTGCTCAGCATAATATTTCTGGAGGATCGAAAAGGATAGAAGAAAGCTCAAAAGTCAGTTTCGTATCTCACTTCCAAAGGCCGAGCTGCGACGAGATCCGGACTCACTTGGTGCTTTTTCATGATTCGAGAGAGTCTTTGGGATGACAAGATGATGTACTGAAAGAGTGGTTGAAGGGTTAGCCCTGTGAAGAGCAGCAATTGAATGATTGGAAGAGAGAAGAAAGGTGGAAGAAGAATGCTTCCCCGGAAACGCAGACTGCTCTTCATTTCGACGCTTGCGAATGGTCTGAAGAGCTCGGAGAAAGCATGCCACTTAAAAACATGAGTCTGACTGAGGATAAACCTTTATTGGACAGGAAAGAGGCGTCTTTATCCGAAGGATGTCGTCTGTCGTCTGTAGCCATGTCTCATTCCTCCACCATGCCATTCATGTTTCAAAAGGCGACCACAAGAGCTCGGCCGAGCTGAAGGCAGCTCCCAAACCTCCGGATGAAGAATGAATAGTGTCTGTAGGCTTTGGATCTTGCTGAAGAAGGTCTTCATCGCATTCTCCACTGCTATATCTCGGTAGAGCTTCCGTTCTGAACGAGGCACTGCCTTGTAAGATTCGTATCGATTTGAGGTTGAAGAGACCAGCGAGTCCAGTTGAGAAAGAGGAATAGAAACTTGATTCTCGGAGTCGTTTCCTGACTGATAAAGAGCCAGTGACTTGACTTGCGGTCCATATTGTATATCACTTTCTAAGACTTGAGAGAAAGCAGTCAGTTCAGATGGGCAGAGACTGAGGTTTCTGATGAGAGAGGGATAGTAACTTTGGTAGCCCAGTCTGGACGTCAGGGACAAGGCCCTGAGAGCCGAATCTCTCAGCCTTGAAGGAATCAAGAAGCGGATAGGTCAGTCGTGCGGAAAGAGCGCAAAGATCAAAGGAATGGACAGAGGCAGACAGCAGACAGGTGACAGGTGACAACTCACATCCTCATCTCTACTCTCTCTTCTTCATCCTCCACCAACGTCCAGCTTCTGACTTGGTCTACTATTTGAGCTGACAACTCTTCCGGCAGAGCATCGATATTAGCCAGTGTTCTTCCCTCGCGAGTTTCTGATTGGCTTGATTTTAGATCTTGATTCAACGACGTTCGAGGGTGGTGTGTGGCCTAGATCTACCAGCGCCCTTTAGATGAGTGTTGAGTGAGTGATTGAAGATTAAAGCATATGAGAATCAAGAATTCGGCTCGAAGGGGTAGGTTTGAGAGGAAAGCGAGTTTCACCTTTCTTCTCGTGGTTGAAAATCTCGGTCGCGTTTTCTTGCGATCCCTCCGAGATTGAAATGAGATTAACGGATTGGAACAACACACAAGCACAAAAAAGAAGAGGAATGCAGAAACCTAATAAACATTGAATTTTGATAAAAGTACAAAGAAAGAAAGAATTGAACCTTGCTTCCCATTCCCTCCTCTCTCCCTTCCTTCAGGCCTTCTTCTTGACAATCCCAAAAGCACTTTTCCCTTTCTTTTTCTTGGCGACAGGAGCCAGAGTACTCCCATTCCCATTGCCATTCTTCATCAAAAGTTGAGCTCTAGCAGATTCTGAAAGTAAAGATTTAAGATCTGGTTCCTTATCCTGACCATTTCTCGAAGACTCAGCCTTATTCAATTCTTCCTCTTCATCCAACGGTCTTGCTCTTTTAACGATTTGAGAACCAGAAGCTTGTGAATTACTTGAGGATCCGACGACAGTCGGTGATGGCATCTCCCCTTCAATTTCCTCCTCAACTTCAATATCCTGCATTTTATTGAAATATCTCCTAACCAATTTCTCATCTTCTTCCAATGCTCTTTTCCTTTCGATTTCTTCCGGATCTGATTCCTTCAAAAGAGCCTCTTTCCTCTCTCTTTCCTTTCTAAGTTCTTCCATCACTTGACTTTCATCCACCCTCTCATTCCTAGCATTCCTAGTTCTAATGTCTTGTAAAGCATCTAAGATCTCCATCTCTCTCCTCGAATCTAGAGTACGAGATTCTAGAGATTTCATGGGATCTAGGTCTTCGGCTTCCGCAGCTTCTGCTTCAGCAGCTAGGAGATGAGCTAGAGGATCTAAGGATGTAGAGGCATCTGAAGCTTCTACTGCTGCTGCATCTCTCCAGGGTTCAAAATTTCTGGAGGCTCCATGTTCGGCGGCGTAGTCTGGAAAGAAGAAGAGGCAAAGGAGAGAGAAAGAGAGAGATAGAGAGAGATGGAGGGTTAGAATTGGACTGCGCTGAGGATTGAGATGGAACTTGGCAGTGGATCCTACTCTTTTGGCAATGGAATAGATCCCATCAATATTCTCAACTCAATTTCCCAACATGAAGGGAAGCAAGAAACTCCAAAGGTAGAGTAGTTCCAAAAGCAAGCACCCTTTTCGACATCCCACCTCCAACTTCATCCTAGCTCTTCTTCACCTGTCCCCCCTAAGTATGCAACTCAGAATAGATCTATCTCCATCTCGCCAACTAAATCCAAGCTCTCCTCTCCCTCTCCCTCGACCCAGTAACTCACCTGTATTCTTGGGATCAGTCTTGAAAGTGATCTCTGCACTACACCTAGGACATTTGATATAAAACCTAAAGATTTTGATCCCAAAGTATTCTTCTCCTTGGACGGTTTCTTTTCTGGCGTTGAATTTTTTACCTTTGTAAGTGTATTCACCGCAAGTGTTACATCTCATTGAGAAAGGTGCCATCAATCTTACCACTTGTTGAGCATCTTTTGGTTGCTTTCGACGAGGGATCTTAGCTGGATCAAAATCTGGTGGGAAATACTTGTTGAGCACTTTACGTTCTGACATTTTGAAGTGGAAGTAGGTGAAGAGACAAGAGAAGGAGGCTTGATTGGGTTTAAGGAGAAGAGGAGAGTGAATTGAATTGGATGGGTTGCCTCCTGAACGTCTGAACACCTTCTCTCTCTCTCAATTCGTTCTGAACCCAGTCTACAACATTCAAGACCTAAATTACTGAATTGTCATCTGATAGTAGCAAGAGGAGAGGAGCTTCAGATTAGGGTCAGAAGGAAGCAAGTAAGGAAGAAGTCAACGTTGCAATCTCTCTCCTCTTCTCTCTCTACTCTCTCCACTCTCAAAGATGAATCCATCTTCTCAATCCAAGACTAGTTCTTCTTCTACCTCTTCTACCTCTTCCTCAGCTAACATTCTACCAATTCAACGTAGATCCTCAACGCCTTTACCAGGGATTAGTGCCACAGCAGAATCACTCAGAGAGAAGAAGCAACGTGCCAAATTAGATTCAACTTCTTCAAATTCGATTCCATCTGCAACTTCAACTTCTTCTATCAAGCCATCTCCATTAAGAAGATCAAGATCAGAAGAAAGGAGGGCTTTATTACAAGAGGATGAGGAGGAGGATGAGGATGATGAGGAGGATGAAGAAGAGGATGGAGATGCAGATGGTCATGACGATGCTCTTAGAGAATTGAGTACTGGGATCATCATGCCTGGAATGACTGGGAACGTTGGAGGATCTGGATCTCAATCTACTGGATTAGGCATGTCTAGAAGAAGTAACAATCCTTTGAAATTGGCTCAACCAAAGAAGGTAAAGAGTAGTAGTAGTCCTTCTTCTAATGCTGGCAGTGGGAACCAACCTCATCAACAAATCCAATTGAGACAACAGATCAACTACGCTCAACAGCAATTGAAATCGCAGCAGCAGAAGTTCAGTGGGGCAGGGAAATACTCAAGTGGTGGTGGTGGAGGAGGATCTTCTTCTCAGCAATCAAAGAATTCTGGGAATGGAAAATCAAGTTCAAAAGATTCTGATAAGAAACCTCAAAGTGCTGGTTATAACTACAAGGGAACTCCTTCTAGATCCACTCGTTATTCACTACCAGTCAGAGCTGAGAAACCGGTCAGAACCAGTAAGACGACTGGGAAACATGTGGTTTTACCTAGTGAAAGTCAATTAGCCCCTTTGCCGGATGAAGAGGAGGAAGAAGAAAGTGAAAGTGAGACCGATGATTCAGAAGAAGAAGAAGAAGGTGTTTCTAAATCCTCCACAGTCACCAAAGAATCTCCTTCAACTCCAACCAAAAAGTCTTCAGCCAAAGACAAAGAAAAAGCAAGTCATCCAGCTGTAAAACTGTCAAAACAACCTTCGTCCTTAATCATGCCCTCTCAATCTCATGCCAGAGCTCCACCTAGAATCCCCAAATCTTCAGGTCCAGCTTATCATACTTTCGAAAGGTTGAATCCTCCTTCTAGAATTTCTACCGCTTTACCTAGATTAACTTCTTATGCTTTAGGCACGGCGTTACATCTGCCTACTCTGATTGGATTCTTGAGAAGAGAACATGGCGTCAAACCTAGGTTGTATGACGAGTGTGCTTATGTGGTTTATTTCAAACCTCTTTTACCTGGGTTTGGTAGAGCTAATGTTAGGAGTGCTCCTGAACCTAGGAGTGGTAGAAGTCCAGGTGGGGAAAGCAGAAGGGAGAGAATGATGGAGGAACAGGAAGATGGGGGTTATGATGGTGGGGTGAGTTTCTTTTGGGCGTTTGAGATGAGATGGAAGTCAGAGTCGGGTTTGAAAATAATTGGAAGCTGACATTGACATTTGCTTTTTTCCTGGATTTTCCCTTTTGTTAGTACTTTGCTGCAGCTCCTGAAGAGGAAGAGGAATTAGATCCGGATGGATACGTCAAACATGAACGTCGTAATAGTTCTGGAGACGTTAAGGAAGAAGGTCTACCTTCAGATGGTGCCATTAGAGAATCCAATCAAGATGAAGGAAAGACGGATAATGAAGGAACTGAGACTGAAACGGAAACTGAAAGTCGCAGAAGAAGAGATTCCAAAGATGGTGGAGAGAGTGAATTGGAAGGGACTTCAGACATCGATGGAGATGATGAAGATGGAAGATTGGAGAGACGTATGAGAAATTACAATGAAGTTGAAAATGCAACTGATAATGAAGCTGAAGGGATTTACAACAAGCCTTTCACTATCGATGGTCAGCAAGAGACGGAACCTCTTGAAGAGGATGGAACTATTCTTTCAACTCCGAAAGCTAAACCTACCTCTACGGATTCGACTCTAGATGCAGCTTTGGACGAGGAAATCAAATCTGGATTGGATCTTGGACTTTCCGGGGCTGAAGTTCCAATTTCAATGTCTTCACCTTCTGGTTCAAGTCCTGAACAAATCTTCAACGAGAATTTAGCAGGTAAAGGAAAGAGAAGGTCAGCTTCTGAAAGTAGTTCGATTTCTGGAGAAATGGGTTTAATGTCTGGAGATGATGAACCTTTGAATGCAGATAGAGCTGGTGCTAGAGATATGCTACTACAACAAGACGAAGAAGAGATCAACAGGAGCGTCATTCAAGCTGGAGCAAGTTTAGCTGAAGAAACTGCTCAAGATGTTATGGATGCAGAAGCAAGAGGAGACGACAGAGAAATGGATGGGGAAAATAATGGTCCAACTTCTTCTACTTCGAATGAAGCTTGGAGAAGAGAATTAGGTCAAGAAGAAGGGAAAGAAGGTTCAAGAACTCCAGGTGGAAGTTCACGTTGGAACTCAAATTCCACGAATCAAGAGAATAGGAAAACTAGAAGTCGTAGAGTTAAGAAATCTAGAAAGTCTTCTGGTCCAAATCTTGCTTCTCATAATCATGATGGGTCTACTAATTTCCTGACTTCAAGATCTATTTTAGAAGCTTTACAAGTAGCTGAATTAATCATTCTACCTTATGGAGTATTAGTAATGTACAATTTCTCTTTAGCAGAAGAAAGAGCTATAGTTGATGATGTCATTTCATCAGGTTGCGTTAGAGGAGCTTTGAAAGCAGACGATGAAGAAACTGAAGCTTTCCATTTCTGTTATGATCCTTCAGTTCCAGCTCCTAGAATTTTCAATGATTTCTTTACCTTCAGATCTTCAAATCATCTCTTAAAGCTTTCCTTAGCTCATGCTATTGCTCAATCAACTAAACTTTCAGTCTTCGAAGAATCTATGCAGAAAACTTTGGAATTAACTAGTCATATCCCAAAAGAATTAGCTAGTTCTGGTGAACTTGCTTTAAAAAGAAGAGAGGCCTTAAGATTAACTGGTAGACTTTTCAAATTGAGAGTCGATGTTAATTTAACCAGTAATGTTTTGGATACTCCTGAACTTTTTTGGTCAGAAGCTAGTTTGAAAGCTCTTTATGATGCTATTAGAGAATATTTGGAAATCGATCAGAGAGTTGAAAATTTGAATGAAAGATTGGCGGTAGCTAATGATCTTTTGGAGATCATTCATGAACATATTGCTAATGAGGCGATGAGTAAAATGTGAATTCTCCTTCTTGAGTCGTAGAGATCTTCTCTCCAGCTGCTGGTTTCTGATGGCTGACTTCTATCTTTCCTTTTTCTCGATCTCTATCAGTACTTGGGTCGTCATTTGTCTCATCGTGGTCGCTTGTGTAGTCGCTTGCGGAGAGATCTCAGCTCGTTTGGTTCTTCACGCTAGGAATGGAGAAGCGGTTGTAGCAGCTCGTGCAGCTACTAGAATGATGGCTCAAGGTGCTAGAGGTACTGATGGGGTTCAGATTCCTTGGGATCTTTAAGGTGACCATCCCGGAGGAGGAAGGGGTTCTGTTGTCATTCTTTCTTTCAATTCTTTGTTTCTTTTCGCATGTTCAAAGTCTCTTTGCCTTTCTGTATTTAATTCATTGGATTTCTGAATTTCTCAAATTACGCTTCTCCAAGTTGGGGGTCGATGTGTATTAATGGTCGAATTTTCATTGGTCCTCCGATACTCGGCGCGACCCGTGGCCTGCGAAGGTTTGTTCAAATTCTTCGAGCTCTTTCTTCCCCTTCCTTCTTCCTTCCAACAACAACCTCTCTCCCTCTAACTCATCCTTACATCAACACACATAACAATGGGATTCTCTGACGGTGATACCAAGAAAGGAGCTGGACTTTTCAAGACCAGATGTGCTCAATGTCACACTGTTGAGAAGGGTGGGCCAAACAAGGGTTAGTAAACAAATTACTTTTAATCTCTTCCCTTTACTTAACCTACATACTTCTGACTGACATTCCCCTCTTCTTTCCTTCCTCCCACTCTCCCTCTCTCCCCATTTTCCCCCTTTGGTCATCATTGGATTTCTAATCATTTGTTCTGAACCCCCCTTGGTCCTACCCTTCCTCGAACTCCCTCACTTTTCCCTTCAAAAGTCGGACCAAACTTGAACGGTCTTTTCGGACGTAAGACTGGTCAAGTCGAAGGTTTTTCTTACACTGCTGCTAACGTTAACAAGGGTGTCACTTGGTGAGTTGGCAGTTTCTTTTTTGCTATCTCTTCTCGCGAATGGGGTCCAGTTCGACTTGGGTCTTTAAAGGTCGGAACATACTGGACGAGGAAGCATACAGAGTGTGATGGAACAGCGAATTGCTAGGAAACGCTCCGAGAGAAGAAATAGACCCGGTCTTGGAAGACTGAGCCTTCTTACCTCAGAAGGGAAGATCAAACAGAGGTGGAGGACAGCAAGTCTCGCAGGACCTCCTTCTCTCCTCTTTCAAGAACTACTTCCAGCAGACTTAGATTCAAGCTTTCTGGATATCTCTTCTGGAACCCTCCCTCACAAGAGGTCGCAGTTCGGTCGAAATCACTATTCCGATGAAGGTGTGAAATTGAATTCAAATCAGTTTACTGACTCTCTCATTCTTCCTACTCCGTTCTTTTGTGATCTTCTCAGGGACCAAGATACTCTCTTCGATTACCTAGAGAACCCAAAGGTGAGTTGAATTGACCCGAAATCCGCAGAGTTCGAGGGAGACACAGTTTTTCTTATGTCCAAATTGTGATTAGCTAACCTTGTTTCTCTCTTATCACTCCTTTTACATTTTCACCTCACAGAAATACATTCCAGGAACCAAGATGGCTTTCGCTGGACTCAAGAAGGAGAAGGACAGAAATGACCTTATCACATGGCTCCGTGAGGAGGTAAGTTTCCGACTTGATCTGACCATTATCCACAGCTGCCAAGCTCTTTCGAAAACTCGAGTCCTTCAGCAATTTGATTTTTCATTCGGTATGAAGCTCCTCCGCTTACTTGAATTTCCCTGACATCTCTCTTCTCTCTCTCTTCTTCTCTTTTCAGACCAAGTAGAGCTCCCCATGACTCTCCCGGTCTTCAATTCCACTTATTCGCATCCAAGAAGCTCATGAACGTAGAAGAAAGTCAATCCAAACCAGAACAAGCCTAATTCTTACTCTCAATTTATAACAAACCACCACTCGCAATAGAACAATTCTCTTTTCTCTCTTTCTTTATCTCTCCACATTTCTTTTGGGTCCTTGTCTCTTGTTTGTGATGGTTTTTGACCTTCTCCTCTTGTTCTTTGTTTCATCTTTTTTGAAATGTAAAGTTGATTTCTTGCATTTGCTGGAGAGTTGAGGGAGACGGCCGGAGACGAGAGAAGATGGGAGGTGTTGACTGCGATAGGAGGAGAACGTATCTCAAAAACCAAGTCAGGAAGTTCACATGAGAAAAGACTCGTTAGACCTTGAGGATGAGGAGGATTCTTCACCGCGAGTTTCCGATAACCAAGGAAGATGCTACACGAGAAAAAAGAAAAAAGTTGGAAGGTCTCTCCTTTTCAGCTTCCCTTCCCAACCTTCCCCATTTGAGCCTAATTCTCATTTCTCCTGATTTCCAATGAATCACTCAACCATCAACCAAAGGGGACTGGGAGATCAGGATGAAGCCTACATGGCGAGTGCACCGCCCTCGAACGTCGTTGAATCAAGATCTAAAACCAAGCCAATCAGAAACTCGCGAGGGAAGAACACTGGCTAATATCGATGCTCTGCCGGAAGAGTTGTCAGCTCAAATAGTAGACCAAGTCAGAAGCTGGACGTTGGTGGAGGATGAAGAAGAGAGAGTAGAGATGAGGATGTGAGTTGTCACCTGTCACCTGTCTGCTGTCTGCCTCTGTCCATTCCTTTGATCTTTGCGCTCTTTCCGCACGACTGACCTATCCGCTTCTTGATTCCTTCAAGGCTGAGAGATTCGGCTCTCAGGGCCTTGTCCCTGACGTCCAGACTGGGCTACCAAAGTTACTATCCCTCTCTCATCAGAAACCTCAGTCTCTGCCCATCTGAACTGACTGCTTTCTCTCAAGTCTTAGAAAGTGATATACAATATGGACCGCAAGTCAAGTCACTGGCTCTTTATCAGTCAGGAAACGACTCCGAGAATCAAGTTTCTATTCCTCTTTCTCAACTGGACTCGCTGGTCTCTTCAACCTCAAATCGATACGAATCTTACAAGGCAGTGCCTCGTTCAGAACGGAAGCTCTACCGAGATATAGCAGTGGAGAATGCGATGAAGACCTTCTTCAGCAAGATCCAAAGCCTACAGACACTATTCATTCTTCATCCGGAGGTTTGGGAGCTGCCTTCAGTCGAACGAGTCGGAGGGAAAGAGATCCCTTTCTCTTTCCTCGCCAACGCACTCAAACAGCTACATATCGGGAGATGAGAAGATCGTTGTTTTTTGTCCCCTTCTATGTCAAGCCATTCTCACTATCAAGATCACGACTAAATCACAATCCTTTCCGGAAGAGTATCACGAGACTTTCAGTGGTTTATCGAGGATTGAAGACTTGGCTCTAGCGGTGACCTTCACTTACGATCAGTCAGACAGACGCACTTGGTGGGTATTGCCTTGGGAAATTCGGAGGATTTGGAGAGCCATCGGAGGGGAAGAGAGAGGAGGAGTGAATTGCGATTCGATTGAGGAGACTGGAAGTGTTATTTCCTGAGAATTGTGATCCCAGTCTTTGAAGCTGTGATGAGTGTCTTGTGAATGACACTCGAAGAAGTAAGAATTCTGATTGAGAGCGGAAGAAAGGGATAAGGACAAAAGGAACTAAGTGAAAGAGACCGTGATGGTTTACACCTGAACCTGATTGAGATCAGCTCTTTGAAGCTCTCTGAATCTCGGGCAAGAGATTGGGAGTTGCCTTGAAGATAGAGGAATTTTGTTGACGAGAGCGAGAATCTGGATTTTGAAATCAGTTCAAGAGAACCTTAGAAATAAAAACTTGGATGCTTCAAGGGTCACTGAGTCGTGATGATGATGATGCTTCGGCAAAGCTGAAACCAAAGAGAGCTGTCGATAAGTTAGGAGCAGGATCAGTCGAGAGTGGGAACCATATGATTGCAATTCAGCTCAAACAGCAAAGAACAATTCTTCAAACCTCGACTTCCCAATCATACGGTATTAAATCTAAGTTCACAACCTCCCCGACCAGCTCTCTACACTGCCTCAACGCTTCCGCATTCACACGAGAAAACGATACAATGAGTGTTCTTAAAGTGTTCATCTTGATTCCGTGGAGTTCCGATCCCTCCTTGACGTTTCTGTCTCTGGCACGAAGTAGAGCCAAGAGATCTTTTCCAGCTTTATCCGACCCATCAAATCTAAAAATTTGCAACTCTGGACAACTTGCTGTTATTTCTTGATAACCGAATAGATAAAGAAGCCTCAGTTCGGATATTGAAGGTAACCCTGAATGAACAAATTCGAGGCAAAGCTTCAGTGTTGAAGGAGCTATCATCCAGTTAGGAAAGTTGCGATCCCAGTCCTCCAGTTCGAACACCTCCAGGTTGGGGAAGGAAAGCGGGAGAACTTGCTGATTATCTCCAGGAATGAAACCAATGTTGAGATGCTTGAGTGATTGAGAACATGGCTGAAGAACCTCCCTCCATTTCGCATTTGAGAAGAAGGATTCAACCCTCAAAGAAACGAGGCTCTGGAAGAGGTGAGGATGATCTAGATGAATGTTCCAGAGAGAAGGGATCCATAGTACTTGAAGACATCCTCTTTTCATCTTGAAACTAACTTCGACATTAGGGAAAGCGGCTCCTAGTAATCTGAAGGTTTGCACGTTTGAGAGCTCGAGTAGAGAGGTTGCAAGCTCTCAATTTTTGGCATTTTAGCGTCTAGCATCCTCATGTGAAGGACCGTAAGAGTTCCACTGGATCTTTGAAGACACCGGATGAGTTGCCCCAGATCTGCTGCTTTTGGACCTTTAACGAAAATCGAAATCTCCTCCAAGCTTGATCCACTCCTTTCGTCGAATTGATCCAGAACGGTCTGAACTTCTTCCAGAGTCCCACCAAGTTTCTCGAGGATCCTCCATAAAGTCATATTCTCGTTGATGAGCTCCAGTCACTGCTTACAGATCTGCCTAGCTTTGACGACCTGTTTCGAAAAAATTCGTTTTAAGGTCGAGAGGAGAGTCTCGGACGGAAGGATCTCATTGATGTTCATCTGATTAGCTTCGGTGAACCAGGGGGTTGAAGGAGCTGGTTGCCTGTGCCCAGATTTGAATATGCCGAATAGAGAAGAGTGAGAGAGTTGGCGGGTTCCTGTCGAGTTACGAGTATAATCGAGAGAGTGAGGATGAGGCTGCGAGGCTGCTGAGTGAAGAGAAAAAGATGAGATGAGTCTTTTCTCCAACCACCTCTTCCTGTTAGACTTTGAATCGGATCTCAATACTCACTCACCTTTGCCTTTGAGAGAATCGCTTTCTGAGGAGGAGTGGTCCAGGAAGAAGATGATCGCGAAGGAATGAGCTTATTGATGTGGATGGCTGCTTCTTGAGAGACCTCGCTCATGCGTTCATCTTACTTAGCTATCAAATGGACACGTGTATAATAAACAACAGGATCAATCGATCCTCCTTCTCCATCTTATGTTGGGAGGAAGGGCATGTGAAGGTGACGCGTTTCGCCTAACCCGTGGGATCACTCTTCATCCGACTTCCATTTCTGATCAGACTTCTTTGCGTTTATTCTAGTCATCAAGATCTCTTCCTTTCAGACATCGATCTAGTCTTCAAGAGCAAATCTTTTCCTACAGAGTTATCTCGATCCTCTCGTCCTCTGCTCCCTCTCACTTTCCCTCTTACGCCTCCCTCTTGTTTCTTGAGCCCATCTCTCACTCATGGTCCGCTCCAACACCTTCGAAATTCGTTGGCATGACACTCAACCAATCTTCTCATGTGATTTCCAATCCATAAGATCATCTTCTCTCATCAAGACGTTAGACATCAACAAGCTGCAAGCAGAAGCTGCAGCTCAACTGGAAGGTGATCAATCGGCTGCATCTTCAAGTACTAAAGCAGCTGCTTTAACCAATCCTAGTCAGAGTTGGAGGTTTGCTACTGCTGGTGCTGACAATCAGGTCAGAGTGAGTCATTTCGATTAGGGAGAGAAGCGAGAAGGTGATGGGAAGATTGAACAGAGATCGGGCTGCACGAGGTGCTATGCTGTCAGGGAGAAACAAGGTGGAAAGGTTTTCAAATTTCGTTCTACTGTCGAAACATACCTGCATCACTTGGAAAGGAGTGAAACTGTGAAGGTTGGCCATTCTCGACTGCACATGCTGCGCCAGCTGCAGCTGCAGCAGTCCTTCGACTCCTCGTTCTCTGACAGAGGAGGTTCGAGGATCAATGGCATCTGTGAGAGGAGTCAATGTGATGCTCCATTGGCAAGCTTACCCTCTTCCGCTGCCTGGCGATGAGGGTCACGAGTTGGTGCTCCTTTTGGGGTGATGCTAAGAGGCTAATCTCTCCCTTCCCTTCTCTCCTTCTCACTTCATTTTTCTTACAACTAGGTATGGATGGTCTATCCAAACATTCCCTCCCCCGCAGCTCTAGCCGGTGCTGCTTCCTCAACGGCCCCTCTACCTCCTAGAGTGGAATTCTTATCAACTCTATCAAGACACACTCACGCTGTCAATGCAGTCAAATTCAGTCCCAGTGGTGAAAACATCGGAACTGCTGGAGATGGTAAGTAACCACTAGCTTGAACTGCAACCGAGTGGAACGCAGGGTGCGGAGGGCTTGTTCGTCTGATTAATGCTTCACTGACCCCTCTCACAACGATGATACCCCCTCTTCTTCTTTCAGACGGTTTCCTAATGATCTGGTCACTCTCTAATTATCACGTTGCGTCCATAGGAGAGGAAGAAGAAGCGACTTATGCCAAAGAGACTTGGAAGCCGAACACGACTTTAAAGATCACACCTTCAGAACTCTACGATTTGGCTTGGAGTCCGAATGGCGAGGCTATCGCGGCTGGTGGAACTGATTTTGTGGTTAGGATCATCGACGTAGCTGGTTGTGAGTACTGGCTACAGAAGAGACGAGGGAAAAAGAAAGTTGCTTTCTATTCAGAATGTATGCGGCTACTGATTCGTGATTCTTTCCTCCTCAACTCATCGGCAGCTTGCGTTATCAGAGAGATTCTAGAACACTCCCTACACGTCCAAGGGGTAGCTTGGGATCCACTAAACGAATTTCTAGCCACTCAATCCGCCGACAGAAGCGTCCACGTCTTCAATCTTCACACCAAATTCAATTCCTCAACTCAAACTCACCAAGGTCTTCCAGGTACACCTCAGTCAGTCTCTAAAAACACCAAGATGGAACTTCATAAGAGAAGTGGAAGCTTTGGTGGAGTAGGAAATTCGAACACCAATCATGGAAATGGCAGCAGCTCTGGTTCCGCTCTCGCTGGACCTAGCACCTCTTCTCATTCGAACGCTGAGAGTGCTAGTTCAGCTAGCGCAGCTGGTGGGAGTGGAACTGGTACGAACTTCATCTGGGATCTTTCGGCAAGACCTCCAATGCAGAGGAGAGGTAGTAGCGTTTCTCATGCCAGTGAAAGCGGAGGAGAGAGAGACAATACGTTCCCTCCTGGAGGAGGCAGGTCTGGAAGAAGTTCTACACCCTCAAGCATCATTGGAGCTACTCCTGGAGGATCCAACTCGAATTTTCAAGTCGCAGCCTCAATCCCAGCTCCCGTTCATGGCGTCAATCCCACTTCTGCTGCCGTCGCGCCTGGTGCGAGACCTGGAACTCCAACTCCCTCGATCCCTCAGAGTCCTTTCTCAACTGCAAGTGCAGTCGGAGGTGGGGGGATCCCTCACGCTATGAACCCGCCTCAACGCACCCCCTCGAGAAGGTCTAGTTTCAGCGGATCCAACGCTGAGATTGAACCTGGCTCTCCTCCTACTTCCACGACCTCCTTCGCTCCAAGCTCGATGGTTCGATTGGCTAGTGGTGGAGCTCCTATCACGGGACATGAGGCTGCCAACGCTGCCGCGACGAATGGGACCACTGGATCACTGAGGAATGCTAGATCTTCTTCAGTCTCGACACAAGGAGGAGGCGGAGGGGAGAACTTGGCCAGGTCGGTCAGATCGTCTTCTCCCATGCCACCTCTACCAGCCATCAGAGCACCTCCATCTCCAAAACAACGTCTTCAAGCAGCTCAAGCTCAACTAGGTTCTGGCGCAGGAAAGGGAATGCTGGCGAGAGTCCAGCTATACGGAGACGAACACTTCACTGGATTCTTCAGAAGGTTGAATTTCAGTCCTGATGGAGCTCTATTGGTCACCCCAGCCGGTACTTTCGACGCTCCTCAAGCTCCCTCAAGCCCAACTTTCTCTCCCCACGCAGTTGCTTCTTCCTCTGGAAAGAAAGGTTCAAGCTCCGGTGCGACCCAAGAAGTTCCTCCGATCCCTGGCCTAGCTTCAACTAGTGATCTCAACTCCTCAGCTTCAGCTAGAGCCAACGCAGCTTCCGCAGCTGGTAGATCTACTGTCTATCTCTACGGCAGAGGAAACTTCGGCAGAAACAACTCTCCTCTCGCTCATCTCCCAGGTCACAAGACGGCAAGTATCGTGGTCAAATTCAATCCCATTCTCTATGAACTAAGGAATTCGAATCCAGATGGAAACGCAGGAGCTGACGGTGGAACCCAACCCCATCAAACCGTTCCCTTAGAAGTGGGAAGAGAGAAGAGAGTCAACATCGCTCCTCCTCCTCATGTCCCTTCACGTTCGAACGGCAAAGGAAAGGAAACTGTAAGTGGAGCCAATCAAGATGCTCCAGAACCATCAACCTCCAAGAGAGCTAAAGATAGTTCTGGTGAATCGAATCAATCCTCTCATCCCAATATCCAAACTCCAAAGAGCATGATCGGTCTACCTTACAGGATGATCTTCGCTGTCGCTACTTATGATAGTGTCTGGATCTACGATACTCAGCAAACTGGTCCTCTTTGTTGTTTCAGTAACATGCATTACGCTGCCTTCACTGATTTGGCCTGGTGAGTTCTTTGGGAATCAGTTGTCTGGCTTGTCTCTGTGTGTGTTCTGTTCTTACTTATCGCCGCTTCTCCCCTCTCTCTTGTCACTCAGGTCACCCGATGGTCAGACTCTGATGATGTCATCCACCGATGGCTACTGTTCAATAGCAGTCTTCGATTACAACGAACTTGGAATCCCGTATCAGTACTCCTCTCAGCCTTCTTTGAAAGCGCCAGTCTCTGGAACTGTCGCTCCAATCCTCCACGCTCAAGGAATTCCTTCGACCCCTGCTTCAACCTCCAATACCAATTCCAATTCAGCTTCAGCTTCTCAAGTTCATCCTCACGCAACTCATGCCCAAAGTCCGCTCGGTTTGGGTTTGAACGTTGGAGCTCCAGCTTCTACTTCCACTTCAACAGACCCTAAAGCCTCAACAAGCCAAGCTTCAGATTCAACAGATCAACCTAAAAAGAAAAGAAGAATCGCTCCAACCATTGTTACCAACCCGTAAAGCTCACTTTTCTGTTTCCTTCCTTCGTTTTTCTCTCTCGATTTTAAGCCTCTGGTCTGTCTTTCTGACTTTTCTCTCTCTCGGCTGATTCATTCATATTTGACCCTTCTTTTCTCAATAGCTCGAAAAGACTCATGCAGACCCGTTCAAGATCTTCTCCACTTCTGTTTCTCAAAACTCAAAACATTCAAAACAAACAAACCCTTCTTGTACTTCGTATTCGTTTCGTTCACCAATAATTGACCCGCCTATCCTTTTCAATGAGGATATCCTTTCTCTTTTCACCGTTCACGAGTTTACGGCGTCACGCGTCACTTAAGGGAAATGGATCGAGATTGCTGATTCTACAGAGATGGCCCTTAAACGAGAGCAATGACAAGACGGGACAAATGCTAGATGGGAGGGGGAACGGTAAGGAAAGAGATGAAGTAGGTGAAGTAGGTGAGACATGTGCGAGAGAGAACAAGAAGAGAAGATGAGAGAGTCCATGTACGGCTCGTCTATGGGTAATGCAGGTCTGAACGAGGTGGGCTTGATTGAACTGGAAGATTTAAGCTAGTTGAACTTCTCAGCGTCCTGTGGCGTCGAGGAAAGCCTTTGAATCTATGAGGTCGATTTGAGCTTGGCGAAAGGTGTCGGGTGTGATTGATAGGCCTTCAGAGCGATACGTCATCAAGCTTCTGGTAGATAGATCATAAGATGGCCATTCAGGGAGACCAACTGTGGCAAGAGGAGTAGAACGATAAGAGCGACGAGTGTGAATGGAAAGAAGGCTGTTCGAGAGGAAGATTGGAATTGCTAAACTCACGAGTAGAGTTGTTGGGATCTAAGTTGTAGATGAAAGAGATGAATTGTTGGGCCATGGACACACATCTTGAATTACCGACTTGTTGCGAGACTGTTGAACGTCAGGTTCGATTCGATGCGAGGGAAGAAAGGTGGAGAGACAAAGAAAAAAATGAGAAGTCGACAAGTAGTAGTGGTAGTAGGCACCTCGCGTTCGAAACTCACCGCATTGAAGGTCACTAGTGTGCGGAACCCCAAGGAAAGACGGAGTACCAGATTGATGCTGAGCATACATGTAGCCCCATGAAGGGACGTTTATCTTCGAGCTCTCGTTGTTAGAGTGCTCAGCGATGGATTCTAGCACTATTCGGCGGAAAGATTGGAACCTAAGATCACCATAAATCGATGCAGCTCTCTAGAAAGATAGAAATTCGAGCGAGAACAGAGTCAGCACGAATTTCCTTGGTCCTTTGTCGGAAACACTCACCTTGAACTGGTTGTCATCTCCGGGGAAGAAACGATCGTCTTTCGAGGCTCCAACGGGATCGTAAGGACTTCCATCTGCTGGTATGTCTGGGTAGGCTGCTGCCAATTCGGAGTAGGTGATGTTGGTAGCATTCGAGAACGGATCAAAGAACCAGCTCAACTGAATCCAATTCTCGAAATCTGTGACTCCAGTATCGTTGGCTGATGATGTAGAGTTGTCCAGCGAAGTTGAGTTTAGCATGCTCGAGTTTCTACCTCCACCAATGATCGAAGTTGAGGTTGGAATGGCTGATTTACGAGAACGAGTCCTAGTCGAGTTTTCTTTCTTGAGATTTGGGGTGGTTTTGTTCTGAGTGATGACGTCGTGGAAATCCTTTGGAGCAAAGACTGCTCCTTCATCTAGATTGTTTCCAAACATGATCGGAACGTTGGCGAAATCTAGTCTTGATAAACTGTTGGAGACTGAATCGGCGTAGAATCCTCCAGATCGTCTCCCCCCGTCAAGACATGGTATCCAAGGGAAGACTCCTAAGGACATGATAGTCTGATTAGATGGACTTGATAGTGTACTTTCAGTGACACTGATGGTCGTGATCTGTTCCCAAGAGAGATTCCGAAGGCAGGTCACTCTTTCTGAAGGAGTGGTAGCAGAAGAGCAGTTGGAGACTCGAAGCACCTTGGTGAATTGAGCGTCCTTTATGTTTGAACTAGAGAGTGGAACAAATGGAGGACTTTGAAGTATAGCTCCTCGGAAGAGAGGCTTTAGAGGTCTCGAAAGATTGGTCTGCCTGGAAGCTGTACCATTGTCTATCCGATTGGGAGGAGAACCGTCCGAAGAAGCTATCTGAGCTACAATTCCATTTGCCCCGGCTGACTGGCCATGAAGGACTATACGATTCGGATCTCCTCCATACGAATCGATGTTAGCCGATACGAAACGGATTGCTTCCTGAATGTCTAGATACCCTCGATTCAATCTGACGTTGCTAGTTGTGTTTGAAGAAGGATTCATCAATCCCGTGGTAGGGTCTACACCTGCCAGTTCTGACATATCTGATGAGGTCATAAATCCGAGCAGACCTAGCCGATAGTTGATCGTGACTACTATGAACGGCTGAGAGATGTTCTGACCGATGGAGATGAATTTCGAGGGGTTGAAATCAAATCCTGAGCCTGCTTGGAAGCCACCACCTGTGAAGGATGATAAGAAAGAGATGTCAGAAAGTCTTGTCAATATACTTGCATCGTTATCGTTTCACTCACCATGAATGAATATCACGACTGGCAGTAGCTCAAAGGGTGCTTGGAGAGTCGGTCTCTGCACGTTCATCAGAAGGCAAGACTCGTCCATGTTCGAGAGGCTTCCAGCTTGAGGACATATTGGTCCACGAACACTTGCATCGTTCTGAAGAAGAGCGGAACAGAGACATCAGAATCGGCAAGGGGGCGGACACGCGAGAGCTGAGACAGGAGAAAATCTTCATCTTGGTGAAGAAGACTCACCCCTCCTCTCCAAGTTTTAGTTCCGTTTATTGGTTCTGGCCCAGCGAACCTCAAACTTCCTACAGGAGGTTTGGCGTATTGAATTCCTGAGAGATGAAGAGGAAGGGAAGAAGGGAAAGAGGACTAAGGTAGATTAGTAACGAAGGCATGTGAAGAGAAACGCGACTATGGAATGTTATCAGACTCACCATACCAGACTTCCTGATCATAAGATGCAAGGTACTTTCCAGTCAAAGTGGTTCCATCGTGTGCTTGGAGGGAAGGGACTCTGGTTTGGAACCGTGAAGGGAGGCCAAGTACGAGACCAACTATGAGGATTACCAGAACTAAAGCTGCTACCGCCAGACTACCTAGGACTTCTGCCAGTCGGAAATGATACCTTTTCATCTTTCCTTCGCGAAAAAGAAAGGGAGGAAGAAGAGAAGAAGAGGAGGGAGGAGAAAAGAACGAAGGAACGTTGTTGCTCAAGATTTCCCCTCGAGTCCGAGTTCTAGAAGCACGGCTTTAGCTTCGATGCGCCGAAGAGGACTCGGCGCTCCGAGTCAAATCTCTCGAAAAGATGGAATCGAGTTCAATTCATTTAGGTGACATTGAGATTACGAAAAGGAGATGGTCAGGAAGGGGAAGAATTTGGTCGTCAAGGTAGCAAGTGGAGATACTCCAGGGGTAAGTCTCACACCTCCCTCCCCCTTCTTTTTCGGAATTTAAAAGTGAGGCGGTCTATAGGAAGGTTTCCGCAGAACTCCATCATCGATATCCCAAATTCTACATTCTGATTGGTAAGATCGAAATCTTGGCTGCTCTCTATAAAAGCCAGCACCTTCTTCTTCTTCTTCTTACTTTCCCCAACGCTCTCTCTCCCACTCTCTCCCATCTCCCACTCTCTTTCTCTTCACAATCTTTTCGCCTTCCATTCAATCAAAATGAGCTCTCTCACCTTCAGGAACCCAAACCCTTCCCTCACTCTTACCATTCCAAACAGTGGGAGACGTTTCGAATCTCTGTCCAGCCCACCTCTCCCTTCTAGTCGCCACTCTCCTTTCGGTTTGGATCCAAGTCACTTCGGTTCAGTCACTCCAAAAAGGACCTCCGTCTCTAGAGAAATCAAAAAAGAAGTTCAACCACTCGATACTTCCAATCTAAAGGAAGCACTCCACAGACCTCCTTCAATCTCAACTCTATCCCTTGAAAACTTGGAACCACCCAATCTCTCTTCCACCCTACCAAACTTCGAGTCAGTCTCTTTGCCTTCATTCGAAGACGAAGTCTCTGTACTCATCAAAGCCGAACTTCAAAGAACTGAACTTCACTCGAAGGACTGTGATTCAACCCAAGTCAAGCCAAGATTGGTCAATTCTGTAGCTGTTGGAATCTTTCTGGTGAGTATGGCTCCCCTTTACGATCTTTTCGTTGCACTCTAGCCACGACAGAGATCTTTGGCTGACCTAATCTCACCTTTCACTTTCATTTCGCAGCCAATTCCCTTGGATTCTCCAGAATTCAATCATCACGCCCTTCTATTATCTCTGGAATCTCAGGATCCAACTCGTACAGATCGTATCCATTCAGATGGGTTAGGTCCGGTTGAAGCTGGTGGATTCAGATTCTCTCATCAAGTCGATGCTTACCGTCACTCAAGAGGTATCCAAACCATCGTAGAGCTCAATTTGGGACCAGCTATGACTGGAAAGACTGATCAGGACATCATGTCAATCTGCGAGAGAGTACCTGTGAGTTGTTGACAGAAACTTCAACATTCAATCTAGTCTGCTCTCTTCGACTTTCCCTCATAATTTTCTGTCCATTCTGTAACAGCTTCCTTGTCGTCCTTACACCTCTTGTCAAGACTATCTCATCTGGCTCCTGGTCACTTTGGAAGCTCGCTCTCTGTTGGCTCCAGGAGAGGTAGCCAGGTTCGTCTCTCTGGGATTCAAAGGTCACATCAAACCAGTAGCAAATTGAAAAAGCCGTTTAAACTGTACCAACTGTTCCCCGTAGATTTTTTCAGGTGGCTTTCACCTCCTTCGATTTGGACGCATCTTGTCACTCGTCCACCTTTTCGTTCACCACATAGAATCACATTCTTCTCATGTAAAGCGTACATTAAGACACACATTACAATCTTCACATCATTCTCTTCATCTCCATGCCAAAGGAATTGACAAGGTCTCACGGCGAATGAAGGGGGTATGCTGATGGCATTCAAGTCCGAGAACAAAAAGGTCAAAGAGTCCAAACGTTGTAGCCGAAAGACACATGAATATAACAAGAAAGAAGTACAGATGATGAGGTGTCCTAGACTCGTGTATGGTCAGTAGGAAAAGATATGCGAAAAGAAAGATGGCGTGAGGGAAAACGAACGAGAGCAAACAAAAACGAGCGACAAGAGTGTTTTTTTCCGAGACGAGAGAGATTGAGGGGGCTAGAGAGAGAATTTAACAAAGTACTGAAAGGGAAGGAGAGATTGATAATAATAAAGAGTTGGTGATCGTACAAGTATTTGCAAAATCCTTCGGACGAATCTCGAAGGAGTGATTAAACAATTGGTTTTCTTTGTTGAAAGTTTGGTTGAAGTCCAAGTCACTTTCAGGGATAAATGGATTAAAGGTATAAGGTTGATTTGAAGTCGACTGATTGATTTTATAGACTAAAGTTCTGAAGTAGGGACATGAAGTAGAAACGACACTCCCTTTATTCTGTCATTCCCCTTCTGCTACTCCTCCACTCGTGCTACTAGTCCTGCTTCTGGGTTCCTGTGTTTCCCTTCCCTTTCCGTTGTCTCTGCTTTGAACATCGATGCTCAATTGAGAGAAGCTGGGAAGACGTAGAGCTCCCTCTGGTCGTTTAAGTTGCGAAGATTGGGCTTGAAATTGATTTGAAGCGGTCGGGTCCAGATAAGTAGAAGGACTTGAGATTCCCGGAGATGTGGCTGGAGTTGATGTAGCTAGACCGGAAGATAATGGAGGGAGAGCAAACTGTTGACGATTCTGAGCTTGATTGAGTGTTGAATGATTGGAGAAGGAATGACTTGAATAGAGGTTGGAATCTTGAGATTGAGATAATTTACTCATAGAGACTGATCTTGAGGAATTTCCAACAATTGGTGAAAGAGAATCCCTTGATGAGAAGTAGCTATGATTTGGGAAGTTGCGTTCCGCCTCGTTGATTGGAGGAGTTCTTGCAAGATGCAAAGGTGCTGGTCTGGTTCTGAAGAATGGATCCGAATCCGACCTTCCTCGTGGATTAGAATCGGAAGAAGGAAGTAGATGAGGGAAAGGTGAGGCTGGAAGAGAATTCTCGTGAGATGGTTGAGATCTGTTGTAGCTCGTGGAACCGCTGTTAGGATCGATTGGATCTGAACTCCTTGAAGAGTTGCTAAGTTCCTCGTCTGTGATATGGCCTTCTTCCTCCTGATGAATGCGTCTATCCGATGTTTGACCAAGACGTAGCGGGGCCAGGCCAGATGGGATCGAACTTGCGAAGATAGGAGGCATCGGCGGCGAACTCAATCTCGAGCCGTGAACCGAAGTTGCAGAAGAGGGAGCTGCAGCGAGACCCGTTGGTAGAGGTGGTAGCTCGATCCTCCTACCTTGTGGAAGAGGCGCCAATCTACGAGCAGGACAGTCGACTGGAGTTCTCTCTTCCCAGACGTTGACACTGGAACCAGACTTGGAGGGTTCTGCTGAGCGATGAGGTGCATCAGAGAACGCTCTCCTCCTAGAGTCAGATGCCAGTCCAGGAGCGAAAGAAGCAGCGGTCGGATATTGAGAGGAGCTTCCGTCTTGACCGGCAGTAGCGACTCTTGGAGAGAGAGAAGACGGGTGTTTCTGGAAAGAACGAGCTTGATTGAGAGACCGATATCCAGTTTCCGGAGAGTGTTGAGGGACGTTTCTTTTTTGATGATAAGAGTGTTGGTTGTCGGAAGAGACTTGCTCTTGATGCGGTTGATGAGATGTCTGGTGAGAAATCGGGGTGGACTGGAGAGAGAAGCCTGGAGGAGAGTAGACCTTATCCGTAGAATTCAAAGAGAAGCCTGGATAGTAGGGCAGCTCTTCTGAACCTGCCACTCTCGAAGGATAAGTTCCTGGAGAGGAGACTTGTCGACGAGATTCTGAGGCATGTGAAGAGCCGAACTCTGCATTAGAGGTAGAACCTTCAATAGGCCTCGAGTTGAGAGTATGACGACGAGCTTTCTCTGGAGATAGTTTGTTGATGGTAGAGAGTGGGAGTCAGTTAATAGAGTCTGAGTCTGACGTGATCCGAGATTCCATCCATGTAGACTGTGCGTTGCCGGCCAACATCGAAAGCGGCTCCATTTCCTCATCCATTCTCGTCATGTCGACCATGTAGACTGTGCGTTGCCGGCCAACATCGAAAGCGGCTCCATTTCCTCATGCTCTCGACATGACGAGAATGGATCAGCAGCAACTCGAGGTTTCCCCTATCTATGCTGTTGGTTCTGCTTGGCGGCAAAACGAAAGCGGCACGAACTGGAGTCGAAGATCAATGCGGGGCACTCAGACAAATCACTTACGTCTCTTGTTTTGGAAAAACACTTGGACCTTGCGTGGAGTGATGTTCAGCTCCTTAGCTATCGCTTCTCTGACTGCTGTCGAGGGAAAGTGAGTCTGTGACAAACAGAAGTGAAGTTGGATTAGGAAAGATTTTGGGTTGTTGTTCGTCGCCTCGAATCTCTCAAAACCGCCAATTTCCGTTCCCTTGGGTAAAGTTTAGGCTCCCGATGTCCCGGGACGTCGATCACTTGCTAAGTAAGGCTAGGGCGTAAATTGAAAACCCGCAGGAGAGGAGAAATTTTAAGCGAGTCTAGGCGAGATCGAAAAGAATCTGCCCGATGCCCAAGACCCTTCCCCTCCCTCTTCTTCTCCCAAGGCGTTGGCCATTCTCATTCGTTTTTAAATGAAACCAGCAAATTTGATGACAACATCAAAGCCAGAAGCGAGGAAGTTGGATCTATTGCTGTCTTGTTGAAAGGTGACGTTGGTGTCTTGAAATACTCTCCGGAAAATTGTGACAGAATGAATGGACGTTGGCAAGGACCGCCCCCTCCCAAAGAAGGTGGAGATGACTCAGTGAAAGAAATGCTCACCTTTGCTAGTAATTCATGTAAAACTTTACTTTGTTGAGGAGTTAAAAGTTTTCTTGTTCTCTTGTTTGAACCTACTAAATGATTATTGCTATGAGGAGAATCTTCGTCTTCCACTTCCATGCCCAGATCTTCTTCATCTTCTTCAACGGCCGCACCAGATCGGGAAGTCGGAGCTGTGATTGTTGGAGATCTCTTTCTAGATTTGGAGGTTGAAACAGATTCTTGAAGATGTTGATAGGATTGAGAAGGTGAAGTTGAAGTGAAAGAGGGAGAAGGAAAGAATGGAGGTGGTAAATGTGAAGACGTTGCTGAAGGGCTCAAGGTAGATGCAGCTACAGTTGTCGATTGAGTTGATCTTGAAGTCTCTTGATTTGAATCGTGTGGCGGATGATAGTAGCTCATATCTGAATGAAGATGTTGATGGTGTAACCGTGTTGCTATCATGTGTAGATGGGAAGACTAGAGATAGAGAATCTTTGAAATCAGGTTACTATATGAACGATTAGTCGTCTGCTGTGATGGTCAAGGAGAAGAAGCGGAAGAAGAGTTTTGAAATTTGAAAAACGTCATGAGACGGTCTGGTCTTAATGGGAAGAAGGGTTTATAGCGTTTCCAAAAGAGAGGTCCAAACACGAAAAGGAAACCAGCTCAGAACGACATCAGTCGGGACGACGGAACTTCCTCGCAGATGTGAGGCGTTAGTGAGACACACCTTTAGCTAAGCTTTATCTTTCACTCCTCTTTCCAGATCAATCCCTTTCCAGCTGGTGGTTTCTGGTTTGCCTTCAGCCAGCCTACTTGACACCGCACAAAAGGGCAACAGAGTATCTTTGAGTCTCTCAAAAAGTTGGGTGGCGAGAGTTGGTCTGTGTAGGATTCAAAAGTTCAAAACTCAAAAGTTCTGACCTCCCGAAAGGAAAGTTTGTTTATCCCTGATTTCTGCGCTCTCGACTCTCGAGAAACGACCAGACCCATCTTAATCTTGAAGGGCAAATACCGGTGGCAGCGGTTCGAGATTCAGCGCCTCAGCCACGCTCTGAAATCTGAAGAATTGGAGAGGAGCTTCGACTTTCCACTCACTTCAGTCACTTGACAATTGACAACCCGCTCTCTCTCTCTTGGTGAAGGACCTCTTTCAGTCTCAACCCTCTTCTGAGCAAATCCCTTTCAGTTTACGTGCGAGAGAACAGAGAGTGAGAGGAGGACCAAGTGATAGGAGCCACTCTCTCCGATTGCAATCTGGAAGCAAAATGTTCGATGAGTGAGTTCATTGGAGCTCTCTTTGTTATTCAAGTCCTATTACTTATCATTCTTTTCCTCTCCAACAGCTTCGTTCAGACCTCCAATGCTACAACTTCCAATCAGAATCAGGCTTTGAATCATCATTCAGCCGCTGCTGCTCCTGCTGCTGGAGGATTTGGATTGAGCTCTCCTCAGCAAGATCAGCTAGGTCTGATGGACAGCCAGCACGATGGGTTTGAGAGGGATGATGTGATCGAACAAGTTGGGAGTGGATATGACAACGTGACTGCTGTGAGTGAGCTGTGAGGGGAGTGGAAGGAGAGACAGGAGAGAGGAGGGAGGGAAGGATGCTTATCAGCATGAAGGACAAAGCAACTCGAAGAGCCAGTTGACCAAGAGAAAGGAGCAGACCATCCTGAACTGATCTCCAATCCTATCAATGACTGCACCCAAACTCATCTCAGCTCGAGACAGGATTCATCTCGAGCGACTTGGATCCGACCTCCTCTCCTTCAATGCCTCCCATCTTTCAGCTTGGAAGAGTTCAATACGCCTTTCCAGCTCCCTTAGCCCTTCTTACAGTCTCTTCAAACATCTTGACAATGTGTCTTTACTCCTATCCTATCCCACCTTCTCCATTCCCATCCTCCTCTCCAACTCGAGCCACCTCAAATCCTCAACAAACCTTCAATCCTTCACCTCCAAGACTGGTTCGAATCAATTTGGATGATCCTACTAGAACTTCAGAAGCAGATGTTCCACTTCCACCTGCTCCTAGAGTCAGAGGAGCAACTCAACCTCAAGATCCGAATACGATGGGTCCTCATCGAATGTTCGCTGATCCTCACGGAAGACATACTCTTTTGAGCATGAGAAGTGGAGACAACTTTTATTGGACTACTGGTTGGAAGAAAGCAAAGATTTTGCCAAAGCTCAAAGGCTTGATCGTAGAGTCTGTGGCTTGGAATAAGATTAGACCTCCAGGTGGATCTACTTCCTCCTCCTTCTCTGAGGGGAATCCAAGTTCAATCTCTAGGGGAAGTACTTCTTCAACTCTATCTAGTACTAGAGAGATATTGATCGGAACGAAAGATGGCGACATCTTCGAGTTGATCCTTTCTTCGCCGATAGGAGGAGATGGAGAGGAAGGAGATTTCTTAGATCGTCTTACTAGAAGGACGGGGGGTGGGAATTCTTCAACTTCGGATGTGGATAAGCTTCTGAAGCACGTCTTCACGCTACCGGAACGTCAACCTATCACTGGTCTATCTGCAGAACCTTTCCCTGCCTCTGCCATTCAACCGCCCAGCATGCCAACTCACAGCAGAAGCAAGAACTCGGTTCGAGCGGTCGTCATTGCTACTACTAGCACCAGAATCTACGAGTTTGTAGGAATTACTGGGCGCGGAAGGAATGAGACTGGAGAAGGGGAGGAGGGAACCTTTGACAAGCTCTTTGCTACCTACAGGGCTGATTCATCACCTAACCTGAGTAAGTGAATCGACAACCCCCCCCCTTTTGCGTCATACTTACAGTGATGACTCTTCCCGCCTCGTTTTGTCTCTGCAGAATCGGAACTTCCGGGAGATCTTCCCTACTCAGAACTTCACACTTATGCTCCTTCTGAAAGGCGGCCATCGAAGGCTTTGGCTTGGCTTACTGGTGAGCTTCTAAACTCTTTGAGGAAGTTTTGCAAAGCCACAAAGCTGATTTCGAAGTTCGATTCCTCGACTCTATCCCCCTCGCAGGTCCTGGAGTCTATCATGGGTTTCTCTCTTTCGGAGCTCAAGAAGTTGGAGATTCCGTCATCGACAGCGCTAACCTACTGCCTTACCCAGCTGTAGCTCTCGACGAGGACGTCGAAGGAATGAACGCTGGAGGAACAGTAGCTGAGATTCCTCTTTCGATCTCTCTAACGGAATTCCACTTCATCCTACTATATCGAGATAGAGTAATGGGAATCAGCTCTTTAGACGATCGAGTGGTCTTCTCCGAAAATCTTCCTCTCAGACCTAACGAAAGAGTGATTTCGACGGCCGTAGATCCAACTCGAAGGACGTACTGGGTTTACACGGACTCTTCAATTTTCGAATTAGTCATAAAGGAGGAAGATCGAGATATCTGGAGAGTCTATCTGGAGAGGGGTAATCATGAGATGGCTCTGAATTACGCCAAAGTGGAAAATCAAAGGGATTTAATTCTATCTAGTCAAGGGGATCGATTCTTCAACGACTCGAGGTTTATACAAGCTGCTCAATGCTACGCTCAAACTGTCAGTCGATCTTTTGAAGATGTCGTTTTGGCTTTCATCGACAAGGGAGAAAGAGATGCTTTGAGGTATTACTTGGTTATGAGGTTGGAAAGATTGCGAAAATCTGTGAGTTTCCTTTTCTAGGATCGAGTGGGATTTCTTTCCAGCTCTTGACTTACCAGTTTAATTTCATTCCCTCTTCCTTCTCAGGACGAGATGCAAAGAGTCATGCTTGCTACTTGGCTGGTCGAGATCTACCTTGCGAAGATTAATGAGCTCGAAGACGTCGCTGCCGCTGAAGAGGCCAGTCAGGACGTCGAGAACTATCGATTGGAGCAAGAGATGCTTGAAGAGGAACTTCGACAATTCCTGGTCACTTACAAGGTGAGAGAACACAATTTGGAAGCATAGAAGAGTCTCCAAAGCTAGTCTCCTACCCTTTGTCCTTTTCCCTTTCCCTTCAGAACAACCTCGACCGACGAACGACGTTCTCCCTTCTTGCAAGGCACGGGCGAACTTCAATTCTTCTTCACTACGCTTCCATCATCGGAGACTATGAACGAATAGTCAGGCACTGGGTTAAAGAAGAAGAGTGGGAAAAAGCGATCGACACCATCAACCGTCAAGTGAGTTCTAAGCGTTTTGGAGGTTCACTTTCTGGGTTTGCTCTCGCTGAAATCTCGTCTGTTCTTGATTTTCTAGTCCTCTCTCGATCTATACTATCGATTCGCCTCTGTTCTCATGCGACACAGTCCTTCAGCTACCGTCACATCTTGGCAACGTCAGCCGGCTCTATCTCCACGACGACTTATCCCAGCAATGCTTCAACACCGACCTCGAAAAGAGAAAGGCGAGAAGAACGAAGCTGTCAGGTACCTTAGACATGTCATCGACATACAAGGAAGTACAGACAGTGCGGTTCATAATTTCATCCTCACTCTACTGGCTGCTGACGGGGATGCCTCGTCTACGAAAACCTTGACCAATGGAAGCAAAGATCATGATCAAGTCAAGGAAGATAAGATCGAGAATGATCTCTTCGATGGATCATCTCTTCTTCCGAACTCTTCTTCCGCTCTTCTCTCTTTCATCGATGCTTCAAAGCCAAATCCATCGACACGTCAACCTTATTACGATCTCGACTACGCTCTTAGGACTTGTGCTACCTACGGCCGAGTGGAAGCCTGCGTGCGAATCTATGCTAAGATGGGACTCTATGAGAGTGCTGTCGATCTAGCGTTGGGAGGAGGTCACGATTCTTCTTCGGACGGTCACGACGTGGTACAAGAACACGAAAAGAGTCTCACTTCGGAGAATTCTAACCTTCCATCTCCTAATTGGACCGATCAAAACCAGAAGGATATCGAGCTTGCTTGTAGTTGTGCTGAAATGGTGGAAGGAAACGATGATCTAAGAAAGAATCTGTGGCTTAGGATAGCCAAGTTCGTCGTGAAGAGGCGCCGCGATATCAAAGCGTGAGTCTGGAGTAAGAATCATACCCTCTTGTTTTTTCCCGCTCACTGACCTCTCTCCTCTTGTCTCTACTCTTCAGAGCCATGGAGTTTCTGTCCTTGACACCTCTACTCTCGATTGAGGACATTCTTCCATTCTTCCCTGACTTCTTCATCATTGACGATTTCAAATCCGAGATTTGCTTAGCTCTAGAAGGCTATGCGTCAAGAATCGAAGAATTGAAATCCGAGATGGACGAGGCTACTAGAAGTGCCGAATCGATTAGGAAGGACATGGATCGATTGGGAGAGAGATTCGTCACAATCGAACAAGACGAGAAGTGTGGAATGTGCAGCAAGAGGTTAATGGAAAGAGGATGCTATGTGTTTCCTTGTCGACATGGCTTCCATGCCGATTGTCTCATTGCGGAGGTGAGTTTCGGAAAGGAGTGTAGAAGGCGATGCGACTTCTCGACGTTGGTCTGATCATTTACTCTATCGTCCCTTGCTTCTTTCCCTTCCCTAGACGACCCGACATCTACCTCAAAGAACTCTTCGACGAATCTTGGAACTTCAAGAGGCATTGTCAGTGTTGACTTCAGGATTGATTCCATCTCTTCCGCCTTCCTACTCTTCCGCCTTAGCTTCCTCTTCAGGCGCAGCCTTAGGAGCGGCTTCATCTTTCGGTAGAAGAGCCGGTGCAGGGCTAGGTTTGGACAAGCTGAGAGAGTATGTTCTTCCAGATGCTATCGTTGGAGCCATCTCGACTGGAGTTGGCATGTCAGTCGAAGGTGGTCGGCGAGTTCTAGCCCCTCTAGATCCCTTCACTCTTCCAGCAACTTTGGGAAGGAATTCTGGAAATACTCTTTCGGTAAACGACAAGGATTTGGGACCGAACGAAACCGGAGACGATAAATCCAAAAACACGATGAAGCCGATGACGGAAGAAGAAGAGGAGAGAGTCAACTCTTTGAGAGACGAATTGGATGGATTGGTGGCCAGTTCTTGTGTTATTTGCGAAGGAACTGTGGCTGCTATTGGTAGAGGGTTTATCAGGGAAGGAGAAGAGGTCGAAGAGGACTGGTCTCTGTATTAACAAGCTTCGTACAATGTAACCTTCGCAAAAAGTGAAGCTTGAAGTTTGGTTGCCTGAGTGGCGTTTTACTGATTACTAAGAGGCACTTTTGAGTCCCGTTTGCTTTTTCAAGGTCTATTGAAGCAGTGTTTCGAAGGACGGAGAGGGCTCTTCTCCGTCGCCCTCAGACAGCAGTGTTTCTTCGTCTCTGCGTTTCAGCTTTCATTCATTCATTCAAGCTTTGTATTTATTCATCTCTCAAAACAAGAGGGAAAGGCTTGAGAAAACGCTTTGGTAAAAATTTAGCAAGAGAAAAGAGGGGGATGAATTTGGACAAAAAGAGAACGGGATCTTTATTGAGAGAAAGAAGAGAGATGGGAATACGAGTGTTCCTTTTGAACTTGTAATTTGGATTCTTTGATGTGTTTTCCGGCATTTATTGGAGAGCTTTACGGATTCCATCGACAAGAGCCCAGACTCCCCACGCACCTGGATCAGGCTGGGAAACCGTCGGAGAAAGGAGAGAAAGATTTGGTCAATCGGGGGAAAGGAGGTCTTTCATCACAACAATGATCCGATTTCTGAGTACTCACTGGCATGTCTCCACCATCTTTGCTAGCAACGTAAGTAGCTCTACCAAGTCTAGCTGTCATCGCCTTTGTATCCTCAGCACCCTTTCTAGCATCCTTTACAGCTTGATCTAAGCCTTTACCGCCTCCAAGACTTCTACAGAATGGAGTGAGCGAATCAATCAAAGTTCTGTCACCAGGTCTAGCTGGAGTATATCTTCCCAAATTCTCCAAAGCAGTTTCAGCAGCTTTACCCCATTCATCGATTCCAGCAGGTTTACCTTCAGACTTGTTATCAGCAGAAGCAGAGACTAAACCTTGAACCAAACCAGCGAAGAAAAGAGCATAGATAGCGCCTGAAGTTCCACCCATGTTAGATTCGATTGTTGAACCGATAGATAGACAAGTTCCAGCAGCAGTGTCGAAAGAGATCTTTCCATCTGAAATAGCTTTCTTGATAGCATTGGCACAGTTAGCTAAAGTCTCTCCACAATCTCCATCTCCGACGATAGTGTCGAATCTGGTTAATTCTGGTTCAACTTCAACAGCAGCGGCACAAGCTGATAGAATGGCTTTCTTGACTAGTTCTGGATCTCCATTGGTTGGTCCTCCTTGCTTTCCAGTTCCTTCAGTGCTGAGAGCTGAAACTGAACCTCCTTGAGAGCGTACTTCCTTGAGACGGTCTTCGGCTTCTTTGGCTTCGACTTGACGATCACGAGGCTTTCCAGTTGGGCTACCCCATCCTGTGGTGACTCCGGCCCATGAGAAGGCGTCGGTTGGAGCATCTAGAAGAGCGAGAAGATCCTGTCCAGTCTTGGCAGAGATGCGCTTGTGGTTGACCAAGGAGACTCCGAATCCTGGAGCGTTAAGGGAGGTCATGTACTGAGAACAGAAGACACGAGATGGGTACAGACCCCAGTCTTTCTCTGTTGAGTGGTGATGTTACGAGAGGAAGAAAAAGATGAGAAGAGAGGCGAGGCAAAAAGGAGAACAGAAAAAGACGACTCCTTCTACCATCGTCGAGCAAACTCACCAAGCTGTCCTAAAACCTCATCAGTAACAGCGTTCATTTCCAATTGAGACATTCCACCCAAATTGTTAATGAAAACGACTGGAGCATCTTCCTTGTCGAACGGAGTGTAGGCCCTATCCTTGTCATCTTGATTTAACATTAATTTCAGCATTTCTTTAATGATAGCATCTGGAGTTGGTTTTTGGTCGTAATGTTTGAAACCTGGTTCGTTATGAATACCCATTCCTAATTCACAAGCATCTTCAGCCAAAGCTCCACGATCTTCGTCTCCCTTTGGCCTTCCAGGAACATGACAGTGATCCAAAGAAGTTCCAATAGTGACGGTGTTATCGATTAAAGTTCTACCCAATTCAGCTAATTGTTTGACGTTTAAACCTTTTTCTGAAGCAGCTCCTAAGATCTTACAGGTGAAGATGTTACCTGCTAAACCTCTTCTTCCAACTAATCCTCCACGTTCTCTTCCTACTGCTACGTCGTCTCCGACGATGACCATCTCGACTCCTCCAGATTGCTTGTTTCCAGAGTAGGCTAAAGCTGCACGAGCTTTCTCAGCTGCTAGACCAAAGTTGAGACAATCTCCAGTATAGTTGTTGACTATTAGAATCACTCCAGCGTCTGTGTTGGCGAGATCTAGACCTGAACAGATCTGGGAAGCTGATGGAGAGGCGAAGATATCTCCGGAGATGGCAGCTGTAAGCATACCACGTCCGATGACTCCAGCGTGTCCTGGCTCGTGACCAGCTCCACCACCAGAGATGACGGCAACCTTGTCGTTGGAATGAGTACAGTCATAGATAACTTTGTCTGGAGCGTAGCTGGAGGCGGGGGAGGTAGAGTGGAAAAGGACGTGGGTGAGCATGCTGTTGGGATGTTGGAACTAGGGAAGCCTCGAACATTTGGATCAGGTAATGGGAAGCAGGGGAAGAGGGAGGGGAATGATTGGACTCTCCCGGAGCCACAAGCTAGCAAAGTGGAGCAGAGAGGAGAGATAAGAAACTTCCGTCTTCACGACTCTGCCTCCCTCTCTTTTGGCCATTCGAATTGATGAAGAGTTATTCTGACTTCTCTTGACCAATTCATAGCCAACCCCATCCCATCGCTCTGCCTCCCTGTGCTTCACTCCTTCCAGCTACGCGTACTTTCGCTCTAGCCCTCCTTCTCTTCGAAACCATGTCCCGCAGATCCGAAAAACCTATTCCCTCCTGCTCTCAAATCGAGCTCTATTGTCTATTGAGGTCAACAGAGTGGTGCCCTTATCCTCGCTAGACCTGCTGAGGCACCTCCTTCAGTCCTAAGCAGCCAAGAGCAGATGCCACCGAACACTCGCCTCGCTCCCAAAGAGATTGGACGAGGTGTAAGGGGCTACGCATTTGATGGTAGCAAATGGACTGATGGTAAGATAGTCTCGCAGGATATGCCGTCTACCCTCTTGGCGAGCAAGAGTGGGGGAGGACCAGCTGGAGCTCGTTCTATCTCATTTCCCGCCTGTACCTTCCTCCTGCATCTGTCCTTCTAACCCCAAAGCTCAAGTAACACCACCGATTGACTGAACTTACAATCTGAGGGCTGGGTTGAGAGCAATGGCACCACGAATGGATTTCTCGACTAAACCTTGTGGGTTATCGAAAAGATGCTTGGTAGCCATGTTGATTGAGTCTGACGAGTTATTTGAAGGGGTCTGTTAAGATTGGATAGACATATGGAAGAGTAAGGAAGGATGGTCAGCCCAGTTGTTGAGTGAAGATGAGAGGATGAAGTGGGGAAGAGGGAACGTCCGCGGGGAGGAGTGAGACCAGCTTCTTCTAGCTGGAGATGACTGAGGGACTTACGTTTGTTTCAAAGATTTTGTTTGAAATGAGAAGTAAAAGATTTTCAAGATCGATGACTTCTATCCTAGCTTGTGGGGGAAAAGAAAAGAAGAGAGAGACAAGTTTCTTCTCGCCCCAACTCAACTCAGGCGAGGTGGAGCAATCAAACTGGCTTGTGCGTTCGAGCCAAACGCTTACTAACGAACGGACCACTTGATATTCCCCGATAAGATCAAGGCTCTCTTTCAAGATTGTAGAGAATCGTACAGATCTAGATCGGAATCTTCACGAGTATTTTGACAAAAACAGAATCGGTTCCATCAGAACGAACCCCTCACCCCCCCCCCTTTTTTTTGTTTTCCTTTTCACTCTTCTCTCCCTCGTCATCCTGGCCCTCTTCTGACTCTCAATCGTCTTTGTCACTTTCATCATCACTAAATTCGAACAGTTTATGAGCTTTCAAATTTCAGGCAAACCATTCCAAGCTTCATCACCATCTTTCCCTTCCTTGAATTCATCTCTGAAAAGTGGTTTGTTCTTCATGATCTCTTCAACCTCTGCATCACTTTTATCTCCATAAGCCTTTGAAATGGAAAAACCTTTCTATAATCCTTTTCTTCTTCTCTGATTCCAGATTTTATCAATATCAAAACTTGTTGAAACCAGAGTCCACCAGGTTGAAGTTGACAACCTTCCGCTCTCTCGAAATCCTATCCAGCTTACTGGACTCTCCGCAGGAGCAAAGGTAAAAGATTCCAGAGGATTCTCCATTTAGAAATGGTTTCTTGATCTATGAGATTTGAGAAGTCTTTTCCATCTGTAATCTTATGGATTTTTCTAGGTCATTTGAAACATCCTTGATTTCTGTTTTGAGGTTCTTGACTACTTTCCACTTCAAGATTCCGATCAAGACTTCTAATAGAAGATTAGCATCTTCTTTAAAGATGGTTAAACTGACTTGTTTGAATTTGAAGAAAGATTGAGGATCCTTTTCAGAGCCTAAACATTTTAAAACCATGCTGGAATGATAGAAGAAAGTTTGTCTTTGAGCTTCAAAACAGGCGTTGAAAACGAAGGGAGGGATCATGAGATGTTGCTTCAAAAGGTTTTGCTGCTGTTTCAATGCCACTAATTGGTCTTCTTCGGTTTTTGCGTAGTACTTGATGGCAAACTCGACTGCCTTCATACGAGTCAAATTGTCCAAACCAGTCTTGAGATTACCATCGTCATAGAAAAGACAAGTTAAGAGTGATTAAATCAACTTTTCACCTTCAACTTTTGAATGAACTACTTCAGATTGAGCTTTGAAGAGAAGTTCGGAAGCAGTCGCAGTTGGCGGAGCTTCGTCTTTGAGGCTCATCCCTAGGAAAGCTAAAGGGTAGAGAGAAGAGTGAAAGTAGTGTTAGTGAGGAAAAATCCCTTTTCAAAAGATTCTGATCCATCTGTTGAATCTTTTGAAGAGGAAGACGAAGACGAAACTGGCCTTGGATTTCCTTTTCGAGCATGATCGATAGCGGTAAGACAGTTTTTCTTGTCGAGAATTTGACGATCTTTATCAAATTGGAGAATCGGTTGATTGTAATTCATTGTAGCGGATTGAGATTTTAAAGTGGAAGTCCAAAGATTCCAAGAAAGAAGGAAGCAAGGAAGGAACTTTCTTTCGAGGACGAATCTCATTTACATTTTCGACGTCGAGAACGAACCTCCTTCCCTTCTCAGCGTCACGAATAGCAACTACCTTGATTGACTTTCTTTAAACTCGTCATGATTCAGCCAGAGTCATTTCTGATATATTTCAAGTAATGGCTGAAACTGTTGGATGTTCAAACCGTGGCTTTAAAAGAAAAGAAAGCGATGGAGGATCGACAGAAACAACAATCATAGGTCAAGACAATCGAGGCCTCTCTCTCACACACACATATTCCAAAACAAAGTGAGAGCTATTGATTCCAAAGCAGAAAGTAAAGAGCAATCTTCATCGAGATACAGCATTTTGGGAGTAAGAGATTGAGTATTCACAGAGCATTGGCAAGTTCAGCTGACCTCGCCTTGACTTTAACGTAACAAGGATCTTTGATTAAAACGAAGCAGTCCTTGATAGATTTGACGAAAGTCTCTGGGTTGAAGCCAGGCTATTTTAAAGAAAGGATCGATGGAGGGAAAGAGCTCGATCAGCAAGGTGAAAAAAAGCTGAGACGTCGACCTGAAGAAGAGTTAAGACTCACAGCGAATTCAGCATCAAAAGTCTGAATGAATCTAGCGACAAAGAGTCTCAGCTCCATGAGACCTACTTGTTTTCCGATACAGCCTGGGCAGTGAGGATGGAAGAGAAAAGAGGTCAGAGGTAAACCCTTGGTACTTTTCATATTCCCCAGTTTCAGTTCGATTCTATGACTCACCTGTAGGTCCGAATCCGAAAGCGTTGAAAGCCTTTGAGTTATGAACAGTCTCTTTTGAAGAATCCAACCATCTATCAGGATTGAAGTGGTCTGGATTGGAGAAATTCTTTGGATCACGATGGATTACGTAGGTCGGAGCAGAGATTACGATATTCCCTGGAATATGTACACCACATTTGAGCGGTATTCCCTCTGGAGGACTGATTCTTTGAAGTCCACTTGCGACTGAGAGAGAGGGAGAGTTATAGAAAAAGAGGTTGACGCTTTAGCTTAGAATTGACATGAACCTCACTATCTGCCCTTTCAAAACTCACCAGGAGGCCACAATCTCAAAGTTTCATTTATGACAGCATTCAAATAATCACAATCTTTCCCCAATCGACTTAAATCATCAGCTACAGATCCTGGAAAAGCAGTTTCAATCTCTTCTTGAAGTCTCTTATAAGCACCTGGAGTGTTAATCAAATGAAACAATGCCAAACACATTGTGTTTGAAGAAGTATCGGATCCCGCAACTACCAATAAGCCAGCATCGGCAGTTAATTCTCCCATACTCAATTCCTTTCCACTCCTCTTCTTGGTTTCTCCTAAAATGTGAGAGAAAACATCTTGTTCTATGACTTGTTTATTGGGTTTTCCTGATAGACGTTCTTTTAGAGCATCTCTGGCCCATCTTTCCAGAGCTACTATTGGCGTTGGGATGGGACGGAGAAGAGCTGGCATGTAGGGTACGTTTCCGATCTGTGAGAAGGAAGGTTCAAGTCGAGAGAGATTTGAGAAAGAAAAAGATGAGGAAATCGTTCCTTTTTTCAGGGAAATGGATCCCGTCATTCAATTGAAACTTACAGCCATGATCAAGACTACAGCTTCTTCGATGAGCTGTTGGATAATGGGGAAAGAGAAAAAGGTTCGTCAGAATCGACGTTGGGTGGCAAATAAACCTCAACCAAGAAGAATGATCCTTACCTCGATTGGTCTGCAGGTAGTAGCATTCTTAACCATATCGAACCCTTTACCAAATCCTAATTCACCCATCACGTCGAATCCTGTGAAAATCGGAAACCCCACGAAGAGACAAAGGGTCAGCTTAAAAAGCTCTCACTTTTTCTTCTCTCTCCATTTCCATTCCCTCGACTCACCAAACCAACTACACCACCTCCCAACATCCAGTTTCTCCTTGCCTTCCTTTCCAAACTTATTAATCTGAGAAATCGTTAAATTAACATTCCTAATCACACATTCTTCGTAACCTCTCAGAGCTTTGGCACTAAAACCAGCGTCCCAATTCTTACGTCTAACAGCATGATCAGCCATAGTTGGAGTGGATTGTAAATTGTATGCTTGACATTCTGTGGTTTCCTTTGTGAAGGCGTAGAAAGGACCTCTTAAAGTTTTACCTGAAGGACCGGTAGCTCCGTAGATTGAAGAAAGTTCTTCTGGATCATTGATACTCAGTTCTCTTGGACCTATGCGGAGGATTGGACCGTATTTATTGTGGAGGGATTGCATTAGGTAGGGACGCTGTGAGGGAGAAAGGAGAAAGGAGAGGCGTGAGATTAGGGCGATGAGAGTGGTCAGTGGCGAGAAGTTGAAAGACTCTTTAGGTTGTCCTTCAAACCTTAGAAAAGGGACAAGACAAAGGATCTGAAACAAGTCTATGAAATGAACAAAGAAGACTCACTTGACCTTTCAGGTCTACAGGGACCATGAACCATTTTGAAATGATGAATCTCAAAGGACCTTTGAAACCTCCGATTGTTAATCTGTGAAAACCGATTCTATAAATCATCATACTTGACCAAATTGTAATCACGAAGATTCCAGTAGATTTCAAAGATAACAGAATTGAAGACGAAACATCCTGGTTCCAATTGTTATGAATGAATCTTGATTGAAGAATGTTGTAGAGTAAAAGTGGATAGAAAACTTGTCGAGAACCTGGTTCTGAGATTTGAGATATTAAGTGAAGTGATAAGCCAGCTAAAATTGGTAGGTAGATTAGCAGCAGAGGTGAATCTGGAGATTGAAGAGCTGAGATTGATAAATCTAATTCATACATCTTGAGAAGTTGTTGAGTGGTGGGTGAGATTCCAGAGAAAGATGTCTTGAACTGATTTGTATGGGGAGGGGAAGAAGAAGAAGGACTTGACTTCTTATGGAAAGTTGAAGCCGAGAGAGAGAGAACTTTTGCGGGGGATGGAAGAGATAACCGGAGGATGAACGAGATTTCCGTGATTTAGAGGACGGAAAATTTGGACTGGAGGAGTGGATACTGAAGGAGACCCTTCTCTTTTATGTCGAATGATTATCTGCCTGTTGCAAAGCACCAATCTTGATTTGAAGATTTAAAAGCTTGTTGCTCGATGGAAAGCGAAGCGTCAGACTTTGGTGGGAAGAAGAGAGAGAGGGCTAAAGAGACGGATTCTTCCTCTTGTCCTATCCGACACCGCTTAACCTGAGTCCGGTCCGTTCTATTCCCCAACACAATCCTAAGATAAAATTCAAGACACTCTGTAATCTATTTCAAACATTTCATCAACCAGTAAAGAAGGAAATGAGGGGAGAAAAGGTGGTTTCGTCGCGTGGACGTTCGCGATGACACAGACGCTCAGAAAAACTTCCAATGTTGCAATTGAACTCTCTAGTCAACGTGATAAAGTTTCCCTAGTCTAGCAATGTGTACGATATTCAAATCGCAACCAGCTCTATCAAGCGTCCGATCTCTCTCCTCAAAAGGCAGCTGCAGCTTCAAGTTGACCTCATTTCGATCCGTCATGATCAGTTCAACTTCTTCTGCTTCGAAGACGATCAAAGATCCGATTCATCCAACTGGAATTTATTATCATTCACTTCCAAATTCATCCAATTCCTCAGCTTCCTCATCAACTTCACCATCATCTTCAACTTCCTCTTCCTGGGCTATTTCACTTCTACCGACTCCACCTTCTTCTTCATCTTCAGCTTCAATCTTAGCTCATCTACAACTCACAACTTCAACAACTTCAAAAGATGAACAAGATGATCAGATACCTTCACTTGTAAGAAGTAATCCTGATAACGTAAAACCTAACAAGGAGTTCATGAGAACTTTACATAAAATTTTTAGAGAGGAAATAGTGGAGAAAGATGACATGTTGAAATTTGAAGCTGGAATGAGAGGAAGTGGTTGGGCTCATTTGAGTGGTGAGTTAGTAACAACTGTAGAAAAGCCTATGATGTAGTCATCTGGGAATCGAAAAGCAGGAACTCATGTTGGAAACATGACAAGCAAAGCAGGGAGGAGTGCCATCTCTTCTCTGTTCTCTCTCTCTCTTCTTCCTAACCTCTCCCTTTCCCTTTATCCATCTCCCCCTCATACAGACCCTCGTCACGAACTAATGCCAGGACGTATCCCAACTCCAGACTCAATCTTCGCAACCGTCGCTTTCTCAAATTCAGAAATTCAAATCTCCAAATCTGAAGAGGTTTCTGAGAACGGTTCGGTTCCTGGATATGAAGTGAATGACACTTATCGATTGATCACAAAAGAAGAAGGTCCCATTCAATTAAGAGACGAGTGGTTGGAGGTGGTCAGGAGGAGGTTGGAGGAGGTGAATTAGAAAGCAAATTAAAGCGAGGGAGGGAGAGTTTGAGTTTTGTATCTAACGGACATGGAATGACAAAGGGGGTTTGAATCTCTTTGAAAGAAGTGGAGAGAGTGCTTGGTGGGAGGAAGAGGATCGAGATTTGGAAAGGAGAGAACATAATAGAAGTGACTGAAATGGAAGGCTTGTCGATCCCTTTCGCCATTTTTCCTCTCCATCTCTAATCAAAAGGATTGATTTTACATCAGACCACTCTTCACGCCTTTGACTCTTTGATTTGAATCTGTTAGATCTTTTACTGATGTCAGAAGTCTTGAAACGCAGTTCCCAAACAAAAGCTACCAAAGATCCAGTTTCGAGGTCAAGGGTGGGAGGGTGGGTTCAGGCGTTCAGGTCTACTGAATCTATAATTTCACAACTTGAATCTATTGAAATCACAACAGTCAAAGTATCTACAGGCAAAACTACCCTGAAAGACAAAGCTGAAGTTTGAAAATGTGAAAGCTAAAAAGTAGAGAGGTTGAAAATTGGCAGAACAAGAAGAAACTTGAGGATCTCAGCCAGAGGGAAAGAGAGATTTGTATCTAGGAGAGGTGCACTCATAAGCTTGTTTCTTTAGCAGCAGGAACCTGCTGAAAGCGGTCTGACGAGTTATTCTAGCTTATATATTTTAAAACCTGCAGATGCTCAAGAAAGTCATACAGCTGAGGCCTTAGCTCATCGGTAGAGCGAGTGATTGCAAACAAGCTTCGTTTCAGATGAAATGGCTAGAATGATCACTAGGTAATTGGTTCGACTCCGATAGGCCTCTATTATTTTTTGGAATTTCCCCTTCTGGAACAAGCCTTAAGCATCATTATCGGTGCACGTTACCTTCACTCTTAGGAGCTCACATTATATTTTCTTTTACTGCCTTTTGAAGCATAGCAAGCCAGTGGAAGACTTCCTTTTATATCGACGTGGACAGCAGTAGTGCAGTTTACCGCTTCTCTCTTAATCCTTTACCTGCTACTTCACCTTCCCAACCAACTAGATTTTGAGGAGGCACATCTCTTCTAACAAGTTGTTGTAGAGGGATGACAATCTAATAACTGAGTGGCAGAAACAAAGGGATGGGACAGGGAATCGGGAATCAAAGTCGCTGCTTCTCAGCGTCACTTTCCAATTCTTCTTCCTGGTTCTGACTCTTGAAGAGTAGAGTAAAATCTGAACTCATCTCATAACTGTCAGAGGTATCAGGACCTTGTCCGTCAAAGTGCTCTCTCAGAACGTCCCCCAGAACGACCAAAGAAGGACGCCTTTCAAGGACACTCCTAATCCCTCTTTCCCACCTCCAAGTCCAAAACGTTGAAGGAGATTGGAAGATTCAGAGGATAGTTATGCTTTTTATTGTACGATGATACTTCTGATCAGTGGGGGATAGAGAGAGCGATTCCTTCGACCTTCAAACAAGCTTCAAGCTCTGCGAGGATCTTCCCTCCCACCACCAACCATCCTTTCGTCCAACCTCAGTCATCGTTCCTCCTCCTCAGCCTCCCTCCCGCTCTCCTTCAACTTCTTTGATGCAGTCACCTGCAGTTCTTAATTCCAATGCTCAACAAGCTCCCAATGGAGCTCCACCGTCTGCTGGAGGTGGTGCGATGAGCGGAGGACCATCTGATTTCATTGGAGCTCTAATCTCTCTCATCTCAAGAGCCGACATTCGTTATCAAGGTTTCCTAGCAAGTATAGATCCAGTTCAAGCTACCATCGCTCTAGAGAAAGGTCAGTCTTGCTCCCTCTTGATCGTTCTCACACCATCCTTCTCCAGCACGAGGCTGTTCTTACTCCTTTCATCTCCTCTCAGTTCGCTCGTGGGGTACAGAAGGTCGCTTAGCCCCTCTCGGAAGAGGTCATGAAGAAATTCCACCAAATGACAACATCTATGACTACATTGTCTTTAGAGCTGCAGATGTCAAGGATCTTCAGATTGATGATCCAAATCCAATCAGACCTGGAAACGCTCCTGGTCAACAGGCTCTCCAAGATCCTGCTATCTTAGGCGTGAGTAGTCTGATTCAGACTGCTTTGATGCTCAAAAACATTGGGTAGGAGTAGAGGATTCAGATTGGGAAGGGGAAGGCCAGCAGTCGAAGAGATAAGGTTGTTCAAACCCAGCTCTCCAATCAGCTTCGTCTCAGTGTTAATGGACTGGGTATATGCCATCGATTGTCTTTGAGTGGCATTTTAAAATCTCGTACATGAATAGTGGTAGGCAAGAGCGAACTTGTACTGAGACTGTATCTCCCCCTCTTGCCCTTCCTCTTTTCCTCCTCGAATAGTCCTCAGGCGCAGCTCGTTCTCCAATCCAGAGGTTCGGTGGTCCTCAAGGAGGCTATGGATACGGTCCTGGAGGTCCAGGACTCGCTGGTCCACCTCCTCCTCAAGGTCCTGGTGGCTTCTATGGCGGAGCTCCTCATCAGCAACAACCTCCTCAGCAGCCAGCCCCAATCGCTTCTCCAGCCGTCACTCCAGCGGCCGCTCAACCTGAAAAGAAGGAAGAATCCAAGAAAGAGATTCCAGTGGCTCAATCAAATGGAGCAGGTCCCTCTACTTCAGCAAATGATCTAGCTTCAGAAGTCTCCAATCTTCAAGTTTCAGACAAGAAATCCAAATCCCCATCCACTTCAACTTCTCCTTCAGCTACCAAAGCTACATCCTCAAGTAGCTCCAGATCTCCTCAAAAGAACTTCAACCTTCCTCCAGTCCCTCACGCAGCTACTGCGGCAGCTCATCAAGCTCAACAGAATCAACAACGTCAGAACAGAGGTGGAGTTCCAGGATCAGGTGGTAGAGCTGGACCAAATAGACGCCAAGGAGGAGGTGGAGGAGGAATGTACGATGTACCTCTACCTCTAGGACCAGCTCCAGTGCCGGAACAGGACTACGACTTTGAAACAGCTAACAAGAAGTTCGAAGATGAGAGAAAACAAGCAGCCTCCAAACAGTCGGCCGATCCCTCGAAATCTCCAACTACCAATGGAACTGGAAATGAATTCGAAACTCTGGATTCAATTCCTCCTCCTGAAGATGGAGCTAGTGGACCAAAATCTTTCTACGACCCAAAGACGACTGGATTCTTCGACAACATCAGTTCAGAAGTCAAGGAGAGGCATGAAAGACCTGCAGGAGGAAACATAGGTGGAAGAGGTCAATCAAATGGTTCTAGAGAAGATGGCGGTCAAAGAAGAGGTGGAGGCGGGGCTGGTGGAAGCAGGGGAAGGAATCAGAGAATGGTCGAAGAGAGAAGAAATCTTCAAACTTTCGGAGACACTGGAAACGCTGGTGGAGGAACCCAAGGTAGAGGAGGATTCAATGGAAGAGGCAATGGAAGAAGTCGAGGCCGAGGAAGAGGAGGTTACAGAGGAGGTCCAAATTACGTTGAAGCTTAAAGAAAAGATGGATGAGGTTTCACGAGAAGAATCACAAAGATGCTCCATCCTAATCCCTTTTCTTTTTGTTTTTGTTTTTGTTTCACTCTGTTGCCCCTCCCCAGTCCCTTCTCAGAACCCAAAGAGCAAAGTCTCTCAAAATCGAATTCACATCCCCTTACTTTTGTTCCGTTTGCCACCCTCTTCTCAATGTTACAACTCGACTCAAATTCGATACGCACACTTTAAGAATCAAACTACAAAATCGAACCTCCCCAGGCGATCGTCCGAATTGCACAACTCAAAAGGAATGAACAGGCTGTGGCGACGTTTCTGAGTAGGAGGTCGTTCGAGGGTCGTCTTATCCGAATTGCAGCCAGTGGAAAATCAGGAAGTGAGGAATAGAGCTAGGTTGAAAAATTTACAGGTGGAAGTACGAGAGTTAGACAAGCAGAAAGAGCCATAAAGAGAAAGGGTGACGAGCAAGACCCTGAGAGCAAGATGGGAATTTTGGTTGTGTCTACGAGGCTATGAATACAAAAAAGGGTGAGTAAAAGGACATGTGAGATTTTCTTTAAGTTAAAGCATCACAGAAAATCTCAAAGTCATCGGAACTGGCAGCGAATCTAGATTCTGGGGAGAAATGACAACCTTGACGTTCGAGGTCCATTTCCATTTCCTCTGAAACATCGCCTGAATATAAGCCTTCATATGGTCTCGAAGTCGATAATGAAAAGTTTAAAGATTCGAATCTAGAGGGAATCGATGGGACTGATCTTCATTTTCGAGATTTACTTTTAGTGGGTCTGCTTGGTTTTGATTCGCATTCCTGGTCTGCTTCTGGTGATTGGAGAGTGAATGGGGATGGAATTGAAGAGTGAATTTCCGTTTCTAGAGATGAGATTGAGGAGCTGCTAGATTGAAGACCAGGGGTAGAAGGCGAAGAAAAAGTGGATGAGGTTGGAGTGGAAGGTGGAGTTGAAGGACTGTATGACTCTTCTTCGAAAGAAGGAACTAGATCTCTGGGGATAATGCTGAGAGGTGTGATTATGATTGCAGGTGGAAAGAATTCTTGTCGGCTAGACGATTCGGGTAGAGGGAAACTTTGCTCAAGGAACTTCTCGACCGGTTTGCGTTTGATGTTGAAAGTAGGACTTGATCTGCTGGATTTGTGATAAGAGACTGGTCTCGATGAAGAGGCTAAGTTGACCTTGCCACTTGAAGTTTCCCTAACAGACCTTCTCCTGGCTCGAGATTCCGAGCTGAGAAATTGATCAGCTCGACGCAGAAGTCCTAGTTCTTCAACGTTCCGAGGGGCAGTTGAAGATAGAGGTGATAGAGCTGATTCGAAACAAGGGTTGTCTTGTGGTGAGGAGAGTCGGCTATGAGAACGAATCATGTTGTGGATCTGTGAGAGTAGTGGCGAAAAGGAGCGGGTCAGCTTCCTGAGGCTCTGAAGAGATTGTTTCGAGGCTATACTGAAAGTAGTGATCGACAGAGCCTACAACTTACCTGTTACTAGGTTTTGGAAAGAGGCAGGAAAAGTTGAAGCGTTGAGGATCGAAAGAAGACTTGGGTGGAGGAAAAAGAGAGAGATGACCTGAAACTCCACGAAGCAATGCTCCTTATGAAGCATCCCTTGAAGTTCCAAATGCCAGAGCCGAAACACGATGGGCTGCATGGCCGTGAAGGTGGGCAGAAGAAGCCGCAGGGAGGGCTTTGGGGGATGTGAAATGTCTTTGCCCAACTCGAAGGTCCAAGTTTCGAACGCCAAGCTTTACTTTACCCTCCCGACGATCTCGATTCTAGAGATCACACCGAGAAATTCAGGAAGAGACACGGGATTTCATGTAAGACCTGCAGGAGGGACAGGTGCGAGAGAGGCTGGAAAATGAAGAAAGACTTCCCAGACGCCGTGGCCTCTCTCTCGTCACCCGTCGATCTTCTCGTCCGGACACTACACATCCAAAGTATCTAAATGAATCACAGAAAGAAATCCAAACAAACAACGAGACCGCCCGAAACGGTTTGAGACAAGTTCTAGATGGCTGACTTTGAAATTTTACAAAAAGCTTCGAAACGGTCTCGAAGGTTTTTCAATTTTCAGTATTCCAGTTTTGGCTTGATCTAGATACATACTTGCCTTGTTGGATTCCAGGTTCTGTTTGTTTGTTTGGGTCTCGAAGAATTTCACAGGCCTGAGTATGTTTCAAGGGGAATGGACTTGAGAAAGAAGGTATAAAAGGGGGAAACCAAATCGGTCCTCTTCAGATCCCCATCAACACATCTCTTTTCTCTTCCCCCTCTACCTCTCACTTCTTCACCTCTTCAACCTACTCTACTATCACTCTCAAAATGAAGCTAACTCTACCAATCGCTGCCACTCTTCTAGTCGTCCTCTCCTCTTCTTCTGAAGCCTCTCCTTCCTTCGAACCTCGCAACTCTGCCAACTTCGGATTGACCTCCTCCAACTGCTACGGAGCTCCGGTCAACCCATGGACCCCTTCTGCCGCTCCAGGATGGTGGTTAGGAGCTCCCTGCAAGAAGAGTCTTCCAATGTGGGATGGAGGTGACTTCAACCTCTGCAACAACTGGTGGTCGAGCTTCATCCCAGTCTGCTACGCCAAGCAGAACCCTTCCAACTTCAATTTCTGCACTCAATGGTGGTCTTCTTTCGTTCCTTTCTGTAAAGCCAACAACGGTGGTGGATCTTCTCCTTCAACCACTACCATCAAGGCTACTCAGACATCTACGGCCGCCACCTCCACTGCTACCTCTACCTCAGGATCAGGAAGTGGAAGTGGAAGTGTCTGCAGCAATGGGTACTTGCAAGCTTATAGCAACTACAGTACCACTGCTTTGACTGGTGTCTACCAAGGACAGATGGTGGGAGCCGCTACCATCGATAACGAGAACTACTTGACCTGTAAGTAGAGAAGAAAGAGATTTGATTCCCTACATCTTGACTCTCGGCTCACTCTTTTACTCTTTCTTTCTTTTACTTCTTTCAGATGGACTCGTCGACAACCTGGCTCAGTGTGAAGCCGTCTGTGATGGCATCGCTGCTTGCACCTTCATCAATCTGGTGAGTCGACTTTTTGCCACTTCTCTTTCTCTCAAAATTCTGCCGCAGCATCCGACGACCTCCTTCTCTCCTTCTCCAACAGTCCCGAGAGTTCAACTCTAACATAAAAGACTCTTACGGACCAGAAAAGCTCACTTGCGCTGTCTACAAGGCCTGTTCAGGACCAGAGAAGGCTACCAACTACGGAGGACAAGGTGAGTTCTCGAATCTTTTTTTTCTTTCTAGCTGCATGTCCACCTTGTTTTGATCGCCAACTTCATTTCATTTTCTCCAACCAGACGACCCTACCTATATTACCAACTCTCAAGCCTGGTGCAAGTCTGGAAAATGTTAAACTCCTCTCACTCTCTTTTCTCTCGAATCTGGTTCCTTCATCATCGGTTAGCTTGCCTTTCAATCAGTCACCCATTCAAAGATCCATTCTCAGTGTCACCTCAATTTCGTTTCTCTTTAGATTCTCTTTCGTCTTCTTTCCAACAGTCACCTCTAAACCGTACACGCTCTTTCCTTTATTTTGTAACATATCTGATCAAAATTGCTCCTTGCGCAGCCTTACACAAAAGCCTCAATCTACAGATCTTATCATATTACTTTGCTTTTTGTCACCTGAAGAAGTCCTAGCCTGATCTTACTTGCTTCAGGGATAAGAGACGTTAGTGAAATCTTCCAACAATTTCGTTCCTCACTTCGTAGTGCCGATTTTTCTCCTTCAAACTGGATCTGGAGATCCCTACTTCAAGCCTCTAGCATAGTTTCCGTTCTCTCTATTCGATCTCTCAAACCGACGCTAGACTGTATGCTATCCATTTCCAAAAGATATCAATGTAAAACAATCTGAGCCATCCTTTTCTCTATTATAGATCCGAATCTTTACCTCTTTCAGCTTTAGGGAAAGGAAAAGGAGGATTGTCCTTCTGATCCGGATTGGAAGGTCTGTCTCTTGGGAATGGGAAGGGATTGTAAGATCGAGCGTCTGCTATTAGAGGGGCTAGAGATTTTTCGTTGATTGCTTTCTGAAAGTTTCAAGATTTGAAGAGAGGAAGAAATGGATAATCGAGTTAGACAGGCGAATCCAAGGGAAGGAGGGAAGGGAACAGGAAGATGAAGGTTGGGAGTGGGGCTGCGATTGAGCTTTTATTGAAGATGAATGGGACTTTGGAGTCTCCAACTTGATTGATATTTAGTAAATCTTCTAGTTGAGCTCCTTTTGACAGGAGAGAAGAAAGCATGTCATCTAGCTAGGATCAAACGTTCCCACTATCAGCAGCTGTGGACTGTAGCTACCTCCCCTTTCTCTTTCCTAAGTTGAACTTCGTCCTCTACCCATCTATCTACTTCAAGGATCCATCGAGCAGCCAGGGATCACCTACTCACCTTGACGCAAGCCTGATAATCAGTGAAAAGCTGCCCACATTCAGTATCCAACCTTTTCCTGAGCTCAAGGTTTCTCTTCCTCCTCTGCTCCTCACCCGAACCCTTTGCATCTGCTTTAATATCTCTATTGGACCAAGGCGACCAAGGGTTATCTGATTTCGAGGTTGGAGGTTGTTGAGTTTGAGGAGTGACTTGCAGATAATCTTGAAGCCAAAGGTTGAAGCAATTGTCGTATTTGTGTTTCAAAGGAGTACATTCAGCTGAAAGTGAATCCATCACGCCGAGTCCAGCTGGTCCAGAAGTTGAAGTTGAAGGTTCACTCATCTTTGATGTGGGTGGAGAGAGGGGAGTGAGTTGATTGGAGGTTCTTGGAGAGAAGATTGCGGAGAGCAGAAAGACTCTCCTTCTTTCCACCCACAACCATCTTTTCTAGTCGTCCTTCCTATCCTTATCCTTAATCAACTCAAGATGTTCCCCTTTTTTGGAAGTTATCAATATTATCGGAAATTCTCCAATCACTCTGTAATCTACCAATGACTTCAAGATGGACCAAGACCTTTAAGATCTCCCGATCGTCAACAACCCCCAATGTCCCATGCTTAAGAGAACCATATTTCGTTTAAACGACGAAGCAAAAGATGATGAAGACGAAGAAGAGGAAGAAGAACGCAGAAGAAAGAAAGAAGGAACAGATTGCACGATGGGTCTTTTGAAGAGTAATAGATGAAGTTTGGAATGCTTTGAAACAAACATCTGAATGACTGAAGAAGTTTCATTACAGGATTGGGAAGAAGACCTGAATTTTCCAAATCTGAGGTATCTCAAATTGCGTGGGGGGGGGGGGGGAGGGGGGTACGGGAGAAGTAGTTGAGAAGTGGTTCTCGAAATTAGAAAAGAGTTGGAAGAAATCAACATGTCGGCTCGATCTGATTATTCGTCCTTTGCCAAATGATCAAAGCTCCACTTCTCTACTCAGCAGAATGAATTCAAGCCTGCGTGCAATCTCAGATTCGTGGAAATGGAGAGGAACGATTCGTCGAGCATCGATAGGAAGAGAAGAAACCAACTTGAGCACAGAGTCCCACTTCCTTGAAATTTCCAACATGTTGAGACTAATATCAATATCACTCGACTCGTATGTGGCTTCTATAGACGTCATCTTAATGCTATGAGGTTGAAGTCTGCTACGAGATCGAAAGAGTAAAAGATGGAGCTTCTGAAGAAGTTGACACCTCTTTGTCCGATAGCTTCAACTCATGTGCTTCTGCTTCTTATATTCTCATCAGTTTGGCCAATCTCTATCTTTCAATACGACCTCTCTCAAAAGGAACAAATCCCTCACCTTGCTTCTTCGTAGAAGCCTGGTGGAGAGCTTCGAGCTTCTCTCTCGCGAGTCGGATCGAACTTGAAGCTGCTCGTCTCTTTTGCCCCTACAGATGACCTCAATCCCTAAAGGAGGCGACAGATCTAGCCTTCATCTTCTCACAAGAATCAGCTTCAAGGTCTTTTTGAGAGGAGCGACAAGGTGTCTTTTTGAGGATTCTTCGATTCGGAAAGAACAATAGTGTTGGTAGAGTGAAAACCTCTGTCAGAAGAAGTCGAACAAATGACTCTGCGAGAAGCACTTCGTTCAACCCCTCTGTTCCCTCTGTGCCAATGTGACCACCTTCCTCACTGAACTTCATCTCCTGAATCTCTCACGGTTCAAAAGGGGGATAGAAGTCATTAGCGAGGCAGCTTTCCTTGAGATTTGTCGCTCGCTGAGATAGTAGAGATTCGAAGAGATTATTGGTTCAGCAATCAGAAGAGTTAACAGAGTTGATCTTCAAACTAGATGAACTACTCACGAATCTCTCTCTGTTTCAAAAGCTGCAATGAAACCTTTCGACTGGTAAACATCTCCAGCTCTTGCAGCTCTTTCCTTCTCTCGGTCCAAAGCTCCTTGCTTCTAGTAGATACGGCCTCTTCAGACTTTGGGTCCCAGCAACCCATCGGAACTCCCACTGTCTTGAGATTCGGAATGTGTCTTGAAGTGAGAATCTGGGCGAGTTGAGTATCTTCTTCATAATCCCTAGTTTGAGGTTGGGAGTTGTCCTGGCGTAAAGAGGGAGGTAGAGATGACCTTTAGGCTTTGTGGGAGTTGCTGCTGAGGTCTGGATGAAAGTAGTTGTAGAGAGCTGTAACCAAGGCAGATGCACTTAGGCTGGTTGAAGCGACTGTAATCGACCACTTTAATCTCTAGACCCAAATCGAACCCCCTCGTTCTTATGTGGGTCAAAGTCTCCTGCGATCTTTCTAACAGGACGGACAGAGACTCCGAAATGACACGAGATTGGTCTCCCTCTCTTGATGCCAGAGTCACACGGAGTTCCAAAGATTTGAGCTCCTTTGTAACCGATAGAAGGTTTCCGATGGCGTCTGACTTTCGACTTCCTAGTCTCCTAATCCTCCGACTTTCCCAAGGCAATCCCCACCAAGTGCTCCTATCTGACACATCGAAAGTGAAGGTAACCGCTAGAGCCAAGTCTTCAATCTTCGATAAACCGCTGAAAGTCTCGTGGTACTCTTCCAGAAAAGATTCGATTCTGATTTAGTCGTGATGGTGAGAGTGAGGATGACTTGACGTAGAAGAGGACAGAAGCAGAGGAGCCAGATGGCCTTGTTGGCAGGAAGTTCGTTGTTCTTACGATCTTCACATCTCCCGATATGTAGCTGTTTGAGTGCGTTGGTGAGAAAAGAGAAAGGAATCTATTTCCCTCCGACTCGTTCGACTGAAGGCAGCTCCCAAACCTGCGGATGAAGAATTAATAGTGTCTGTAGGCTTTGGATCTTGCTGAAGAAGTTCTTCACCGCAGTCTCCACTGCTTTGTATCGGTAGAGCTTACGAAGGAATGGTCAGACAAGTGACAACTCACATCCGCATCTCCTCTCTTCTTCATCCTCGACCAACATCCAACTTCTGACTTGCTCTACCAACTGCACAGACAGATCTTCTGGTAGATTGTCGAGCTTGGTTGGTAGTCTTTCCTTGACAGCTCCTGTCTTGAGTTCTAATTTATCCATTTTGATTGAAGGAAGAAGTGAAATAAAGATGGTGAACTCTTTTGTCGAGGTTGATCTCTCAGCTTCCTCTGAACTTTGATTGCAAGATGAGGAATAGAATCAAGTAGAGGGAAGAATGGAGTGGATGGTTAGGAAGAGAAGAGAGTCCAGTTTGAAATCTACTTTTCTACTTTCTACAGCGCTTCGGTCCTCGGTGCTCGAAAGTCGAGAAGAGGTCAAGAGTTGCATCTTCTGTGACGAACTCTCCTCCTTCTCTACATGCCATCAAATTATCCACTCTCTAATCAGAGTGATACGGTCGCCGTTCAATTCATCAGCAGCTTCGAACCTGGAGAGAGCATGAGTAAGCACTTCTCCCGTCCTCATATCCTCAGCGCTTCAGCCTCGATCGACGCTATTCTGCAACTTTCGAAGAGCCGAGGCCATTTGAGAACTGAGAAACAAAGATCAGACATCACACAGGTCTCAGATGATGATGAGAAAAGGGGGCAGGAGGAAGGATAAACAAGAAAGAAATTACGAGAGAACGTCCCTTCCTTTCCGGAAAACCCCTTGACAAGATACTTCCGCGCTCAGAAACACGTTATTTACAGCTGCTTCATCTTCAAATCCTATGAAGTTAGCATACCTCCTAGAAAAGCAAAGACGCTTTGTTGAGTTGGAACCTGATCATGGAAAACTGAAGGCTAGCTCTGGAGAAGGGAAAGCTTTGTCTTCACAGATCGAAAGGGAACAGGAAGAAGAGGATTACGGATCAGTGGTGACCAAAGGGACGAATCAAAAGTAGCAAGACTTGACACTCACAAAGATTTGACAAAAGGGATCTCTTCAGATTTCAACTTCCCAACACCTCGGCTGTAGATTCGAATCCACCAATTCGTCTCTCGGTGCTTTTTCCTCACCTTGAACGTTTCTTGTTGTCCTGCGAAAGATAAGATTTAGACTAGATCTAAATTCTCTCGCAACCCCTTACCCCTTGTTTTCTTCACCCCATTCTTCTACACTTGATTTCCATCTCTTCCATACGTTGAGTTCCGGAAACATGGTTTTTATGTCTCTGAGATCCCAGAGAAGTTGATTGGTAACAACCAAGACGAAAAAGGGGTGACATGTCCTCCCACCGCCTCTCCTTGCCCACTCCCTTCAGAAATAGCAGGTCTCAGATCTAGGCCGTCAGGTCACTCAGGTCAAATAAGGTCAGGAGGTCAGGTCACGAAAGATATGCAGTCATGAGTATCTTTCAGCAGTGGACGAACTCAAAATGAGGTGCGACCTTTTGACTCTTTGAGTCTCCTTTCTCGCCTTCCTCTCCAGCCTCTTACAGTCATACTTCCTCCTGTCTTTCCTGAACTTTTTTTCAATTTGTGGTGCCCAAATTAAAATTCTAGCAAGTTCACAGTCAACCAAAGGCAGCCTTGACGCTCTGACGAAACTTCCTCCTCTACTCCACTCTCATACCATGATCATCTGGACATCGGTGAAAGTTGATCTTAATTGTAGAACGGCACGTCTTTATGGCAGGATGCCTCGGAATGGACCGCCGGTACAATCAGAGAGCCATAGGCAGGAGCAGGAAGTTGGTAACAACAGTTGGCGCCATCCCTGACTCGCAGGATTTGAATTTCGTCATCTCCTCAATTCTCGCTCTCGCCCTGCCGAACTCGTCTATTCTTGACAATTAGTCCTTCTAAAATTTTCTACATAGATTCGTAAGTACATATCATTTGCAAACGTTCACCAAGGTGTTTCGTATCTAGTCGGTCCCCAACTCCTGCTCCTGCACTTCCAAGGAGGTTCGTTGCCGCAGGGTTTAACTTGACGAAGGTATAAAAGTCGAATAATTGAAGTTAGTTTTCAGCTTTACTCATCAAACACACAACTTCTTTCTTCTTATCTAACTCAGCTCAACTTTCAAAATGTTCAAGATCGCCACCATCGCTCTCTTCGCTGCCTCTTTAACTTCTTCCGCCTCAGCTTACACCATCAACTGGCAGAACAACTGTGGATACGATGTCTGGCCAGGTTTGGGAAAAGCACCAAATGGTCAAGTCGACCCATCCGTGGCTTATGGAGCCCACCTTTCCGCCAACGGTGGTACTGCTTCTTACAGTCTTGATGATGGTCAAATCGGAATCAGATCTTGGGCCCGTACTGGATGTGATGGAAACGGTGCTAACTGTCGTAGGTATCTTCGAAGCTCAGGTGGAACAAGAGCAGAAGGAGCGGTGGAAGCAGCAGCGCGACCTGTGAACGACCCAGTGTCAGTAGACTGACTTCTTCTTTGTTTCCTCTTCTCCAAACAGAAACCGGAGCCTCCAACGGAGGAACTACACCAACTGATGCTGGTATTACATCAGGAGTCGTTTACTTCGAAGTTGGATATCAATCTTACGGAAACGTCGAATCATGGGATCTAAGCAGAGTAGATGCGACTGTAAATGTTCCAGGTATGTAGTCTGTCATCTAAGTGGTTCCGAAAGAGGAGTCTGGAGAAGGACCGTTCCAGAACCGTTCCCTAGCTCTAAGGTTCCTACTCGACTCTCCATTCCTAATCAACTCTTCACGGCTCCACCTTCTCTCGTCCTTCCAGTTACTGTCAACAACGGTGGTAACGTCAAGACTTGTCAAGATAACTCTTGCCCAGCCGATCAAGCTTTCGATGTAACCGACGATTACGGAGCCATCACTACTAGGTGAGTGAACGAGATGTGACGATGGATTCGAGCCCCATTCTCCTTCATTTTACAATCTGACTGACTCCTTCACTCTTTCTTTGACTTTCGATCCATATCTTTTCAGCCCTGTCGGATCCACTTTCCAGATCACTTACTGTTAAGGTCAAAGGATAATTGGACTGTGTAAAAAAGATGAAAGGATGGACAGTATATACTTCGTGGCAATCTAACCTGATTTTCTGAACCATGCTTATCGTGATAGATCCCTTGAAGCTCACTTTTTTATTTTCTCTTATTTGAAGGCATGCCTAGCGATCAGACCTGTCGCAAGCCACTTCACGCTCCTTTGGCTTCCCTCCATTTGTTCGCTGCCTTTCGACAGGGTGTTTATCACGTTCCAATTTACCTCTTACATACGTCACATAGGATCCAGACTCAATAAATTTCGAGATAGAAAGAAGACAGAAGGATAGGCATGGATTGGAATGCGGCAAATATGAGAGACGAAGGACTGCATTGTTCAAGGGGTAATTAATTGATCGACAACGCAGACGAAGCTCCCTCTGAGCTCCCCTCGACAAGTCAAGCAGTGTACATAGCCTGTCATCTTATTCTCTTGCAATTTCTTGAGTTCTGGAAGAATGGACACATCTCCAAAGAATCACAGAAGCCTTGAATGGCACCATTCTGAGCTCTAAGTTTCCTAATCGACTCTTCACCTCGCATCTCATTTTTGTGTCGAATACTCGGGCCACTTCATATGGATCTGCCTCCCTTTTTTCCTTTCTTCTTTCTAGGAAAGTCATTCCAAGCCTTTGAAGTTCCAAACTGGCTTAGGAACTACATTCTGACCTCTGCTCTACTGTTGCCTCTTACCTCTGACACTCCTCCCCCATTCTCTTTTAGTGACCTTCAAAGCTTCAACAGACGCTTTCTCTGAACACTCAGGTTTTTGATCAGCACACGAACTTTGCTTCTCAAAGAATGAAGATGATTGATTCCTTCTTCCGTATTGTCGTGTGATCGAAGGCACTCCTCGCTCGTGATCGAGGTGGAGAGCGAACAGCGCTGATAAGCCTTCTATCAGTTTCCATTTGTCTTTTCCCTTCTCTCCTCCTCCCTCCTTCATTAGGATTATCAACTCCCTTCTATCTGATCCATCCACCTACCCAACTCAATCCACCATCATGGCATCTCCAATCCACATTGCATCCTCAAGACAGGCAGCTTCACTAACCCCAGCAGAAAAGGACTCTCTTTCGGCCACGCCGGGCGGGAGCAATCTCTTTGGGACGACTCCAGGAGGTGAGTTTTGTAAACTGTTACGTTCTATCAAGTCCCTATCATTTCAATTCATATCCTCCAACCAATCAACCAAGCTCCTCTGTTGTGTTTGTGCTGAACTCCCCTCTCCCTCTATCTCTCTCTCCCTCAATCTGACTCGCCCTTCCCTCAAACAGGGACTCGAATCATGTATTCAAGAGATCAACTTCTCTCCTTAGCATCATCTCCACTCTCTCATACCGCAACCTTTGGAAAACAATCTTCAATTCCAGCTGAAATCTCAAGGTCACCAGATAAGAGTTCCTTCAGTAGTTTCGGTAAATCCCCTTCTGCTTCTGGTAAAGGTAGTTTAAATGGAATGACAATGGCTAATAGAACTGCTGCTGGTTCAAGCGGTTTACCAAGTTCTCCAATTGGCTCTAATTCTGGAGCCTTTGGATTTGAAAAGACCAAAGTTGGTAGAGATAGAAGTGGAAGTAGAGGAGAGATTGAAAACGCTTTTAACTTTAATGGACCGGTTTCTCCTAACAAGCTGAGTGGAATTGGAGCTCAATTAAAAGGTCAGGGACAGAAGGATGGAGGTGAAGGGGATGGTCAGATGCAAGTGGACTCTAACTCCAACTCCACAGCGAGGAAGGAGGAGCAGTTCGACATGGAGCTGTAAGGGATATCGAGCGGGGTTGAGGAATTGTAACATGATGTGTAGCTTTCAGGTGAGTGGTGTTCCATCGTAGTTGCTCGTTTAAGGGTGTGCTGGGGTCTGGTTGTCTGAAGTTCTAGTCACTTAGCCAGACCTCTCTGTTGGGTAGTAGGTCTGACTCAAGACAGTATTCAGAATACGGACATGATCTTGACTTATATAGTCAGCAGTTCACTGCCTGAAAGATCGAAGTTTGTCTTGGTTCTCAAGCATGAGTTGCAGCAGAGCCTGTCTGCCTCTGTTTGTCCTTTCTTCCAACCTCTTACTGATCGACTTTTGGCCTAATCTCTTTCCAAACTTGATTTTCGTCTCGATGAGTAGGCAAGATCCAAACCTAGCAGGTCATTCTCCAAGAGAAAGCTCCTCCTAGGTCAAACCTGGACCAAAGCGATCCTCTCCTCGATCTCTTCTCTCTCCTCCTCTTCTCCTAACAAAGCTTTTCAGGTCATTTCCGTAACGAACCTACAATCTCTATAGTCTCTTTCAAAGTGCAAGTGAACCTTCTCAAACCCCGTCCCTTTGCTATCGCCTCTCTCCTCTAGTCTAGCCTCTTCCCCATTTTTCCTTAATCTCGAAAGAACCGTCATGCCTCTCCTCTTGTAAAATTATCACCTCTCTCTCTGTGTGTGTGTGTGTAACCTCGAACCTTGAACCTGATAACGATCAAAGCAAATCACCCCTTTTATTAATCGCAAGAAGTCTTTTCTCCTTTATTTACAAATCAAATCAAATCAAATCGATGTAGCTGACACTAATGATTTTAACGTCCTTCTTTTCTCTTTGCGTTTTGAGGGATTGAGGTCGGAAGTTTGGATCTGAACGAATTGGGAAAGAGGGGAGGGGGAGGGAAGAGACGAAGGCTTGCAGATTCCTGAAGTGAGAGTTGTAAATGGAGTTGGTAGATGAATGTTGGTTGTGCTCCAGAACTCTGGGGCTCAAACAAGGTTCCTTTGACTCGTAGAAGGATTCTAAGAGGAAGTGAGACGGGGAGAGAGAGTCGCAAGCCTAGCTCTCTCTCCGCTCCCACTCAGATGGGCAGATTCTTCATTCTTTCCCCTGGTAGATAGAGTTGAGCGCTGACAAGTTCGATCTTTCAAGTTTTAAAGCGTTTCCGGAGTTAAAAGAAAAATTCAAGGGGGGATAATAGACGCATATTGGCGCACAGGGATCGAGAAGGCGTCAGTAATCTCGAACCTCCTTCGGTCCATTCAACCTTCTCCCCCAACCTCATCCTCAATTCTCATTTCTCCTTCCTATCTTTTCATATTCATATTCCCATCCCTTATTTTCCCATTTCTTTTTCAATCTTTGAATCCACTTCAAGTCAACTCAGCTCTTTTCGAACCTCAAATTCGATCTAATCTCCAAATCCTTTCGCCATTCCTATAGCCATCAACTAACCTCCTCGTACTGTATAGGCAATCATGGGAAACTGTATGTCATCCTCAAGTGGCTCAGCAGCAGCAGCAGACTCACCAGAAGCAAAGCAATCCAGAGTTTTAGATCGTCAATTGAAGGAAGATGAGAAAAAGTTAAGCAAGGAGGTCAAACTACTTCTTTTAGGAGCTGGAGAGAGCGGGAAGAGTACAATTCTAAAGGTCAGTCAATTTCTTCAATCTCTATTCTGATTGGATACACAATCACTTGATTTTCAAGTCAGATCCAATCGCATTACTTCAAGAGTCATCGGTTGCATCTGGAAACAGCATAGCTCAACCCACCTTTCCCCCCTTCCTCCCCTCTGTCCCACTGCAACTCTCTTGTTCCCTAATGTGATTCCATCTCACTCTGGGACCCTACAGTCTATGAGACTCATTCATCACATTCCATTCACAGCTGCAGAGAAGGAACATTATCGTAGGCTAGTCTTTGCCAATCTGGTTCAGGGTATGAAGGCAATCTTAGACGCAATGGAGGAGTGGGGAGAGTCTTTTGAGGATCAGAGCTGTTCGGTGAGTATCATGTGATCTAATTAAAAGCTCGAAACTGAAGTTGTCGAGAAGAAAGAGGGGAGAGTTCCCAAAGCTCCGGATTGGGAGAAGACCTGTCCGAATCAGAAGGAGAGCCCAGCAAGACAAGTTGAGGGGAAGGGGAAGTCTGATCATTGGTAGATTGGTTCACAGATTGAAAGAACCAAACAACAGAAGTACGAAAAGATAGAGAGGTTCGCATAGATGTCATACTTAATGCTGCTCCCATTTCTGAACCCCCCCCCTGGGTTTGCCCCGCCACTTCCTTTTTCCAAAGAACTACCTGCCCTTATTCATCTCATACCCAGACATCGCAGAAGAAGAACCATTCCCAACATCCTATCTAGAACCTCTCAAATCTCTTTGGTCCGACGGAGGAGTTCAACACGCCTTTGGAAGAGGTAACGAAGCTGCAGTACCAGAAAACATGGATTACTACTTCTCAGATTTAGAGAGATTCTTCAATTCTCAATATACTCCAACAGATGCTGATATTCTAAGGTGTAGGAATAAGACTACTGGTATCATTGAGACTACCTTCCCCATTGACGATAGAATTTATAGAATTTTCGATGTGGGTGGACAGAGAAGTGAAAGGAAGAAATGGATTCATTGCTTTGAAGGTGTTACTGCTGTTTTGTTCTTGGTGGCTCTTAGTGGTTATGATAGTTGTTTGGTGGAAGATAAGGATTCGGTGAGTTCGGGAGATGGTTGGAGAGATGAGACAAGAATGCTGACTGTATGCTTCCCTTCTGCCACTCCTCCTCTACCTTTCCGTCCATAGAATCAAATGCAGGAGGCTCTGATGCTCTTTGATTCGATATGCAATTCGAAATGGTTCTATAGAACATCGATGGTGAGTGCTAGCTTTGGACCCGACCTAAACCGAGATCCCATTTCCTTCTTGTTCTGAGCAACCTCAGTCTCTCACCTTCCGCCTTTTTTCATTCCATTCTTCTTTCTATCATTCTTTCCTTTCTATCAGATTCTCTTCTTAAACAAGGTTGACATCTTCAGAAACAAGATCATGCACTCTTCTATCAAACAATACTTCCCTGATTACGAAGGAGAGGACCAAGACTTCAACGCAGCGCGGACTTACTTCAAACAACGATTCTGTCGTTTGAATCGCTCTACTACTAAAGAGATTTACCCAAGTTTCACTAATGCTACTGATACCTCTTTGTTGAAGATCGTTATGGTGAGTCTACTCGAAGTGAAGGGAGAGCCAATGCGGTCATTACCTTTCTATCTTGCTCATTCATCTTGTTTCTTACTTTGACTCTATCTTTCTGAAACACAGGCCAGTGTTACGGATATCATTTTGGTGAGTCTTGCTTCCTCTCTCCACAGTTCTCCCCACTCCTTTCTGACTTCTGCTTTCTTTCATTTCCTCCCTCATCCCTTATTACAGACGAGTTCGTTACGAGACAACTTATTCTGAGTTCCCTTTTCCCCTTTCCTTCCTGTTAGTGAAAGCTTGCCGCCTTACACCGGCCACTCGCCCTTCTCTTTTTCTCTTTTCCATCCCCTCACACCTTCTCCTCCGCTTTCTTTCCTCACTCGGTTCTCTTACCGTTCACAGATGCCCTCCGTGACATTGTCCTCTAAGCTCTCTCCTCTTCCTCCCTTCAAGTTTCCCGGAGTCAACGAAGAGATCCATCAAAGAGAAATGAGACTTTCACGGATCACAATCAAAACTTATGATCTTTACGGTGTCTCATTTCAGAACAATCTCCATGATTACTCTTTCTCTTTCTCTTTCTCTTCATCTTTCCTGTCCTCAGGATTCTTCGAAAATCAACAAAATCACCTTTTCAACAGCAAGCCTTTTCCCCTCACAATATCCTCTTTTCTTTCTCTTCGAAAAAGCCGAGTCCCTCAAATCTCTGTTCATATGGATCTTTCCAAAAAATTCCGTTCCTCCTTTTTCTCACTCCTTCATATCAAATTCTCGAGTCATATCTCTCATCCACATCATCCCATCATCACACAAGACCCCTCCCTTTCTAATTCACTTTTTCTTTCTTTTTTTCGTCTTCAGCTTGTAATTTAATTTCTTTCTTCTTTTCTCATTCTGTCTCTATTCTTTGTTCTCCCAGAAACGCAAACCCGATGTTGTTTTTTTCTTTTTTTCTTTTCGATTTCTCTCACCCTTTCCTCTTTAGACGATGTTTCTTCTCTTCCTATATCAACCAAAGCAGTTTTGTGAATCTGAGGTGCGAGCAAAGTGAAGTGAGAGGGAAGGAGGGAAGGCGAGAAGTGAGAGATGATCGATGATCTCTGAGAATCTGAAGGAATATGAGGTGGTCTAAGCAGAGTGACAAGGATGAGAAATTGGTCATTTCTGAAATCTCAAATGGAACAGGAGAGATTGACACAATTTTGAAAAGCCCTCTAGAGTCACACGGACTGAATTATTGCATCCAAAGCTGAATGCTCCAAAATCGGAGAATTAGGGGAACCTCGCTACGTTTCGAAAGAGAGATCCAAACCTGTGGTTGGCAAACAGCTTTGTCCTTTGGATTTGTCGCCAGCTGAGGTGGCAGAGAGAATTGTGAAGAGAGCATCGGTTCAACAACTTGAAAGGCGCAGAGTTTAGCCGGGAAAGATTGAAGCCATAATCTTAGCAACTCACGAATCTCTCTCGGCTTCAAAAGCCTCAGCAAAACCCTACCAGATTTGAACATCTCCAGCTTTTGCAGCTCTTTCCTTCTCTCGGCCCAAAGCTCCTTGCTTCTAGTAGATACGGCCTCTTCAGACTTTGGGTCCCAGCAACCCATCGGAACTCCCACTGTCTTGAGATTCGGAATGTGTCTTGAAGTGAGAATCTGGGCGAGTTGAGTATCTTCTTCATAATCCCTAGTTTGAGGTTGGGAGTTGTCCTGGCGTAAAGAGGGAGGTAGAGATGACCTTTAGGCTTTGTGGGAGTTGCTGCTGAGGTCTGGATGAAAGTAGTTGTAGAGAGCTGTAACCAAGGCAGATGCACTTAGGCTGGTTGAAGCGACTGTAATCGACCACTTTAATCTCTAGACCCAAATCGAACCCCCTCGTTCTTATGTGGGTCAAAGTCTCCTGCGATCTTTCTAACAGGACGGACAGAGACTCCGAAATGACACGAGATTGGTCTCCCTCTCTTGATGCCAGAGTCACACGGAGTTCCAAAGATTTGAGCTCCTTTGTAACCGATAGAAGGTTTCCGATGGCGTCTGACTTTCGACTTCCTAGTCTCCTAATCCTCCGACTTTCCCAAGGCAATCCCCACCAAGTGCTCCTATCTGACACATCGAAAGTGAAGGTAACCGCTAGAGCCAAGTCTTCAATCTTCGATAAACCGCTGAAAGTCTCGTGGTACTCTTCCAGAAAAGATTCGATTCTGATTTAGTCGTAATGGTGAGAGTGAGAATGACTTGACGTAGAAGAGGACAGAAGCAGAGGAGCCAGATGGCCTTGTTGGCAGGAAGTTCGTTGTTCTTACGATCTTCACATCTCCCGATATGTAGCTGTTTGATTGCGTTGGTGAGAAAAGAGAAAGGAATCTATTTCCCTCCGACTCGTTCGACTGAAGGCAGCTCCCAAACCTGCGGATGAAGAATTGATAGTGTCTGTAGGCTTTGGATCTTGCTGAAGAAGTTCTTCACCGCAGTCTCCACTGCTTCGTATCGGTAGAGCTTACGAAGGAATGGTCAGACAAGTGACAACTCACATCCGCATCTCCTCTCTTCTTCATCCTCGACCAACATCCAACTTTTGACTTGCTCTACTACCTGTGCTGACAATTCTTCTGGTAGACTATCCAAGCCTGGGAGTATTGAAGTATCGTTCCTAGTTTGATTCATGTTGAGACTAGATGTGATGTTGGGGAAGGAAGAGAACTCTAATTTTGACTATTAAACCAGCTTGACTCGCTGCCCACGTTTCCCTCAACATTCCAATATTCCGGTTTCCCAGCATCTTTATCTATTTAGGTGTCATTTGAGATCCAGGTAGAAGTAAAAGATTAGAGCTGAAAAGAATCAGTCGGCCACAACCTCAAGTATTCAAGCAAGAGATGTTAGAGGAAGCTCGACCATCACTTCAACAGTTCAAACTTCAAGACCACAGTCTTTATCGATTGTCATTTCATTAAGCAGATTTATGAGATTATGGTATATGATCTTTTCGTATTTGCTCTTCTTCCTTTCCTTCCCTTCCCTTCCCCTGAGATCAAGGAGTAGTAGCACCTTCTTTCAAAGCCTTTCCAACTCTCATTCCAACCCTAACAAGAGTTTCAATAGATCTAGAAGAGTTATCAAGTAAGTCTTGATCGAATTGATTGCGACCTTTTTCAAAGAGGAGAATGTTAGTCGAACCTCCGAATCTGAGAAGAAGGAGGAGAGATGGGAGCAAAGTGTGATCAGTTCAAGCTGAAAACAGTATTTCTCCTTTGCGATTCGAAAGTGAAAACTTACTTGTAGTAACCGAGTTCATCTCCACGTTTCACTTGTTGATGAGATTGAGCGGTGAAGACGGTAGATCCTACCATCATAGCACCAACGCAAACTTGAAAGACTGTTCCGAATTCTTTAGAATGGAATGGAACTACCGAACGAATGCTGAGAGAGTGAAGGAAAGAGAAGAAGGAGACAGAAGAGAGGGTGAGAAGACAGAAAGGATTGGACTGCGAACACACAAGGATCAAATTCTTCAAGCATGACCACTCACTTCTCTCCGTAGATATCGATGCTCGATCGCACCGCCATCTTGAAGAAGGAAAAGAAAAAAAAGAGAGTGGAAAGTGAAGAAGAAACGGGAAAAAGGAAGCCGAGGGTCAGATTTCAAAGCAGAGGTTATGTTTCAAAGAGACCAACCCCTGAAGACTTACTGGGTTCACAGTATAATATTGCCCATCCAATCTTTTGATCTCTCCAATAGTCCCATCAACAGGAACATGAAATCGATGATAATCTTGAGGAGCAAGTCTAAAAATACAAAGACTTCCACCTTTATATTTTTCCAACTTCCCTTTATAATCATCACCAAGAAGTCTTTCAACCGAGAATTCCTTTCCTTTGATCCAAATTCTAGTAGCTTCATCCACAGATTCGAAAGCCATCATTCTACAATCAGCACCAGAGACCAAAGTAGTTGGATCATCTGGATCATCATTAGGTCTAGCATCAGGTTTGATCTTTCTAAAAAAGAATTCATTGAAAGTTTTGAAACTTTCGATTGGATCTAAAACCTCTTCCATGTTGAGTTGATGAAAAGCTATGAAAGGTGCAATGTCTCTAACACTATTTGGATTATCAAATTTCACTCCTTGTTTGATAGACATGTTTTTCAACATTTTCTTGATTCTTTGACCTTCCATTCTAGATTTTGCACCTCTATAAAGCAATCTGATTCCTAATCTGACGTAGACTTGCATTTTCTCTTCTAAAAGTTCTCCAGTGATTCGATCTTGAACGATGATGTTTGCAGAATCGGCTCCAAGTTGATAAGATCCCTGAGAAACCTTGTTGACAACTTTGGTGTACCATTTTCTATGAGCTTGAGAAGCAGTTACGAAGTTTGAAACTCCAGAGGTCATAGTGTCGATCTTTTTCCAATCTTGAGATGCACAAACTGCTAAATGAGTAACGATGTCGACTTCTGCTTTTGAATTTAATCTGGACATGTGACATAGTGGACATGATTTTAATCTGATGACTCTCTCTACAGAAGGAGATTCAGAGGTCTCCTTGAGCAAAGAGAAGTCTGAAGAAGATGACCCTTCTCTTTCTCGAAAGAAGTTCTTTTGATCTTTCTCTTCTTCTTGAAGAGCTGGATAAGAATCCTTCGCTTGACTTTGAGAGGGAGATTCGGAAGTAGTCAAATCCAATCCTTCCATCTTGTTACCATCTTCAATTCCACTTGGAGTTTGAGCTCCATCTTCCAAACTTCCTTCACTAGAATTCACCGTTCTCTTTTCACTCCAATGTTTAACCAACTCTCTCTCGAGAGCAACGATGCTCTCATCGATTGAGAGTTCATCCTCATCCGATTTCTTTCCTAAGATCTCCCACCAAGAATGCAGAGTTTTAGTAGTAAGAGTACTTCCAAGAGAATCCAACATGGTAGCCATCTCCAAAGTAGACATAGTACCAGAATCATTAGTATCGAATTGCTTCAAGAGTTGTCTCCAGAGACGTTGACGTAGAGCAGCGTAAGGAGTGAATCTAGCTTCAACAGTTAACGTGGGTTGAGAAGATCCATATTTGTGATCATCGTCATCTTCTCTCTTCTCCAATGGTAAAGTGAAAGCGTTCATTCCTTTACCCTTAGAATCTTCCAGATCTGAATCGTATAAACCTGTTTCTTCATTAGGTTTTGGAGCCTTCTCAATCAACTCTTTGATGCTGATCGAACAGCTTCCAACATGATCGTTACTAGACATCTTATCCCAATCATAAACCGCGAATTTAGCTTGGAAACCAATCTCATGTCTTCTTACATGAAACAACAATTTCTCATCCCAGATCGGATTCAAAGTATGTCTGGCAACTCTAGTTCTAAAAATCTTCTGACCAAAAGAAACGATGGTAAAAGGATCCATATCGAACGATGTATGCAAAGCATTTTTCCATCTAGGTAATTTTTCAGCTCCTTTAACTTCCATCATAACGATTCCTATAATGTCTTTACCCATCTCAGCTTGGAAGGATAAGTCTTTTTTCCTATTCGATTTCTTTCTTCTGACTTTCGTGTTGGAAGTTGAAGGAGGTAAAGGTTCTCCAGTTTCAGGATCAATGACCACTTTCTTCTTACGACCAAGCCGTTTCCTACTTGATTGTTGGTTGAAAGAGTTGCCAGAAGAAGATTCAGTGTTGATTCCAGATGATGAAGAAGTATTAGTGTTAGACTTTTTGCCAAACACTTTACGTCTTTGAGAAACGCTTTGTTGAGCAGAAGCGGTAGGAGTAGGAGTTCCCAAAGATTTAGTTTGACCTTCTTGTAAAACCGAAGAGGGTGGAGTCAAAGCCGGAGCAGCCTTAACATCCCCAGCTTTCCCAACTGCAGCAATCGATTGATAATGTTCTTCATAAGCAGCCTCATCCAAATCAGTTTCTTCCCCTTCAGTTGCAGTATCTCCATCTTCCTCCTCTTCATCCGATTCCTCAGAATCCGAAGATAAACCATCATCCAACCCATTGAAACCTTGATTTGGGTTGGTAGTAGTTCCGACAGATTCACTAGCTGGAATGTGTCTAACTTCCAATCTGGCTTCATCTTCTCCTGAAGCACCAGCTTCCATTTCAATCGAATCTTCAATTTCTTCTCCCATGTCTTCTGAAATTTCCAGATGAAGCGGATGAGATGAAGCCAAGGCTAAACGTTGATAAATTTCATCTAAATCCATAGAACTTGGAGTTGAAGAAGTTGAAACTAAACCGATTCGAACTTGAAGTTCACCGGAAATCTTGGAAGAACGACGAGAAGAAGTTAAGGGAAGCCAAAGTGGCTGGTGGAGAGAAGGCGGAGGAAGCAAACAAGGTACAGTGACAATCAGTAAGAGCTGGCTCAACAAAGAGAGCTTAAAGAGGGTAAAGAAGTCATTCTTCTTCTGCCTCCCAGTCTAGTCCGTGCGTGCTCCGAGCAGCCTCTGTTCCCCTGGACCATCAACCTCACTCTCCGATCCGGATCAAAACCTCGATTGTACTCACCTCACTATCTTCCCATTTACTCCCAATCCCTTCCCCACCTCTGCTCCATTTCAAAATGTCCAAACTGACTTCTCCCAAATAATCATTCCCAGAGAATCTATCATGATCCCACAAAACGAATTCTACGTTGCCTAGACTTCCCTGTGAGATTCCATTTGGATTTGGATTCTTGACTCCTTTTCCATCTTTCCCTCCATTCAAATTTCCACCTTGATTTCTCCTTCTTCTCCTGATTGTCATAGGTCTTGGTGCTCTTTTACGTCCACCAACCCCACCAAGATCTTGATCAAGATTGGTGAATTGTTCAGGTTCGGAATGAGAATTTGAAGAACTATGAAATGGAACTTGATTCGAACTATTATTCCTTGACAATCGATTTGGGACCTTGATCAATTTAACAGGAGCAGAAAGTAATTTTTTAGAAGAACTTGAGAGATAAGCTAGTTTCGAGGAATGTCTTGACATCGAAGGTCTAACTCCAGTTCCAGTTCCGGTTCCAGATGCTAAAGTATCAGTTGATAAAACATCTTGAGAAGTAGTAGTGTTAAGAGGAGGAGTAGGAAGCTTCTCTCCAGCCCCAGCTTCAGATCCTTCTGAGGCCTGTGTGACATCTAAAGATGAAGCCATGTTACCCTCATGTTGCTCCTGATCTTGGATTCCCCTTGCCATATCCAACCGTGTTGATTCTAAGAGACTGACCAGTTGAGCGTCGGCTAACCATTTTGATAAGATAGGTAAGTCATAGGTAGTCTCAGTCAATTTCCATTCTGGATCCAAGCTTTTGGAAACTATGGGAGTTTGTTTCTTCCAAGTTGATTTGGGATCGGGATTGAGATCGAGGCTAGGAGTAGAAGTGACAGAAGTAGAAGTAGTGGTAGAAGTTGAAGTTGAAGCTGGTGGATTAGAACCTGGAAGTGAGATCACCACAAACGGATCCGATTTCCCATTTCGATCTTTGGCTGCTAAGTTACGAGCTGGTGGAAGAGAGAGAGGAAAATCAAAAGAATTAGTTAGAGAGAGAGGTATCAAGCTCCAAGCTCAAGGTTAAGGTTTCAGTCAGAGATCAGAAAAGATAGAAGTTCTAAAGAGCATGCTTTCTCCAGCTCCATTCAGGCCTTATCCGAACATTCTCAATCTTATCTATTCTTCCTCTCTCTCCCTCTCTCTCTCTTTCACTAACCTTTGATGACTTGAATTCTTAGATTGACACCTATCGACTGCGACATCTTAGAGATCCGTCTTTAGTCAGATCACTAGCCTTGTGAGTGTTGAAGAGAGAGGAGAGGCTTGAGAAGATTGCCCAAGTGAAATTGAGACGCCTTTGGAGCAAATCAAGTTGAATGAGAAGAGTTGAAGATGGATGAGAATAGAAGATAGGACTAGACACAGAAGGATTGGAAGAATGATAGGGAAAAGGAGGCAGCGAGGAAAAGGAGAGGCGAGAAGATCGAAGGAACCCACAATCTGTTGAGGCAGTGAAGCGTGAGAAGCTTGGGGGGGGGGGCATGCGATCCGAGTCCTATCAGAGCTGAAAACATGATTAAACCCCCTAATCTTGAGACGTTGTTAGATTGAAAAAGATCGCTTCAAGCCAGAATAAAAAGAGAATTACTGAAGTTATGGTGTCGTGTGAGGGAATGAGGCAGGGCGGGGCGGGTCAGAAGGGGAAGGGGAAGGGGAAGGGGAGGGAGAGTCAACCCATAACTGCCAGGTTGTGATTGTGATTTAGTTGGTAATATTCTGACATGAGCCTAAGATCTCAAATCACTACATCAAAAGATACACACGATACATACAAGTAGATAGAGGAGAGAAGCTCCTTCTTCGGTGTTCTGATGGGACACCGGAGTGACTCTACTCTGACTGACCTCGCCACCAATGTTCTTCTCTCCAACCTCTAAGCTAACCTGACTCAGTGAAATTCCTTCAGCTTTGTTTGCAAAGTACATTTCAAGCTCAAAGCGAAGATAATCTCAAATCATGGTCGATCAAAAGTTAAAAGTTGGAGTTCTAGGTGCAACGGGCAAGTAACAAAGTTCTTGTATCTTTGTATCTTTGTATCTTGTATCCGCTATCCTCACTCTACTCACTCCCCTCGCTCCACTCACTCCTCTTCTCTCTCCTCCTCTCACCTCCTCCCATTCTCTTAATCACTCACAGGTACAGTAGGACAAAGATTCATTCTTCACCTCTCCTCTCATCCCCAATTCCAACTGTCAGTCTTGGGTGCATCATCTTCTTCAACTGGTAAAACCTATTCTCAAGCTGTCACCGGTAGATGGAAACAAGTCAAAGAGATCCCATCCAACGTCAGAGAGATGGTCTTGAAAGAATGTGTACCGAAGGAATTCGAGACTTGCGATTTGGTCTTCAGTGGATTGGACAGTGGTCCGGCCGGGGTTTGTGGTGAGTGTGCATGGGGAGGCGCCTAATTTTGAGATCCATAAGTGTGAGGGTAAAATGGATAGTTCACAGAGAGAGAGAGAGATAGGTATAGGAGGGGTCGAAGAAGGATCAGTGGAAGAGGTCTAGCTAGAATCCCAATGGCTTTCCAAACGACCCGAAGAACTAGGTTTCTAGGAGATTCTCTGGAGTTCTCTTATTTCGTAAATCTGCCGATGGGGGGGGGGGGTGGAGTGAAAGGAACCTCTACTTGAATCGTTCTCTTATCTTCTTCTCTCTCCACCTCCCAATTCTCAATCTCCTCCCCTATGCTCCTCCTCTCCCAGAACCCGCTTTCCGATCCCACAACCTCCGAGTCTTCTCAAACGCAAAAAACTATCGTATGGATCCCTTATGTCCATTAGTAGTTCCACTAGTCAACCCCTCTCATTTCTCAATCATCAAAACTCAACAAACCTCTTTAAACCCCTCACCTTCCAAAGGTTTCATCATCACCAACGCAAATTGTTCAACCACAGGGATTGTGATCCCTTTAAAAGCTCTTCAAGATAGATTTGGACCTTTGGAGCAAATCATGGTCTCAACTTTACAAGCTATTAGTGGAGCTGGTTATCCTGGAGTTAGTTCTTTTGATATCATGGGGAATGTCGTTCCTTTTATTAGTGGAGAGGAAGAAAAGATTGAGATGGAAGTGGCTAAGATTTTAGGATCTATTAGCTCTTCTTCTTCTTCTTCTAACGATGACAAGTCCTCCTCTTCTGAATCTATGGAATTCACACCCGATTCAGTCAAAGTTTCAGCTCATTGTAACAGAGTTCCTGTCATAGATGGTCATACTGAATGTCTTTCTTTAAGTTTCAAACTTCGTCCTCCTCCTTCGATCCAAGAGATCAAACAATGTCTGAGGGAATACCAAAGTGAGGCTCAGGAATTGAAATGTCATTCTGCTCCTCAAGTGGCTATTAAAGTTCATGAGGAAGATGATAGACCTCAACCTAGATTGGATGTTGATAGAGAAAATGGGGCCGGGGTCAATGTTGGCAGAGTTCGGGAATGTAAGGTTTTGGATGTTAAGGTGAGTTGGACGAGGAGCCGGACTGGTTTGAGGGAAGTTGGTTTGAGATTTGGATTAAGGGCTTTTTTTGATTCGCTTGAGAATTGATTGAGACTGATGGAGAGCTTTGTTCTCTCTCTCTCTCTTTTTTCCTTCCCTCCCTGGTCAACTTCCTTTTCGATCTTCCTTCCAATCAGTTTGTCGTTCTTTCAAACAACGTTCAAATCGGAGCTGCTACTAGTTCGGTCATGAATGCTGAAATCGCTTTGAAGAAAGGCTATCTTTCGTAGAACCATTTCAACGAATGAGAAACAAAAGGATTAAAAGAAGGAAAAGGTGGCGAAAGTAGTGATTGGTCGACGAGTGAATGGCTTTCAGGTATTCTTGTAATCTTTCAATATTTTCTAAATTTTCTTAATCTGAAAATGAATTTTAGAGGGTTTGTCAAAGAGATGAGAGTTATGATCCAGAGGTTTCGAAAAAGTTGAGAAATTGACGCTGCAAATTCGATAGGTTCTGGCGACAGACTACATTACGAGGAGAGGAAAAGTTGGAGAATGACTAGAGAAGCAGTGTCATGAAAAACCGACAAGAGAAGCCGTCTTTTTCGAGTAGTAGTCCTCTGTGCTGATTCGAACCATCCTGGGGAAAGCGATGAAGCCTTGGAGGTGAAGAGGTCTCGCAGAAGCCAAGTTGAGGGAAGCAGATTGAGATGTGAAGAGAAATGGGTTGTTCGATCTGGAGCACTTCTTTTGAGGAATGCAAAGATGGGGAAAGAGAAAGGATTCACAGTTGGTCAAACATGAGAGAGAGAGCTCATGGTCAGTCAATCACATCGGGACAGTTTGAGATCGATCGACTGGGGAGAATTCCCAATTTCGCCACTCGAAACATTATCGAGAACTCACCTATCTGAACCAAAAATGGTTCAAATCTCTACTTCCCAGTAGTCAGGCTCCGAAGCCCAGTCTACTACTTCCCCGACTAGACTTCTACATTCTTCCAGCCGGTCCTCAGTAAATCTGTTGAGATGGAGAACGAGTTTTCTAAGAGGCTCCATTCTGACCCCCTCGTGCTCGAGCTCTGCTTCAACGTTCGACTTCCTTCTGGAGAGGAACAAAGAGAAAGATTCCTGATTGAAATCTAGTCATGCGTATCTCAGGACTTGCAGATTGGGACATCTATTCTGCAAACATTCCCAAGACTGGCTTAGATATAAAATCCTGGTTTCCGATACTCAGAGTACTCCAGAGTGAATCCATTCCGTGTTAAGTTTCAGGCTTGATGGGGCTGACATCCAGGCTGGGAATTGCTCGTTCGAGTCGTCCAACTGAAAAACCTCTAGCACAGGGAATTGAAGCGAGGTGATATCTTCATCCTCTCTTCTTCTGCTGAGGTCCATACTGAGATGCTTCACAGATTTAGCGCAGTCTTGTAGGATTCTTCTCCACTCTGAATGGGAAACTCGGCAGTGAATTCGAAGAGAAGTGAGATTCTGGAGGAGATGAGGTTGTCCTTTTGGTAGACTTAGATGAGTGGGAACCCAAAGAATTTGAAGGTACCCCAGTTTCATTGAAGTTCCTCTCAGTAGTCTAACGTGAGTTTTACCAGTGTCATGTCTACACCTGAAGTCGACTGCCTTTGTCAGCTCAGGGAGCAGCCAGAGAGCGAAGCTTTCCATCTCTTCTATCGATGAGCCTGTGATGCTGAAGATGAGCAGAGTCTTCGAAGATGGTCGAGGAGCACTATAGAGTAGTTCGATATCTCCTGAACTGTTGCCTTTGAGCTTGATCGAGACTTCCTCCAGCGTGGACCTGCTACTTTGGTCGAACTGGCTGATGATCCGGCAGATCTCCCAAGCCCTTTGCTCTGGAAGTTCGAGAATCTTCCAGAAACCTGTGGTATCGTTAATCAGATGGTTCCATAATTTGCAGACTCTTCGGACCTGGACAGCCTGTGTTGTCTCTAGACGCTAGAAGCTGGAGAGGAGAGTTTCGGAAGGAAGCACTGCGTTGATGTCTATGTTAATGGAAAGCGTAGACAGATTCGATAGGAAGCTCTTCAGATAAGAGCCAGAATTTGTTGGATTCGAGAGTTAGAGTTACGCCCTGTTCAGAGAGTGAACCGCCAGACCGAAGGGGATGAGTTCCGCGGACTCTAGTAGCCCAAGATGCCAGTTTCATTCCCATCCAAAAGAAACTCACTTGTGAACCAGTAGCTCGATTTTGCTGTTTATTCGAGGAGACACAATGACTCGTAGGCAACAGGCGAAGTTGAACCGCTGATGGAGATGAAGAGAAGGGGAAAGGAGAATAAGAATGAGTGTCCAACGTTGCCCTATTTTTGAAGTTCGTTATAGGCTTAACTTCTTACCTTATGATGATAGAGGAGGCGACGTTCTGAGGTGCAAAGTTTAGAGCTATCGAAAAAGCTGGAGAGGCAAAAAGCGAAATGTTTCGAAAGAGTTCCTTCTCAGCTTCTGTTCCCATTCGACACCCGTGCTCTGTCTGCTTGTTTAAAAATCTGCTATGAGGACGATCGATCTACAGAATCTTGATGAAGCTGCGTCAGAGGATGGAAAGGCAAGCAGCTGTGAAGGAGAGGGTCGAGGGGGCAGAGACGTTGAGAGACGAGTCATCAGTCATGGGTCATCCTCTGTAAAGCATCATAGTCGTTGGTGAAATGAAGTAGCAACTCTGACGCACTTCAGTACGATGGACAGTTGATGATGATGTAGGTCAGATTGAATGGATGATATCACCAAATCCAAAGGGTGCCAGAGACGCCGTCAGCTTCGCTTGCACGACCCCTCCAGGCTTAAGGCTTCCAGCACACGCTCCGACGCCATCACCTACACCACATTCACCAAGGAGGACCAAAGTAACGACTTTCCAATTCTTTAATCCTTTGATTTTATTCCTGAACCTCAACTACGCAACCACCAACACGAATTCAAAGAGGGGCTGGTCTCTCTCTCTCTCCCTTTCAGCCTTATCCATCCTTCGCTCTCCCTCTCCCATCCCTCTCTCCCTCTCCACGTCCTTAACCTAAACCTTAAATCTGATCAAGATGAAGACCATCTTACCACAAACAGCTACATTCAGTTGGTCTCCATCTTCTTATCCTTCCTCTGAACCACTTCTAGCAACTGGAACTGTAGCTGGAGCTTTGGATGAGAACTTCTCAAACGAAGCTCAAGTTCAGATCTGGAGACCTGATTACGCTGGTGGAAGAAGAGGTGGAAATCCAACTAGGCTGGCTTCTTTGAATACTAGTGCAAGGTGAGTGATACGCTCGGAGATGGGGAGGTAGCAAAGCAAGGAGAACTTGGAGGAGGAGGAGGGAGGATAGTGACAGCGTGGAAGGGTAGCGCGAGTAAGAGATTAGCCCCATTCTGACCCATTCCTAATCCTTCCATTCCTTCTCAGATTCAACCGATTAGCCTGGGGATATGTCAATCCAAATCGTCCTCAAGGTCTATTAGCAGCGGGTCTAGAGAATGGTGAACTAAACGTTTGGGATGCATCAAAGTTAATCTCTTCCTCTTCAGATTCAGATTCCTCATTACTTCGAAACACCACTCACACTGGCTCTATCAAGGGATTAGATTTCAACTCCATCAACTCTCATCTGTTAGGTTCTGGTGGTCCTTCAGGAGAGATTTACGTTTGGGATTTGAACAGTCCTGCCAAACCTTATTCTCCAGGTGCTAAATCTTCTAAATTGGATCAAATCACTTCTCTCCAATGGAACAAACAAGTTCCTCAGGTCTTGGCTACCGGATCTAATTCTGGTTATACTGTCATCTGGGATTTGAAATCAAAGAAGGAAGTAGCTAGTCTTCAATTTGGTGGAAGTCAGGGAGGAGGTCCTCCTGGTCAGAGTTTGAACGGAACTGGTGGTAGAAGAGTGATGGGTCCAGTTGCTTGGCATCCTGATACTGTGAGTTGTTTTGTGGGTAGCGACAGGCACGAGATGCAGGGGAGATGGAGATGGACAGGGCATAGAGATAGAATCTTCCTTCCTCCGATCGGGAATTGACCTCTTCCTCCAACCCTCTCAACGACCAACAACTACCAGCCTACTCGAATCATCACTGCATCTTGTGACGATCACGATGATCCGGTCATTCTCCAATGGGATCTACGTAACTGGCTCACTCCAGAATCAGTCCTTCGTGGACACACTGCTGGAATCCTAGGTCTCTCTTGGTCTCAATCTGATTCTGATCTTCTGGTCTCATGCGGAAAGGACAATCGAACTCTCTTCTGGAATCCTCGTCTAGGAAACTGCATCGGAGAACTCCCATCTGCTTCCAACTGGTGCTTTGAAGCTCAACTCTCTCCTAAGAACCAAAACATGCTAGCAGTCGCAAGTTTCGACGGAAAGATTGGAATCCATGACCTACAGAACACCAATGCTGAGTTTAGACAAGATGATGAGGCTGAAAAGGAAGCAGACGCAGCAGCTGCTGCAGCTGCAGCTCAGAATGATGAGGATGATATCTTCAATCTACCTTCTGCTGCTGCTCTTACTGCTGCTGCCGCACCAGCTACCAAAGGAGCTTCCCTAACTCAACCTCCAAAATGGCTGAAGCGTCCAATCTCTGCTACATTCGGGTTTGGAGGACAGTTAATCTCTACTAGTAATCTATCAGCCTCTTCGGAAACTCCAATTGGAAAGAACAAGCCAAAGCCAACTCAAAGCACTCAAATTCATGTCAGAGATGTAGTCACTGAACCAGGCATCGTCTCTAGAGCCAAACGTCTTCAAGAAGCTATGGAGAGTGGAACTTTGGCAGAGTTCTGCGAGGAGAAAGCTAGAGAGAACGAGAAGGGAGAAGGTGCTTCTAATGGACCTACTACTATTAGTGGAAGACCCGATGAAGGTCCAAATTGGAAGGCTCTTTCAACTCTCTTCCACGCAGACTCCAAGGATGAGCTCATCGCCCTGCTCGGATTCAACAAGGAGGAAGTCAAGGACAAGGTCTCAAAAGCCATCGAGAAGTTCAAGCTCGGAACCAGCGGAGATAACAGTGCAGCTGCTACTGGAATGCTAGAAGCCACTACTACTGGAGCTGCAGCCAAAGCCACTGGAAGCAGCGTCGGAGGTGCTACTGCTGGGTCCACCGCTCAGAGCGTCTCTAGCGAAGGAGCCTCTCTCCAAGGAGGAGGAGAACCAACCATCAGTCTCGCTAGTGAGCCATCTGGAAGTACCACTACCGAGCTCTCAGCGGAAGAGACTGACGGAGAGGCAGCCAAGCTTTCCTCGGCCACCAGCACCAGCGCTGGAGCTCCTTCTGAAAGTGAGACTACGGAGCCTTCTCTCTTCGGCGAGGAGACTGCTGGTCAACCAAACGATGCTCATGCAGCTTTCTTCAACTCAATCTCTGGAGAATCTGGAGCTGGGGTTCGTAGCGCTCTTCCCGAGAGAGTTCTAGTCCCTCATAACAACATCGCTCCAGGTTCAAGCGTCGCTGCTACCATCGGATCTCCAGGTCCAAGCTCTGTAGGAGGCAGCGAAACCATGACTGGTCTGGGTGGGAAGACTGAGGAAGGAGAGCAAGACGGAAGTCTCGCCAGCGCAGGTCGATCCGAAGCCACTACTTTCAGAATCTACCCTTCAGACGAATCCGATGCCGACAAGCTCATCACGAGAGCTCTGGTTCTTGGAGACTTCGCATCAGCTGTCTCTCTATGTATCTCTACCGACAGATTCGCAGACGCTCTACTTCTAGCAGTCAGAGGTGGTCCAGATCTTCTGGTCGCCACTCAAAAGGCCTACTTCGAGAAACGTACCACAAGTCTTCCTTACCTCCGTCTCTTCCAGAGCATCGTCAGCGATGATTTGGTAGACGTCGTTCAGAATGCTGATTTAAGCGAATGGGAAGAGATCTTCGTTGTCCTTTGCACTTTCGCCAAAGGAGAGGAATTTCCAAACCTGGTCGAACAACTTGGTCAAAGATTGGAATTCAAGTACAAGAGCATCAGGGCCGCTGAAAAGGAAAGCGGAGGAATCAATGGACACTCAGAGTCGAACGGAAACGGAGCTCCTCTAAGCGTCAAGGCCAAGACTTTCAGAGAACACGCTGTCCTTTGTTACTTAGGAGCAGGTCGTCTAGAGAGAGTAGCTGCCTTGTGGATCGACGAGATGAGAGAGGAAGAAGCTGCTCTAAGAGCTTCTATGGCTAGCCTGGCCTCCAGTGGAGAAGAAAATGAAGCTTCCTCTCTCTACTCAGCTCATGCTTCAGCTCTTCAGACCTTCATGGAGAAGATCACAGTATTCCAACATGCTTCTTCCTACGTCGACGAGGACTTAGCAAACCCAACTCAATCTACAGAAGCTGCTGAAAGTGGAGCTAGAAGTTACAAGTTGGCTGCTCTTTACGACAGGACTCACGAATACATCGAACTTTTGGCCGATCAAGGTTTGATCGCCACAGCTCTCAAATACGTGGATCAGACTCCTCAAGACTACAGAGTCAGCAGGAATGGAAAGCAAGGAACTGAAAGTGCTGCCAGTACTAGGGAGAGACTCGTTAGGGCCGATGCTGCGAGATCAAACGGAAGAGGTGCTGTCGCGGCTTCTGCTGCTCCAATTGCTCCAGCTATCTCTTCGGGCTATGCTCCAACCTCAACCAATGCCTACGGATCACCAGCTACTTACGATCAGAACGCCTATGCAGCTACATCCAACTATGGAGCTCCTCAACAACAGTATGGAGCACCGGCTCCAGTCCAAAATTCTGGTTACGTCTCTCAGCAACCAGCCGCTCCTTCTATTCCTGTCGTCCCAAGCGTTCTGGATCCTTACGCTGCACCAGCTCAGCAGCCAGTAGTTCCATCCCCTTATGGCTCTCAGTCCTATGGAGCCACTCCAACTCCTTACGCACCTTCAGGAAATGTGACTTCTCCTTACGGAGCTCCACCTCAAGCCTCTGCTCCTCCTACTGCCAACGCTTCGATCCCGCCACCTCCACCAGCCAAGAAGGAACCAGTCTCTGGATGGAACGACGTGCCGGACCTGCAACCAGCTCCTCGTCGTACTACCAGCGCTATGGGAAACAAGGCAGCTCCAATCACGAGTCCTTTCCCAAATTCGGCTGCTGCCAGTCCGTCTCCTTACAATTCCGGACTTCCACCTTCTCAAGGATCTCTTCCACCTCCACCTCCTCGTGGTCCAACTCCAAGTAGCGGTCCACCTCCCAGAGGAGCTTTCGCTTCACCGCCTCCGAGTGGACAAGGTTACAATGGACCTCCACGTCCAACAATTGGTCAGGCAGCAGCTGCACCACCTCCAATGGGAATGGGAGGACTTGGAATGAACCAACAGCAGCCGCAACAGCAACAACAAGGGCCTGGTGGATTCCAATCGCGTCCACCCCCTGGCCCTCGAGGAGCTGGAGCTGGAGCTTCTCCTTCAGCTGGACCTTACGGACCTGCTCCGGGTCAACAAGGACCTCCTCCGCCTCAGCAGCAACAGCAGTTCAGACCTCCTCCTCCAGGCGCTCAACAGCAGCAGCAGCAACAACCACCTGCTAGAAATGCTCAAGCTTCTCCAGCTCCAGGTCCTTATGGTCCTAATCCGGGAATGGGAGGTCCACCGCCACCCCAGTCATCTCAAGGACGTCCAATGCCTCCTCAAGGTGGAATGGCTCTTCCAACTCAACCTCCTCCTCGTATCGGAACCCCAGGAGCAGGGGCCGGAGCTCCTAGAAGTGCGACTCCAAGCAATAGTAAACCCACCTCTAAGTATCGTGAGTAAATCTCGAGTTGACGTGATCAGAAGAAGATTGACGTCTCGTAAAGCCCATTCGTTGACCCTCTCCCTTCGAAACTTGTGCTCTTCTCTTCTCTTTCTACCAACAGCACCTGGAGATCGTTCTCACATTCCAGAAGCTCAGAAACCAATCTTTGGTTGTCTCTCTCGAGAATTAGCTAGACTCAAGTCTACTTCCCCTCCTGGTCAGAAGAGAATGGTTGAAGACACCGAGAGAAGACTGAACATTCTCTTTGATGCTTTAAATTGTGGAACTTTAGACGAGAAGCTGATTGGTGGACTCGGTCAATTAGTCGGAGGTGAGTAGAAGATGACGTGAAACGTTTTCTATTGAGTTGAGGCTACTTACTGATTCGATGTACTCCTCTTCTGACTTCAGCCATCGACTCAAGGAATCAACAAGCTGCCTTCTCAATCCATCTTCAACTCGCAAGCTCTGCTTCTGGCGAATTAGGAGCTGCTATGGTTGGAGTCAAGATGATCATCTCTCGTATGCAACAATGATGAAATCAAAAAAAGAGAAGCCAATCTCTCTCTCCTCCTCTCTTATCAAATCAATGTCTCTAAACTGAAAAAGAAGGACTTCAGATAGAAATTCAATTCCACCCATGTCTTGTGTGACACTTTTCATGAAAAAAAAATCCCTCCCCTTTTCGACGAATCTATTTTAAATCTTCGGGTTCTTCTCTTTCAATGCTCTCGTACCCCTCTTTCTCCCTCGACTCTGTTTCTCCTGTTCCCTTTCTCTTTGTTGTTCTTCTTTGTCTTTCTGAAACTTGAAATGAAATAAAATGAATAAAGGCAGACTCATCGTTCCTTCGATTGTTGACTGAGTTCATCCATCCACTTTTGGTTGATGCGTTCGTTCTATCACACGATCCAGCACACCTCTCATGCTTGTTCCAGAAGGAGAGTGCCAGATATCGTTGGAGAGGCAGCTTTCTCCTTCGCATTAGAGAAGCTACTCCAACTAATTTCTGTTAGCATGCCAGCACCGATGAAGGCGAGAAAGGATATCAGATTGCCTCTAAGGAAATTACAAAAGAGCATCAAGGTGAAAGAAAGAAAAACAGAACCCCAGTACTGTTCCGAAAGAAAGAAAATCGAATGACGCTTTTTAGCTAAACATCAAACCTAGCTTTCCTAATTCTTTTCCCAGCTTTGCCTTCAGGGAAGTTCAGAGACATGTTGGTAGAAGGAGAGAAAGAGCTATCCTGCTTTTGCTTCTTTCTAGCATCGGCTTCGGCTTGTAAAGAAGCGACTCTTGGACCTAGGATTCTGAGAAGAGCAGATCGAAGTCCTGAGGATAAGGCTCTAGGACGGGACTCGTAGAGACAAGTCAAGAGTGCTAGACCAAAGGAGAGAAGGAAGACGTCTCCATTACTGAGTAAGGATAGAAAGGGCGAGAGGAGGGAGGGGGGGGGGGAGGGGGCAAAAATCAGAACTTTGCTGGTATACTCAGTATATCGATTGAACGGGACCCAAGTGAAGAACAACTCACCGAATGCTCTTCACCTTGCCTTGCTTCTTCAAGACATCCCAAGAACTCTGCATACTCATACGAGCAACATCTAAGCAAGCCAGAATGAAAGATGAGGAGAGAAATCAGTAATTTGGTCTCACGAAATCATCATTCGTGTTCTGCTTGCAACTCACAAAGTCCCACCTCTGATCGACGCTGAGGAGGAAAGGCAAAGATGAAGATTGAGGCGAAGAATCCGTTTAGGAAGTATCTGCTTCGAGGAAATAGGTTATTTGGCTGAAGAAGAGAGAGAGAGAGAGAGAGAGTGAGTGTGAGTGAGGACAAAAGAAAGAGAAAGCGAGCCTGGGGGTGTGCAAAAGAAAGTCAACTTCGAAGCCTCACCAGATAATGCTGGAACAAGCATGTCAATCCTGAAGACAGCAAAGGAATAAAAACAAGAAGGTGAATACTTTCAATCAAATTGCTTTCCAAAAGCCATCTTCTACTCACCCCAAGCAGTTCCGATACTTCCGCTAATAACAGTAGCGCCTTGGACAACAGCCAAAACATACTTGAACAAAGCAGTATCTGGACTTTTGAGGACCTTCTTCCAACCAATAGCATTAGTAATAGTGGCAAAGACAGCTACGAATTTAGCGCTTGCAGCCCATTCCTTAGCGAAGAAGTTGACAAAATTCTTCGAGCAACTCGGTTCTGTTGGATGAAGGACTGCGCAAAGAAGTCTTGAATGAGCTGGATGAGCCGGAGCAAAGTCTAAGATTGGATTGATTGAAGTATGAGAAGTGGTTGGGAATCCAGATGGAGTTAAAGCTGAAAGTAGAGGAGATGCGAATGAAGGATAGGCTGAGGTTGTAGATGTTGGAGTTGAAAGTCTGGCTACTGTGTCTGCGACTTCTCTCCTAGCTGGCCAAGGTAACTTAGAAGGAAGATGACCTGGCTTGGGAGGGATGTAGGCGGAAGAACGCTGTGTGAGAGAAAGAGTGAATGTGTCAGAGCTGAAGAAATCGTAAATTTGGAGAAGCCGTCCACATACTCACAGCTAAGATGATGTTCCCATCTAGAGATTCACATAAACAAAAAAAAAAAAAAAAAAAAAAAGAACGAAGAGGAAGAGGAAAGAATCAGAAATATTCTCTTCAGGTAACGTAGAACAGTCTCTTCACTTACATCCGGCTGGGAAGCAATCCGGCTCGAACAAGAATGTCCAAAGCAGCTGACCATTCCCAATAGCATACCAGAGAGCACCACCAAGCCAGGTTGGAACCCATCGAATAGCCTTAGCATCACTTCTACGAGCCTCTAAGAAAGCGGATTGGATTCCTTTCGTGAGAACGTAAAGAGCCAAAGCTCTCCTAGGGAAAGACGAAGAACGTGTTGGACTTGCAACTGATCCTGGGGCTGTTGAATTTGCGGAAGGAAGAATAGTACCAGCTGGAAGAGAGGCGAAGAAAGCAGCTAGGAAAGGTGCTAGAAGATTGGATCGTAGTAACCTGACCAGACGGGAGAAGATCCTGGTCCTGAAAGTCTGCTCTTCTAATTGAGATGGTGCTAATGAAGGTAGTCTTGTTAGGAGTTGTATCCGTAGTCTCACTAGAAGTAGTAGTAGAACTCTGTAGAGGAAGGTGTGAATGGAGAGAGCTAATCCGACTCGAGCACTGGTGATAGAGGCGAGGGACTTGACAGCTTCGGTGGGACTATGAGGAAGGGGTTTGGAGAGATTCCAGAGGTCAATTCTGGAACCGTATGATTTCTAATGAGAAGCGTTCAACTCATTCTGGCACACGACAGTCCTTTCTCTTTCTCGGAATCCTTCCTGACCTTGCCCTTCTCTACCCCGCACCTCCATTCTCTCTGATCTGCAAGGAAACCTAGCTCTATCGATCATGAATCTGTTGAAAGACCCCAGCCACCTCACAACTTGCACTCACCTCTTCTTTCCCAAGACAGCGGGAAGTAAACTCTCCAAAGCCGAATTGAGAGTGTAACCCAAAAGGAAAGCTCTAGTTGCAGTTCTAGTAGTCAAAGGGATAGCATCATCATGAAACCAAGCAGCTTTTGAAGCTAAAGGAGGAAGGTTTCTCTGAACTTCCTTTGCTAGAACTGAGGGAGGTTTAGCTTCTGTAAAAGAGAGAGGACCTGCCCCAGTGAGAGGAGTAGAAGGATTGGATTGAAATGGAGTTCCAGGTGCTGTACTTGAAGTTGAAGCTGGATCATACTGAGGTGGTGATACTAGTTTCAGGTAGGAGAGCTTCTTCTGAAGTGCGATTCTTTCTGTTGGGGTGGCTAGAAGAGATAGTAAGAATTGAGATTTGGAAGATGTCAAGTTAAGACCTGAAGAAGAGGAATCGTATGAACCACCATTGGGATAAGCTCCAGTTCCAAAAGGTGGATTAGACAGCTTGCGTTGATGGAAGCTCATTCTCAGCAGATGAATGAAGGATGAGAGGAGAGGAGATGGGGGGGGTTGTGGGCAGAGCGGGGAGAGAACTGAGAATAAGGAGAAAGAGAGATGGCGAATCTGAAAGCGTTCTGAATCTTCTCTCTCGCCTTATCAAGGTCTGCCCACAACTTCAAAGCTCTTGAAATCGAAATGGCAGTTAATTGGACAGGTTCAAAGGCTCAGTGAGTTCATCATCCACATCTTTGCTCAACTCATGCTGATCTTACTCTCTCCTCTGGCAGAGAATTGGCTCGCAAACGTAGATTAGGTTTAGCTCTCAATCCTCTCTTTCATTCAAGATCCTCCTCCGCTCCAAATGATAGAGCTCATTTCACACCAAATCCATCAGACACCTCCTTGTCTGACTTTATCAAATCTGCAAAGGCATCCAAAGTCGAAGGAGGTACTTTTTCAATCGAGCCCGCCACTCAGCCTCAAACCTCTTCCAATCACCTTCAGATGGGATTCATCAAGAGATCCCATGCTCACTCGAACGCTGTTACTCAACTTCAAAATGATAGAGCCAAGGATGATGATATGCCTTTAAACCGGGGACAAGAACCAGATTCAAGATTGGGAACGAGTAAGTCTCAACTGCTTAGCAGAAACGATTGGAGTGGAGTAGATCTATCAACAAGTTCGATTCCTACCAGAACGCTAGTCAAAGCTAAGAAGAGGAAGAGGAAGTCAAAAGAACTGCTGAAAGAAGACGAGATCGACTCCAACTCAAAAGATAGAAATCGACACTCTTCACTAAATGTCTCTCCAACTAAGAGATCTTCCTCTCGCCATGCTAAAGGTGGAAGAGGTTCTGATAACGAAGAAGAGAGAGCTTCCGATTTCGCTTTCAGAGCTCCAGATCAAGATGGAGAGAATCACCCAGTGGATGGAAGTGAAGACGTTCAAGACTGCTCAGCCAACCCTAGAAAGACTCGAGTTGTCGGGACGGATGAGCTAGATGAAAAAGTCGACGAAGATAGTGCCACTCCAAGTACGACTAATGCCCAAGTCAATCCTGAACCTCAAAGAATGGAAGAAGAGGAACCTCTCAAAGTCTTTCAGTTTAATGAACCTCGTTCCACTTCTTACATGGCAGACAAGTTGCTTCTCTCTTCTACTTCTTTTGCTTCTTCCTCCAAACACACAGCAGACAAAGAAATTAATCAGACAGATCGAGAGAAGAGGTTCAAGAGCTCGGAGAAGGAAAGAAAGGGAAGTGGATCAAGTCAAGATGTTGATGAGATGGATGAAGACCAATTAGCAAAGGAAGCCGATCAGTTGGAGATCATTAGAAGACTCAAAAGAAGGAGAAATTGAAGCTTGAGATATCGTTCGTTGAGTGGATAGAAACGTTTGGTTAAAGCAATGAAAATGGAGACTTTCAGCCCGCATACATTCGACTTTTGTCTGGTGGGATGTCTGGTGATCCACCTGGGATGTATTCTTATAGGATTGGAAAAGCTAATCCTTCTAGTTCAACGTTCTTTTTCTCACCGGAGGTTTCTCAGGGGTCTCGAAGAAAGTCTGAAGAACAGCGAAACTTGTCGACTGACCCGCGAGTCAAACTCACTCAAGCCCTCTTTTCCTTTAAATTCTCCTGTTGGCCTGCTTCACTTTCAACAGTCATCATCCTCTGTAAGATCGATGATCTGGGCCGTGGACTCGGATCTCTTTGAAATATGTTCACAGAACTCACAAGTGTCCATCCTGCAATCTCATTGTTTTTCCTCTCTCGCCCATGCCTTCTCTGCCCATGCCTTCTCTAGAACTCTTCCAGACTCTCGCAAGATGAATCGGATCAACAAACTCTCAGACCGCATCGTTCAAAAGAACTTGGGGAAGGAAATGTATGAAAAAATAGAACTATACAAGTTTCTTAGGATACCTCTCTCACTTTGAGATTCTCACCTCCAGGATGCCCTCTCGAGTTCAAATACATCATCGAATCTGAGAAAGGGGTCCATCAGAGAGAATTCGCTTTGTAAGAGGCGAAGTTAAGGGGCGCTTCGGCTCGATGGATGGGAGGTAAGCTCCAATCGTCTTATAATCTCGATCTCTCATCTCCTAACCATTCCATCTTCATCAAACGCCATGGACTCAACAACCTTCTCCATTCAACAACTTTTCCATCAAGGATCTTATTCAGGCTGCGTTGATCTAGCCTCCTCAACTTCAACTTCTTCTCCCAACGATCCGGAGACTCGAACTCGACTTTTCTATTCAGCTCGTTCTTCGATAGCTCTTCATCAATTCAACCTAGCCACAAAGACTTTGACTTCAATCTTATCCTCAAATCCACAAGACAATGCTGCAAAAGCTCTGTTGAACTTGGCTGGATTTGTCGAAGCTCACGATAAGAAGGATGCCAGCAAGAGCGACAAGTGTTTATCTGAGCTGAATGACCTTTTGGATTACGCTGTAGCTGGCGAAAGTGATGGGGAGATCATTAAGATCGCTTTGGCTACTGCTATGCAATTAGATGGTGATACTATTGGTGCATTGGAGACGTTAGAGATGGGAACGGCCAGTAGTAAGGAGTTGGAAGGGTGAGTACGAGGCGGTTGGGAGGTTGGATGGTGAGATAAGAGGTTGAGGACTGGTGTGGTTTAGATTGAGATCGGAGCATCCCAGCAATTACATAATTTGAAGACTCTAGCTCTTTGCTGAGAGGGCCAAACAGAGCCGAAGGGGTTGTGGGGGAGCTGATGGAGTGTGTCCACCCACCTGCAGCTTATCCTTTACTGTCTCTCCATGAGAGTAATTAAGGTCGACTTCACACTCTCCATTGTATAGCCTCTTTGGCGCCTGAATAGAACCAGGCACTCGGTGCTAGAAACATCGTTGGGTGGTGGAGGCCAAGAGCGGAAGTGAGAAGCATTGGCAACAGGAAGAAAGGATGACAGGATCTGGTCCTAGAAGCTACTAGAAGCTACTAGAACCTTAGCACAACTCTTCAATTCTACCAGAGAGAGAAGTCCTGGGCCGCTTGAGAAGATGGAGGAGCTGAAAGATGGAATGGTAGAGAAACATTCTCTTCCTCTCGTTCTTCCTTTGATACAGCACCTCCAGCTCAAAACCTTCTCGACCCTCTTCTTTTTTCATTCTTTCTTCAATCTGAGCACTCTTCCCTCATCTCGTTTTCCGATCTTGCTAAACCCTTATCTCCTCTTCCCTCCCTCTTTCGTGCCACACAGCATCGCTCTAGGAGTTCACATTCTACTATCAATCAATCGACCAGATTTAGCCCAGAAAGAATACGAAGCTGCTAGGAAATGGGCTGATGATAGCTTGTTGATCCAGGTGAGAGGCTTCTTTCTCTTTCTGACTTCCTAGTTCTCTCCTCTCTCCTCTCTCCTCTCTTCTGTCTATTCTCTATCTGACATTTCCTTTTCCTTTATCTCTCTCTCGATAATTTTCATTCCTTACCTTTGGACACCTGTTCCTCTGACTTTCAAAGGTGATCGAAGCCTGGATCGGACTTTCCTCTGGGGGTAGACCAGCTCAACAAGCATTCTACGTTTATGACGAATTATCTCAAAACCCAGCTCATGCTGGAACTCAGAACGTAGTCTCTACTATCAATGGGAAAGCTGCTAGTTTGGCTGCTCTTGGGAAATTCGATGAAGCTAAGAAGGTTCTGGAAGAGGGTAGAACTTTGGTGAGTGTGGAAAGTCCCGAGAACCACTTCTCGTTTTTTTTTTTTTTCTTTTTCTTTTTGGGAATTCGATTTGAGGAAAGCGATACGACACAATGTCACTGAACTCTTTAATCTTTTTTCTTTCATTTTTGTCTAACCAGGAACCAACCGATCCGGAAATCATTGCGAATCTAGCTGCTTTAGCTCCTTATACTTCAAAGTCTAATGAATCGAATCCTTCACAGGTTTACGTTGGGTGAGTTTATTTAAAAGCCTGTCCTTTCTTCTCTTCTCACGAAGATGTGCAAACATCTTTTAAGACCTTGACTGATGGTTCCTTTTTCCCTTTCTTCTGTCTCTTCTTTCTCTCGACAGTGAGCTACGCAAGATCTCTCCCAATCATCCTTATCTCTTGGAATTAGCTGAATCAGCTGAAGCTTTCGATATGGCAGTCGCTGGATTAGCTGCAGATGCCGCTAATGCTCAACTTGTTTGAAGGAAATGTTGGTCCATTTGTATAGATTTTTTGGCGAAACCAAAGACGTTATGTTCTCCGGAAAAATTTTCTCCTTGTGAAGCGTGCATGTCTAGGATTTGAATGAGAAGTATGGAAAAAGACCTGTTGGTCGGAAAGGACGACGATGGGATAGAAGAGAGTTAAACTCATAAACGCAATTCTCCCCAAACCTTCCAATGAGCCTCTCTTACAAGTAACTGAGCTTGATAATCGCTTTTTGGAAATCTACGAAGCTGACAGACCCTGAAGAAAGACTCAACGTTTTGTGCAAGACTCGATCAAGATGGACTCGCAATTCAAACCTTGTCGCGTCTAAATTCTCCAGCTACATTCCAGGAATCACTAGAAGGAAATGATCAATTGAACCAACTCGATTGACAGTCTATTGAATAAATGATCTATCTTCAAATACTTTTACATGCCTTCAAGGCCTAATCCTACATCTCCACCAAGTCGTTATGAACCTCCAGCCAACCTTTCAATCGCCCTAGAAGGTGTTGGTTTCACCTCTCCATCCTTCTGGGTCTCCTTTGATCCACCTTCCTTCTTCGTTGTTTCCTCCTCCTCATCACTCCAAGCCGGTAATTCTTCTTCAACTTCTTGGACTGGATGATACCTGTAATCGGAACGACCACTAGAGGTTGAGGTTGAATTCGGACCAGGACCAGAGAGTTTCGTAAGAGGTAGAGATTGATAAGTTGCGTGTCGGAGATGTAGAGCAAAGGAATAGAGGACTAGAGCGAAATAAATCTACGAGAAGTGAGAAAGATAAAAGGGGGGAAGGAAAGAAGTCAGCAAGCACGATTCCACAAGATAGGAAAGTCGAAATTTTAGATGGTTCTTGAAGCAGAGATTTATTTTCGAACGTCCAAACAGAAGAGAGAAAATTGTTTGATTATCTGACACCTTCAATTCCAATCCAATCCTTGGTCTTCCCATTCTCAATTCCCTCACTCGACTCACCTTAATGAACCACCCTCCAATAATCAAGCCAGCAGCGAAATCTTTCTCCTCCTTCCAAACCTTCTCAGCGCTCAACTTTCTAGCTTCTCCCTCTAACGGAATGTGATGTTTCACACTTCCTGGGACTTCGTACTGTTTCTCTATGCTCTCGATCAATTCCATGAGGCCGGCTTGATGTGGTGCTAGAGCTGGTTTTGTACCATCATGAGGGGTATAATAATACCAAGACATGAAAAAGGAGATGACCCAGGTGGTTGAGAGGAGATGATCGAAGATGAAGAGGTGGGAGTAGAGGAGGACTTGAGGAGCTACTTCCTGAGTGAGAGAGAGAGAGAGAGAGAGAGAGAGAGAGAGAGAGAGAGAGAGTAGGAAAGAGAGAGACAAAAAAATAATGAAAAAAAATGTTAGAGGAACGATCGAAGATTCAGAGAAGGGTTGGAAGGGGAAGAGAGGTTGAAGACTTGAATGAGAGGAAGAGAAGGTCTTTCTCCTCTCGATCTTTCAACTATCTCCTTCTCTCCAAGCTATCAAGCGCTTCCGAAGAGCAGTTTGACTTCTAGGTCCGTCTTCCGGGTCAGCCAGTTCTTCCGTCCTTCCTGCTCCTTTGGCTCTCCATTGCTCTCATTGCTCCTGACCTCCACCACCTTTGAACGAGTCTTCCATACGAGAACAAACTGGGCTTGTGTTGGCGTTAGATCATCTTCAGCATCTCCAGATCTAAAAAAGCTCAGAGAAGTTGAGGTAGAAGAGCTTCATCGCAATAGAAGAGGAAGAGCTCCCTCTCGGCCCTTTATCTCTCCCCTTCTTCCCCAAAGACCTGTGGGCTCTCTCGAAGAGATCTGAAGAGCTGTTTCTGTCCCTCTTAGTATGACCCCTCCGGGCATACAATCGATCCTTTCTTCCTGGCACCACTTTCCTCTCTCTTTCTCCTGTCTCCTTTTACTCACATCGCTAATAGCCTTCAAACCCCAAAGCAACCCCACAATACTCCCAATGCTATAGACATAAAGACTCAATTGAGCCAAAGTACCACCTTGAAAGACAGCTATGATACCATAGACACCAGCTATTTTATTGAAGAGAGCAAAGAGAGTGATGATTGAACAACCTATCTTGAGATCCATTAATCCAATGAAAGATGAGACAGGGAAGATGAAAGTGGGTAACCATTGAGATGGTGGTCGGATATAAAGTCGAGTCATTGATTGTAGGAGGGAAAGGAGAGGGAGTGGGTCGAGGTTGAGGATAGTGAGAAGAGAAGAGAAGAGAAGGGATTCAAATCTACTGTTTTGGTCCTGATCTAAAGTTTTGCTTGAGGCCAAGAAAAGTTAAAACTGCAACCTCTAATAAATTTGAGAAGAAGAAGGATTCAAGTTGCGGTGGGAGTTGTTCGCAGCGACGTCAAGAAGGTTTCTGAGGTCGAGTTTAGTGAAAGACCCCATCTTGATCTCGCTTTACCCAACGACTTCTCTCTGATGGAGTTCTTTCTCGGATTCGATAACGAACTCGAATCCGAAAACGCATTCTGGAAGTGAAGGTCAAAAACGAAGAGAGATGACCTATGAAAGTCCTTGGAGAGTTAATAGGCCTTCGGTAAGGAAGGGGATGAACAGAAGAGATGAGGTTCAAGAGGCCAGTCTGTTGGTTTGTCCATTAAAGGTCTGAAAGGAGTGTAGAGAAAAGAAAAGGGAGATGGGAGAGAGAGTTCCAATTAGCTTGCTGAATTGTCAGTACTCGAGTCCTGTGAGCAGCGCATTCTTGAGTCCAGGGAGATCTGACTCTCTACGAAGCTGGCAGAGGCTGAGAGGTCTGAGGGTCAGTGAGTGTGGTCCAGGGGCAGAGTGGAATCTTGCGAAACCCAAGAGCTACTGTCACTAAGATCTGCCTGTGTGGGAATGTGTTACGGGGGTTTGATTGTGATACAAGGGGCACAGTTACGAAGGTAGAATAGGCTGGAAGTCGACAAGAGCTGAAGATTTAGGACAGAGAACAATAGAATATCGGATGAGGAATCATTTATGTACAAATGAGTGGTGGTTTATATATGTGTTTGAGAGGCAAGAAAAAAAGTGGTTTTTGGAACAAAGGTTGGAACAACACAGCCCAGGATCAGAGAACAAGGGAACGCAAAGAACAAGGAGACAGTTAGAGAGGAGGGAGGGGAACAAAGGGAACATAGGGTCTGTGCGCAACAACGGCAAGGGACAAAGGGAAGACGGTCTATGCGCTTGCCTCAGAATCAAGCAGAGCTTGAGACTCTACACTTAGGGTTAGGGTTAGGGTTAGGGTTAGGGTTAGGGTTAGGGTTAGGGTTAGGGTTAGGGTTAGGGTTAGGGTTAGGGTTAGGGTTAGGGTTAGGGTTAGGGTTAGGG
>JAAVVG010000039.1:0-91961 GCA_012976225.1 Golubevia sp. BC0850
ATGAGGGTGAGATAAGAAAAGAGGCAGGTGAGAGGGTTGGAGAGGGTTTTTTTTTTTTTTTTTTTTTTTTTTTTTCGAAAGGTCGAGCCCCAATCTCTGGACTGATGTCCACCATTTCGCATTGATTCTACAAGTCTTCTCACTCTCAATCCAAGTCAATCCTCATCGAGATACGTACTTCTGCGGATCTCTCCAACGTTAGTGTCACTGCAACTGGCTCTTCGCCTTCCGTGGACATTGGGAATCAAGTCGTGTCTGAAATCCTGAAGCGTGCTAGCAAAGTGGTCTTGGGAGAGAATACTCTGATCAGATCTACTGGTGATTCAGCAAGGCAAGAACGCAAGGGAACAAGTCCAACAACAGGAGTAGCTCCTTCTGCTCCAATCCTTCCAAGCATCGTTCCGAAAGCCTTTCAACAATCAAAATCAAGCAAGGTCTCTGATCTAACTCCTCAAGTTCAAACACCTCCCTTCGCTCAACTTCAAGGAGCTCGTAATTTTTCAGCTCCAGCAAATCCTTCTCCATCTTCAGCTCCACCCGAAGTCGTCCAAGTCAAAAAGGGGAGAGCAAGTCTTCCTACTCCGTCGATCCCATCTCAGCTTCGCTATGAGACTCACCTCGAGGAATCTGGAACAGAACAAGAAGGAGAAAGTCGATCTGAATCTAGAAGCCAAAAGAGACGCTTCAAATCAGTAGATTCCGACCCGGCCGAAGGAGTTGATCCGAGAAGTATCAGCTCGAAAGGAAGACCTCCAATTCAAAATCACCAGAATCCGGGACTTCGAGGCGAAAAGTTACAAGATTTCTCATCAGGTTTACAAGAAAGGGTCAAAACTGAAATGGCTTTAGAAGTAGAAAGAGCGTTGCAAGCCCGTTCAGTTGGGTCTTTGACTGAAGAATTCCAAATCAAGATTCTCAAATCGACTCTCATCGAGCAATTGACTCAAATCAAGCTCACGCTTTTAGGTCTTAAGGACAAGGAATATGTTTATAACTCCAGAATAAAAGACTTAGAAGATAGAATTAGATTCGTAGAAAACAGGGAAAGAGAAGCGGCCTTTGTCAATCAAAGTAGCAACAACGCTCTTTTAGAAAATTGCTCGAGCTCTCATAGAAGAGTCGAAGAGTTGGAAAGACAGCTGGACGGAGAGAGAAGGACATCGATGGGACTAAGAAAGGAGATCTGGGAAAGAGACTGTTCGATTGCAGATAGAGCTTTCGGTTTAGCAATGGATGGAAATTACTCTAAAGGGGTGTTGGAAGGAGAGAGAGAAACTAGGGAGCGTCAACAGTATCTTCCTCCTCAATCTACATCTGGACCATCTCAAAGTTTCTATCCTACCCAAAGTCAACCTTTCTATCCTCACTTTTCTGAGCATTCATCGATGGTTCCGAGTGGAATGGTGGGAGCCGCAGGTTTCGGCAATCCTAACACTCCTGAAGACGCTTTCACCAGTGCTGAAGAAGTCTCAAATGGTAGATTTCAAAGCTTACGTCAAGAATCCGAAACACTCCAAGGTGCAGGTGCTTATCACAACTATCAATTCCAAGAGAAACCAAACCAACTTTCTGAAATCAGTCACCTGGAACATGCTCCCAGAGAAGATGAAGGTGGAAAGACAAATTGGTCGAGGGAAACTTACGGAAACCATCCGACTTCATCAAATGAGCTCTATCGCATCGATTCCATCCCTGAAGAGTCTCTATCAGACTCGAAGAGATCGAGGGATTCTTCTACTACGAGCGAAGACTTGGCTTCAATCCTGCAGCAAGAATTAGTGCCAAATTCAGCTGGCTCTAGGTATCCATCGACTCTGCCTGAAAGCAAATTCAACGATTCGGACAATAGAGCTTCAAATTCTTTGCCACCTGCGACCTCGTCTTCAACTCTTCAAGATCAGATTCCCAGAGACCGGTAGTTGAGAGCTAGATTGGGTGCTGGAAGGGGTGGAAAGAGTGATAGAGAAAGAGTGATGAGGCTGTGGCAACAGTGGGAAAGCTATTGTATCAATAAAAGCATATCTTGTAAACACGAACCACACAACAATATTGCCTGCGGAGTGGCAAATTTGAAGGTGCTTGAGATCTCATTTGGTGTGATTGGTCCGGTCCCTTTCCTTCACAGGCCAATCCCGGCGACGCTGCATCAGTCGAGTCTCTTTCTGCCCCTATTTATTTCAAAATTCACCTTTCCATATACAAGGAAGCTCGATTTCACAACTTTCAACTCTTCTCTCCCAAACCTCTTCTCCTTCTCGTAACTCTCTACTCTTCACCACACACCACCACTGCTACCTTGATCTTCTAATCTTTGACCCACTTCCATCCGTGAGTACAAGAGTGAATCAAAAGTGCTGAAAACAGGAAGTCATAAGGGACAATCGAGAAGCGAGCCATCTCAAACCTCGCATACCTGATACCTCGATGCCTACATGCCTTGTCTCGTTTCATCATCGTCCCCCTCGCAAAAGTCAACTTTACTTCGACTTGAGTTTTGCTGGAGATCAAGCGATCACCATCAAATTCTTCCAAGCTGGACTCTCAACTGACTCGTTCGATCGAATCCTCCCGCCCAACCCCACCCAATTTTAGGTCTTTTTCTCTCGCCTTTCTCTCTATCTTCGAGTTTTCCTTCTTCTTCTAGTATCCATTCTAGTGATTTCAAACCTTCTCCGAAGCAGCAGCTTTCATAAGATGAAGAATTCGAAACCAAGTTCCAAGAGCAAGCTCGCTTCTAAGAAAGGTGCAAAGACATTCAAAGTTACCATCGCCAACGTCCCCTTCGACGCTACTCTAGCTATCGCAGAGTACATCTTACAATGGGAGGAGGAGCCAATGAATGCAGTTGGACTACATGAGAACATCAAGCCCGAGGGTGCCGGAAGAGGCAAAAGGTGAGTCGCTCTAGTCTGGGAGCTCACTCTTCTGACTTGTCTCGTTTGGATTCGTAAGGTTTGATAAATGAATGTGTATCGAAGAAGCCATGAATAGGTCCATGATTTTTGCTTGCTTCTGACACATTTTCCATTTTCTTTCCTACTCTAACTTCCAAGAGACCGCGCCTTTACTCTGCGCTCTCTCGTTCCACTCACCAGAGAGTCGTATGAGACTTGGCTTTCATTCCTTCTAACCAACGTCAGAATAGCCACTGACCATCTTCACTGCCTCCTCAGATTTCTCAAAAGGAACCCAGCCGCCCCAAACACGTTCAACATCTCGTCTTCATCGATCACCCTTGGAAGCAAGGAGACCAAGCGATCCTAGAGGATGTCCAGCCCAAGCAGGCAACTCTTCAAACAGCTTTCAGTAATAATCTTTTGACTGTTAAGTTGGAGGATGTAGCAGCCTCACTGGAGATGACGGAAGCAGCAGAATCTCTTACTTCTCTCGACAGACTTACCAAGCCGAGTGTAGTAGGCGGAATAACAAAGTCGGATGGTATCGAAATGTTTAGCCTTTGTTACAGTATTATCTCCACGGCTAGAGGTTTGATCTTAGAAGCAGCTTCAGGTCTTCAATCTTTATCTACTTTGGGAGAAGTTCAATTTCCTTTCGCCGAAATGGACTAGTCTCAAAGATGCAGTACCCGTAGAGGGATTAGAGTCTCTCAAGTCGGTCAACATTCGGTCAAGATTCAAGTCGGAAAGCACGAGTTTAACTTGGCTCCTGTTACCAGTGCCAACCTTCTTTGGGTTTTGGCTCTTCCCAATCTTGAACAGGCGGACGTCGACTGCCCTAGATGGAAATCAGAAGACATCTTCTACCTAACCAACAACTCTGATGCTTGGAAGAAGTCTCCAGGATTGTACTCAAGGGTTAAAGATCTCATTCTGACTATCAGTGTGGATGAGCGCGGTAGGAAGTCAAAATTATCTTCTATCACAACGACGGAAGAAGGTCAAAGAGCTCTGGAAGATCTACTCCTTTACACATCTGGTTTGAAAAGATCGGGGTTGGTTCTAGGTATGTCCGCCGGAGGTGGTGATGTTATTGAATCTACAGTCTTTAGAGGCCTCAAGAGATCTTTCAAGTCGTTGGAAACTCTGGAGGTTAGAGGAATGTACGTCTCTTACAGTCCTTCTGCCATCAAGGTTCTCCCGAACTTTAGTAACCTTCAAAACCTAGTATTAGACGCTTTCCTAGGACGTGGAGTCGAAGGTTTGCTCAGGATTCTTAAGTTCAAGCTGAAGAATGACGAGCTCTTTGGAACTTCGCCTCTAGCCACTATTCGTCTCCTTGGAAACTTCAGAAGAGATCTTCCATCTACTCTAAGTTTTAACCCTGAACATTTCATAGCCTTTTTGATGCAATCTCCAAACAGACCATCAAGTCTCGAGAGAGTCATTACTTATAGAAAAGCAACCTGTTAAAGCGAAGGCAAGCCGGAGACTGCAACTGATGAATTGGCTGATGATCACTGTCAAGAAACCAGGAGAGAATTGAAGAAAGCTTGTGGGATTAATGGAGTTCAATTGATCTTTCTGGAACCTGTATCGGATTTTGAAAGATGAAAAGTGAGTCATAGAGGACGACTCTGTTTCTGCGTTGTAATGATCGAAAAGTCATCGACTCTCTAAATCTGCCCCCTTTTTAATGGTTTCTTCCAGTTTCACTCTCCAGGTTCTTGGTTATATCGTTCCATCAGATTTGAGATGCCTGGAGAGGAAGAGTGGATGGATCGTTGGGAAAACGAAAGCCGCGGGAGATGGGGGTAAAGTAAAGTACCCAGTTGGAGGGAGTTTGAACGAGCCAATGATTTTACACAAGAAATGAAGAAGTCGAAAGCAAGTTTCCAGTTCAATTTGAAGATTCCGGTCGATTCTTTGGACTTCGACTCGTAGATTACTGGTGTGAAGCTTCGAATAGATTCTGACGAGGTCTCTTCCCCTGAAAATAACCGACCGCATCACTACATCTACGCTTACTAGGAAGGGGAAACGATGACCTTAAAACCCGTAGTTCAGCTGGCCTTCAAGGCATCAAATGCAATCGAAAAGAGCAAAAGTGCAGAAGAAACGGTTTAGCTGGGTCTTCAAACCTCAAATAATGGGAAAGATGAGATAACTCTCAACGATGATTTTTTGTTCTGTACCCTTTGTGATTTTTTTGTTGTGAAGAATTTGAAGATTCGATTGAAGAAATACAAGTGAAAAGTCATTGGGAACCCAAGAGAAAAAGCGTAACGGGATTTGTCGCGACGATTTGAGTTCTCTCATCGGAATAGAACCTGAATGGCTGTTTACAAAGGTGAACAGAAGAAAGGCGATCGTCGTCAGTTTCAATCTCCACTGTCAACTCGACCTTCCAACCGTTCCGCACAAAACTCACTGTAATTCTTCCCGTCAACATCCCACCAGCTCCAAGTAGTAGGTTCCTCTCTTCCAGGTTTCCTCCCATTCTCCAAAGATTGAGAATTGATGATCAGTCCAGTTTCTGATCGATCGATTTCTTTGGATTGGAGTTTGAAGGAGATTGTTTCGTAGGGTTCGGCTGCTACCTATTGGAGAGAGAGCGAGAAGAAGTTGAGAGGATTTAGGCCGAGGGTGAAAGAGGGGAGGAAGAAGGGATGAAGGGAGACGAAGTCAAGGGGGAGGGCGAAAAGGAAGTAAAGGGTGAGGGGAGGGAGGGGAGGGGGAAGAGAGAGTAAAGGAGAATCAGCAAATGAGAATTCACTTTCGTTTGGGTTCGTTGAAACTATCTCCCTGGTAAAACAAAATTCAGAGGCATTGGAATTTAAAGAGGAAACTCCCCGGGGTGGGGCAAATATCTCCATGTCCTCTTGCTCGACTTTACCATCTTCTCGCCACTTTCAGGTTGAACGCCTTGGGAAACGTTCCACCTGACAAACGATGTCTGTTCATTTTGATTGCCTATTCATTAGAGGGCAACTCTTGTCTTACTGCTCCTTCCTTCTTAACTCAAGCTCAGCTGCAGAACCCAACCCAAAGGTCCTCCCATCTTTAAAACTCACCACCAAATATTGCCAAGCTCTATTAATACCCTCAACTTTCTGTTCAAAACTACTCATGAACCTATGAATAGGTTTGACCCCTTCTTTAATCTCTGGCAAATTGATTTGAAAGAGCAATCCCATTCTACCTCCAACCTTTCCACCAAGTTCCCCTGCTGCTTCCAATAAAGGTTCCCTGACTTTAGTCACTCTATAACCAGGTCTTCCAATCTTGATGAAACTTTTCTTAGGAACACTGTCTATCGGATTGCCAGTCAAAAGTAATTGAGGATTAGAGAATCTTGAATCCAATTGTTGTTCCTTTGCTTCTCTCGCAGCTCTTCTTGCTAAATTGGTCTGATGTTTTTTACCTTGTGTGTGAGCTAGATAGGAACCTTCATTTGTGTGAAGTGTTAAACATAGTCGACATTCTAAGGATCCTAGATGATTTCGAAGGATGTATGGATCCTGGAGAGATGAATGGGAGAAAGTTGTTAAGGATGCTGCTCTCTCTCTCTCTCTCTCTCTCTCTCTCTCTCTCTCTCTCTCTTTCTGCTGGGATGTTTCTGAATAATATTTTACATTGTGAAACTGACTCACCTTTGCAATGTCAATTGTTTCTAAAGCTAATTTCCTTAACCTTTCTCTACGATCTACATTCGCTTCACTTGCACCTGCAACTCCCGCTCCTTTGTTTCCGGCTCGGTTTTGATAATCTGGCAAGAGAGGGGAATGAAGGTTAGTGAATTGGTGTTGAAAGAAACAAAGGTGGTTGACTCACCCATCAATCGTGGGAGGGTAAGTGGTTGTGGGTGGGAACAAGGCTGATAGTATCTTCTTGCTCTTAACTTGAACCACTCACAAGTCAACCCACCACTATCAATTATGGCTCGTGGAGCTAACAAAGGAACAGCTAGAAGGAAAAGGAACGCAAAGAACAAAGTTTACGATTCAAGTGGCTCAGAAGATGAAGAGGGAGAGAGAGAGAAGGATCAGGATCAACATCCAGTCAACAACTACAGATCTAATTCTCACAGAAGAAAGAGATTTAGAAGTCGTTCACCTCCTCGAAATGAAGATGATCAAGAATTAGAATCAGATCAGCAACAAGACGCTTTCCATCTGAATCAATATCAACTTCAGAATCAAGCTTCAGCTTCATTTTTCAACAATCGAGATGAGAGATTAGATCAGATTCTATTCCCAGTCTGTTATGAAGCTAGCATCATTTTCAATCACCAAGTGGCTCGATCTTTCGAGGTTGGGGCAGAAGCGCAAGGGCAGGTGGGGAATCGATTGGTGGAATGGAGAGGGAGGGATGCAGAAGGTACAGAGACTAGAGTTCTCACTGATAGGTGAGATTCCGTTCGTGGTCATAGCATAAGGAACTTGCATAGAGAAAAGAGAGTATGAGAGATAACGTTTTGGGATCTACACGTATAGTACGTCCTTGAAGAAGCGACCTTCCAGCTGAGGTGCCCTCATCCTAGGGCCTTTGGACCAACCCTTCTAGCTTTGGATCTCATTCTATTCAACAATGTCCACTTCAAGAAGCAAGCTGGAAGAAGACTACAATCACTCTTGCTGGGCTTCGAAACTCTTTTCCTTTCTCCTTCTCCTTCTCCCCAAGCCCTTTGATTCTGAAAAAGTCCCCTCCAAGTCCCCTCTCATCAGATCCTTAAGACCTTGCCTTTGAAACTTTCCAACTCATCTCTTGTTGTTCTCTATCCTTTTCTTTCTTTCTTCTCTCAAACCTCTCGATCTCAAAGATTCGACGCTCTCCTTCTCCTAGATTCTCAACCCAAAGGTTCACCCTCAATTCCTCTCAGAAACACATCTTCAAACCTAAACGAGCTTTCAACTTCAACTTTCAGTTCAGATCCTATTCCTTCCGTTAATCTCTCCTCAAATTCAGCTGCAAATCTTGCTTCAACTTCAAACCCCCCTCTACACTCAACCTCCCCTCACCTCTCTCCTTTGCCTTCCAATCGGCCTCCTCATCCAGATCCAGACTCAAATTCGGACCAAGACTCAGAAGCAGGGTGGTCAGACCTACCCTCCGATTCAGAAGATCTGTTTTTCATGACTTCTGATGAAATTCAAGATTTCCTGAGAGAGAAAAAGAGAAGGAAATTGCAAGTTGAGAGGGAAGAGAGGATCAAAGCCATAGATTTGATGAGAGACGAGGAGGAAAGAGAAGAGGAGAGGAGGAGGAAGGTCGGGAACAAGGTATGTATTTACAAAGGTGTGACCCTTTTGGTGGAGAGCTTGAGTAGTGGAAGGTGACTCTTCCTTCTCTTACCATCGCTTCTTTGGGCCCTATCTGCGCTTTTCATTTGTCCAATCCGGATTTCGACGCTTTCACTTTTCTTCCTTTCTTACTCTCCTGAGAATCTTGGTTTCTTAGACTCTTGCTCTCGGGGATTTCTATGCTGACTTTTTGATTTCTTTCGTTGGTCTCTCTTCTGCTCTTTCTAGTTGTCATCCTCTCAACTCCTACTTATGAAGAAAACTCTTCAAGCCCTGTCTTCAAGTGATAATCCATCGCTCTTGGAGATGAGAATTCTGGCAAATCATGGCAATGATGAGAGGTTTGGTTTTCTAAGAAAGGGAAAGAATGGAAAATGGAGGGAGGAATGGGAGAAATTGAAGAGAGGAGAGGAAGTTGAGTTGGAGGAGGATGGAGATGAAGAGATGGGGAAAGTAGAGGGAGAGGAAGAGGGAAAGAAGCACGAGGAAGAGGATGAGGACGAGGGTAAAGACAATACAGGCAAAGGCAAAGGTACAGAAACTTCAAAGTCAGAGATGAAAGCGGGATTGGTGGCTTATGGGAGTGATTCAGAAAGTGAGGAAGAAGAAGAGGAAAAGGGGGTCCAGGAAAAGGAGACGAAGGTGGTGGAAGATGAAAGAAGTGAGGAAGTCGCTTCAGGTTCGAATCAACCTTCTTCGGATGTTGGCTCCAAAGTTGAGGAGGAAGAGATATCAATGGAGGAGAAGAAGCAATTAAAATTGAAGAGAGCCAGAGAATGGGCGGAAAAGAAGAGAGCTGAGAAGAAAGATTGAGGGGAGGGGACCTTGTTAACAGGAAGGAGGTTTGCCTGGTGGCTTCAATTGTAATTTCAAGGGCAGATTTTCTAATCAATGCATTATCGTTCAAAGTCCTTTGTGCTTGTGGGAGGAAGGGTCGGGAAGGGAGGTCGAGCTCAGAATCAGATAGTGGCAAATCAACTCCAAGAAGCTCCTTGAAAATCATCAACCAATCCTGTACAAAAAAAAAACAAAACAAAAAAAAAACAGCCAAAAAAATAAAAACATCAAAAAAAAATCAAATCAATCGCAATTCAAAACCGACCTTTCGAATCTCACTTGGTCTTCTCACTCTCCTCCAACTCCCATCTCGCCAATCTTTCCAAAAGCATTTCTTTAGCCTTTGTCTTATCACCTCCAGATCTTTCCATTCCATCTTTCAAACTCGCTTGAAACTTAACATCAGTTTTGAAAATCGAGTCCAAGATGCCTTGGGGACCAAAACATTCGTTAAAGGAGAAATGGTGGAAATCATGATTTAAAGAGGATTTAGTGTAAGGGAAGTTGAAACCTGAATGAGCTTGAAGAGTTGAGAGTGTAAGAAGTACGAGAGTTGCTAGGCCGACTGAGAAGTGAGGTTTCAAAATTCCAGTTCCTGAGTCGAACAGAATGGAAGGAAGGGCTAGAATGAGAGGGGCGGGTTCCAAGTTTGAAGCGGGCGACTGAATGAGAAGTCGCACTTACCAATGGCATTGGGGAGCAAGTTGCTGAAAACATGTTCCGTCATTGTGCAGTAAGTAGCTGCTAATGCTACGGGAGCTGTGATTTCGTGATGCTTCTTGTGGAAGGTCGAATACATGATTTTCGAGTGGAAGAATCTGTGAATGGAGTAAAACCCAACCTCCGTGCAGGCCTGCAAAAAGGGCAAAAAGAGTCAACTTTCAGACGGCCGATCTGGCTCTGAGAAAACATTCCAAGCGACTTACCATGTTGAACAACAGATGGCCTAGAGTTTTCCAGAATCCTGGGACGTCTTGAGCCAAGATTGAAGGTGGAGTGTAGGTGGCTTTGATCCAAAGTAGAGGTAAGACTACGAAAGTCTGATTTCTGAGTACGATCAAGCCAATTTTCGAATATTCCAAAAGGCCAATTCGAGAAAGGGGTTGGACCTGCAGAGGAGACTCAGCGAATGTCAGCCACTCATCTAATTCTGAACGACTCTTCCTTCTCAGTGACTGACCTTGTATCTGAACAATGAAGCTGGTCTTCCAGTCAGATCCACGAAAGCGTATCCTAATCCGACGATCCAATAGACAGCGGTCGAGATGATGAAGGTTCCCCAAAAGTTAATGTCGAAACTGGTGAAGTTCTGCTCCACCCACGAGTAGAACTGCAAGGCTTGAGGAGTCGAATTGATGTATGCAGATGAAAACACTAGAGTAGAATCCATGACCATAGATCTCCATTCCGTGTTGATGAAGGCTGAATGGTCGAATCCCCATCTTTTTGCAAATGTGACCGGTTTCTGGTTCTCATCGATCGCAGGAGCTGATTTTGACTGTTTGTCGAACGCTGTGGAAGGAATTCTTGTCGTAGTTATTGTGATTGACATTGTTGAAAGGTTTTGAGGATACGATACGATGAACGATGAACTAGTGTTCGATGGGAGAGAGGAAGAAGTTTTTGCGACCTTGTTTTCCGAGCGCGGTGGCAACGTGGCAGAGAAGAGACCGAAGAGCACCTCGCACTCTTCTGAAGATCAAATTTCGCACAGGAAGGAGCAACTTGCAAGTTGTTGCAGCTCCAAGAGTGTCGCTATGCTCGAGATCGCCAATCGGGTGCGTCGGAAAGATGGTAGCAGTGAGAGACTCACTTCACGGAGTACGAGTGGCTGAGGATCTGAGTCACTGAAGTTGAAAGATAGAGTATTCAAGTTGGAAGTGTGAAGTTTTAAGATGCTGAGTAAACAATCAAAGGCGGCTTGATTCACTTGGACGTCTTGCTCGTTTCCAAGAGCGTTAAAAAGTTTCAGATTTGGAAGATCTAGACTAGCAAATTCCTTGTAGATTGGAGTTCCGATGTTCCCCAGAATCAAAATCTCAAGCTTGGGAAAGGATTGAATGCTTCCCATAAGCTCCGATAATCCTGAGAGGATTTTTGGAGTTGTGGAGAATTGAAGGAAGGTTGGAAGCCACTGGCAGAGAGGGCTCTCTCCAATCCACATTCAGGAAGACAAATTCTCTCAACCTCTTCCCGATCCAGTTGGACACCGCATCGTTCCATACTATCTCGAATTTGTACAGTTCCAGTCTCAAACTTTCTAGTTCTGCGTTGCGTTCTACGCCCTCCGGGGGAACACAGAGCTTGATAATTTCTGCTTGTTGATCGACTTGAGCGAGTCTCAACGTTAGCTTAACCAAATTTGAACAATATGAAACGAAATCGAACGTGCTACTTGATCCTAGAAGGAATGCCAGGTGAAGTTCCTTGAGAGTAAATCTGGAGTTTGATAAAGCGCTGACAGTGGAGATGGGGAGGCCGTCGCTACCAGCCGGAATGATAGCTCCCGCTGAAGGTAGATCCACCTCACTAAATCCAGTTCCGTCCCCGATTAAGTTCTGTCCTTCCTCCATCAGCTGGACAACAGCTTCCAGCCAAGGACTGTTCGAGATCCTAAAGAATTGTTGGTAATCGAAATAAATCTTGTGCCAGAACTAATTTTGAATGATCCGATAAATCTGGATTGTGATAAGTCTGTCTAAAGATTTGAATGAGCTTAGTTGCTTGATGATCTGGAGGACTAGAACTTCTGGTATGTCATCGTCATCGGCAGGCATTATATGGAATCCGAAGTCAAAGAGAGTTGTGTTCCTTGAATCGGAAAGGATACCAAACAGTTGACAGCATTTAGTAGAGTTCCACTGATCTGGACTCGCCCACCAATCGTAGAAGAAACTTGTTAAATCGATCGAGAGAGACATTGACCAACTTGAATCGAGCGAGAGCTGAGATTCGACTCAAATGCTCCACCACCTTATCTGGTTGGCTTCCCCTTCCCATTTTGGAAAGACCAACTTCATTATGTAAGAATGAGTTTGAAAGGACAGATGTTCTCCAAGATCTACAGATAGCACTTGAAGCTGCAATTGAGGCTGGAGGAAGAAAGGAGAGAGAATGGGAGAAGAGCTCTGAAGGAAGCGCTAAAATCAAGTCTTTGACGGATTGTTCGGGTCCTCTTGCTTGTGGAAGTTCTCTCTCTTGACTCATTTGGAAGTACCGTGATCTAGAGACTTCAGAGAGTGACTGCTGAGAGAAGAGGCACAGAAGATCGGAGGAGATGGTCAGCTCTTCGTTCTCCAATTGCACATACCTGATGTGCTAGTATTTGTGGAGTTAACGATTAGAAACTGCTTCACTTTCCAGCTTGGAATGCTCTCAAGCATACTGTCCCATCAATCCTCATCCCACTCCATTCTTCCTACTTCACCTCCGCTGACTCTTTCGACCTTGTTCTACTCACTTCAAGCTTCAAGTCCTGCGATGATCAATATCCTCTACCCCCTAAGATACTCGCAATCTTTCTTTAAAGTGGCTGATCTGATGAAAGCGACGAATCTAGCACCTAGCTTGAGTGAAGAAGATTCCCAGTGAGGTGAGATGCTGCTCGAGACCTGTCAATACAGCGTGACAACAATGGATTGATTGAAGCCAACTTGTTTGAGTTTACTATGAAATTAGGATCGAAAAAGGTGAAATTGCGAAATCGAGTCGAGGTTGCGCGTTGAGTGGTTTGGTTGAAAGCCAAGCAGCAAAGCAAAATCTTCTTTCCTTCCAACCACTCGCTCCTTTAATCGCTAAAGGAAGTAAGTGTCGCCCTCCATCCCTCTGAAAGTTTTCCTCACTAAGGTCTTGTTCCCTGACCTCGTTGACGCTCCTTCTCTAAAATCAGCGTCTTCCGAGATGATCTCTTCTCCTTCCATCAACGATTCTCTTCCTTCCGAACTTCTCTTCGTCGCCTTCAAGTGGCTTGACGGAAATCAAGTCTTCAAGATCAGAGTAGTCTGCAAGCAATGACTGGAGATCATCGACCAGAACAGACCCTTCTGGCAATCTCTAGTAATGGAGAAGAAGGGAGACTTAGAATTGAACGAATCCGTCCTGGAGCTCTTGACGGGAAGAGTGATTTGACTCTCAAGGAGGTTTCACTTAAAGTCAAGATACCGAGGACCCATGAATTCAGGTTCGATCGATTCACCTCGACACTACTAAGATCGAACGGAAGCCTTCTCTCCTTCTCTCTGTTGCTTGGTTGGAATTTCGGAGTATACGACGAACTGGACCGACTAGGAGAGGAAGTTCTTTCAAGCTGTAGAAAAATGGTGGACTACAGAGCCGCCGTTGATGTAGATCTCTCCGGGGTTCGCCTTCTGAGGAAAACAGGAGTTCGCAGATGCATCGAAGACGGAATCTTTCCACTCCAGGTCCTTTGGATTCCCAAGATCCCCAACTCTTCTTCAGCAACAATTTGTCGTCTTCCAGAACCTGGTCTCTCTCGCTGTTTCATTCTCTCTAATAAGCCATTCAGATTGGAGAGAGATCCTTAGCCACAGTGCCGGAACCATCAAAAATCTCTTCATCGCTCTGAACTGAGATAGCGATGTGGTTGCTCCCCTCCGACTTCCACTCGTAGAGGTGTTAGAGCTGAAAGGTGGCGTTGATGCCGTCCCTGAATGGATGGTCATACCCTCCATTTCGAAGTTAGCTTCCTCTAGAATTCTCTGTGGACTCCCTTCAATTGATGAGATGTCGATTGGTAACTGTACCCAACCATGGGGTGATGCAGCGGAAAAGATGCCCAGCACTGAAGACCACCTCAGGTATGGGAGTATGTAGATTGGGATCTTTCCTTTAAGGAGGAAGAAACAACGTCGAAGCTGGGTTTCAAGTCGACGGAATCCAGATGGAACCTCTCAATAAACTCGTCGTCCCTTTTCCCATGATGACTGTTCGAGATCTATCTCTAGCTAGGAATCTTGTAGACATGGTACTGAATACTTCCACTGCTGTGTCTTGTCCGAAAGAGCGAATATCCACGATGGGTCAACGGTTTTCTTTTGCGACTGCAGTGGAGCGATCAGCCCCACAGTGAAAGCATGCTTTTCCAGAGAAAGGCAGAAGAAGCATGTTGTTCGGAATCGTCTTGACAGAGCACGCTTCTCTGAAATGCTGGGAACGCTAGGTCTTTCTTTGACGCTTGGTGAGAGACTCTAGAGGGTTGCGACACGCCGAAGGAAGTGCTTAGACGACCGAGACAGAGGTTTTATTGAGAACTGGATAAATATACTGTCTATGAACAGAGCAGAACAAGCTAGAAAGAAGAACGAAGAAGAGAAAAACGAACCAACTGCCGTTCCATCCCAAACACCCAACACCAACCAGTCTCCGTTCCTTCTCAGCCCCGCAACTTCAACACTTCCACCGATTGGACCGAAAAAGCCTGAGAAAACACGATGAAGGGGGTTAGAAGATATGACAGGAAAGGAGAAAGTACAGTCGTCAATGTAGGAGATTGAGAACCGTTTGAGGGGAAAAAAGAAAGAGGAAAAGAGAGAGGCATAGGGACGAAACCGAATTTGATGAACCTCGAGTCAAAGGCAATCGATCGACACACTGCATGAACCCTTCCAAATTTTGCCGAAGAAACTCAGATGAGAGATTGTTCAGGTCATGCTATTACCCAAATTTCACCTTTGACGATGACTTCCTCCATCGAGAGTATCAATTTCGAAAGAGAGAGAGGTCCGTCGCCGTGTTTGCCAAACCAGCCTTTGATCGGAAGGGAGTCTGGCCTAGAGCCCAAATCGCTCTTTGGAAGAGAAAGTGTCTCAGACTCAAATCACAAAGCCAGCTCTTTACTTTTTCCCTTTTAACCAGACTACTGACTTCTCGTCACTGTCGGCAGAACCAAGCTTGAGACAAGACACAAATGTGATTGAATTCAAGAACTTTCCCTCTCCTTATTCTACAACAAAACCCTCAATACTCCAGTCTTCAAAAACAATACGAAGCTTTCCATATTTCTATCCCTCAAAAAGTCTCAGTAGCAGTTCTCAAATCGATTTCTTGAGTCCAAGCACTTCTCTTCTGCTTCCAAACATCAACATAGACACTGGCGATGTCATCCGGATTCATTCTAGCATCTGGACCTTTAGCAGGTCCCAACATCTGAAAACCCCGTCAAAAAAAGAGAAGGAGTCAAAAACAAGAGAGTCAGAAATCTGGAACCTAGCTTTACCTTCCTTCTTTCTGCTTACTCACCTTCGTCAATCTCTCAGTATCAATCGGACCATCCAAAATGAAATGAGCAACATGAACTCCCTTAGGATGATATTCTCTAGCCAGACTTTGAGAAAGAGATCTCTGACCGAATTTAGCAGGACTGAAAGTAGAGAAATTCTTAGATCCTTTCATAGCAGCAGTAGCACCTGAGAAGAAGATTGCACCAACTGGATTGGAGCTATAATCTTTGGATTGGAACTCTGGAGTGGATTCAATCGAAGCCAACATTTCTTGAGCCAGTAAGAAACCAGCTCTAACCTGAGCGTTGTAAGCCTCATCGAGTTGTTCCACTGTTAGAGAACGGAAGGCTCCCATTGCGAACCCTCCATTAGGATTATGAATTCCGATGATTGGAGTTCCAAGGTCTTTTTTGATGGATTCGAAAACTGAGTGGAGTTCTGATGCGGTTTGACCTGTGCATGCGTACTGAGAGAGAAATGGAGGTTAGTGGAGGAGAGAAAATCGTGAGGTTGAGTCGAAGAGACTTACTCCTTTGGCTGGTGAATTGGTCTCCTTGGTGACTTTTGAAGCTAGATCTTCAACGTTTGAAAGTGTTCTCGAAAGGATAGCGACTGGATGACCTTGGTGAGAGAAAACGCGAGCGAGAGACTGCGGGTGTGGGAGAAAGGCGGACAAAGTCAGATAGAGAACTTGGTGAGCTCTCCTTTTCGCTGACAAGAGACTCACTAGACCCATTCCCTAATGAAGAGAACAGAAGAGTCCAAAGAGAGAAGAGGAAAGTCAGACACGTGAACAAGCAAGGTTCGATAGATCGTAGAATAAGATGAACTTACAGGACCAGCTCCAAGGATGACGACGACTTGCTTTGAGGCTACAGACATGCTTGATAAACTAAAGTGGTTGTTGGAGGAGTTGGAGTTGGAAGAATAAGATCAAAGATTGGGAATTGCTCTTATAAAAGGAGCGTCGGGTCTAACGATCTTGCTTCCCTCCGAACCTTCACCGAATGGCACGGATCCTCATCCTCCGCCTCAGATTCATTCCCACATCAGTTTCTATCGAAAACATAAGAGAAATCCACGAGACTCGAGAGAAACAAACGAAGGCTGAGAGAGAGTTTGACTCACGTCACGTTTCACCCTCGCGAGTTTCACGTGGAATCAAGACTTAATTTTGCATCTAGCATTGACAAAGAAAATACAATTGAAGTCACAGCTATTTACAATATCAAAGACCTTGCTATGCGTTGAAAAGGGTTGAAAAGAGAAACTCAGAAAGTGTGGCAAGATTTTATGATGTCCGGAGAATTAGAGGGATCGTATGTTGAATGAAAGCACTGGATAGAACGTTGAAGTTTGAAGCCGAAAGAGAAGACTTGAAATTTGAAGAGACCGAAAGGAGTTGGAGTGTGAATTAAAAGATGAGAGGTAGAGAGATCAAGCAGATTCATCATTCTCATTCCTCTGTTTATCCTCAGCTTCACGTATGGCATTTTCTCCTTCTTTATGTTCATCGAAGTTATAGAATGGGAACTGTCGAAAAGCGAAAGAAAGGAGAAAAAAAAAGACGTCAATGAACAGCTCTCATTTTCTCCAATCTGCGAAGCAAAAGCTACTCACATCCAAAAGCACAGTTTTCTTCAACCAACCCGGCAATCCCCTATAGATCCCATTAGGCAACGGAATCAACAAACTAGTTCTTTCTCTAAAAGCCTTCATTCTTCTCCAAGGATCTTCTTCTTTCTGATCTCCGAAAGGTTCCAAAGTTTTCCCTCCATCATCTCCAGGTCCGTAAGACATAAGGTAATATTTCTTCTGTCCAGGTTTTTCAGCTAAAGGTACTCCGGATAAGAACATTAACAAAACGAAAGTGAATAGAGGAGAGACTAGAGATCCTATCATTGATGCTAAGGCATCGTTGGATGCAGAAGATGTTACACCAATTGATAAGCAGATTAACCAAATCCCAAACCAATGTAAGATTTCACCGAAATAATTTGGTCGACGAGAGAATTTCCAAACTCCTGCATCACAGATTGTACCTTTGGGTGGATTGGTGATTGATTTGAAACGATACTGTCAAAAGAGAAAGGAAAGGATTGTGTTTCAGTCAGTCTTCGTTCAACTAACTTTCAACTGGCTCTCTCTCTCTCTCTCTGAAGACTCACCTTCTGAACATCAGCAGCAGTTTCCCAAATGATTCCGATAGCCCATAAAATGACACCTGCAATGTCAGTTCCAGTACCGAAATCAGGTCTGGATCTAGCTCCATTAGAACCTCCGTTTACAACTGGAGAGTTTAGTAGAATGACAGGTAGAGAGACTACCCAAACCCATAACATTTGGGCGAACCAAAATTGAGCGAAGGACCAGAATTTAGATCTCATGTCATCGAACCTTGTGTCTCCACCCACTGAGAGAGAAGCAGAGGGGGAAATGAGAGTGTTGCTTGGTCATAGAAGGTGTCCTGTCCTCTAGCAGAGAAGCAGAGAAAATCCTTGTTCCTACTTCCTACTTCCTTTCCTCCAATATCTTTTCATGTGTATGCTTCCATTTGCTCTCCAAAAGGACCATCTCTTCAGGCTTACTCACTTTTCAACATTCTGAACAATTGCCAACCTCCCAATCTTACAGCCCAAATGCAGATGAAGACTGTAACGATGATGTTTCTAGCATCGTAAACCTGACCTATTGAAAGGACTATGATTGATAGAGCTAAGAAATTGAAGGCTGACCAGAAATCAGTGATGGTGTCGATTTGAAGAGTGAAGGCTATTAGGAAACCTAAAAGTTGCCAGGCTATGGTGATTAGAAGCGTTATCGATAAGTAGTGAGAATCTAGCACTGTGACTGCCATGATAGGCAGATCGATTTAATTTTGAGGATTGAAAGGATTGAGGATAGTGTGGTGGGTGGGGCAAAAAGCTAAAAGGTTGAAATACCAAATGTGAAGGGGTCTGTGTTGCTCCACATTATCTCTCTCTCTGACATAATCTGAGATTCGTCTCGATCCAACATCAAATCCATATAAAGGCCAGCCCTTTCACTTTTAAAGTACTCTTTCCCTTCCTTCCCACCACAAGATTGCATGAGAATTGCTCTCCTACGCCTAAGCCTAAGCCAAAGCCTCTCATCCAAAACTTCAACTCTTCCTTCAACCCTCAAACACCCTTCTCCAATCTTCATCTCAACCACTTCCTTCTCAACCTTTTCCACCATGCCACCAAAGAAAAGACAACCACCTCCTTCAACTTCTCCCGAACCAGAAGCATCCACATCTCAACCACCTTCCAAAAAACAAAAGTCTACTTCTTCATCAATCACATCTGCCATTTCCAAAAAGGCCCCTCTTCATACAGAAAAAGCAGCAAAATCTGGAAAAGGTGCACCAGGAGCTCATCCAAATCAATCGGATTACAATCCAAATAGAGGGAAAGCTCCAAAGATTACTCCCTTGGAACAACTCAGAGAGGCGATTGAGAAACATGAAGAAGGTTTGCAAGGGGGAAGTGACCAGAAAGATGGGAATGTCGTTCATTGGATGAGGATGAGAGATTTGAGAATTGAGTGAGTAGTGAAGGACGGTCGAGAGAGGAGTTCCCAGACAAAGAGTGTTTGTTCGTCTGTTTTGTCAGACCGGACCTTCTCAACTCCTTCTCTTCTCTCTTTTTACCCCTTTTTACACCTTTTCCAGAGATAATCGTGGACTCTCTCAAGCTTCTGAATTAGCTGAACGACGTCGTAAAGCAGGAAAATCAAGTAATTTAGTAGTTCTCCACGTTCTATCTCCAGCAGATTTTAAAGCTCATGATACCTCTTCCAGAAAAGTGGATTTCTTACTTCGTAACCTATCCGACCTCAAGGCGCAACTCTCGAAATTATCAATTCCTCTAGTAACTCTAACTCTCGACTCTGAAGATAGAACCTCAATCGTCTCCAAAGTCATTGAATTCTCTTCTGAGATCGGAGCTACCTCAATCTTTGGAAACATAGAGTTTGAAGTGAATGAGTTATGGAGAGATGTCAAATTAATCAAAGAAGCAGAGGAGAAAGGGTTGGAGATCAGACTTTTGGAGGATACTTATGTAGTTCCACCTGGGAATTGTACTTCAAAAGAAGGTAAACCTTATTCTGTTTTCAGTCCTTGGAATAAAAATTGGATTAATCAAATTTCAGAAAACATGGATTTATTAGATGAAAGTCCATTACCAAGTTCAAACGATTCCAAAAACTATAAACAAGATTCCAAACTTCAAAAATGTCTTTCATCGAATTCTTCTTGCTTAGAAATTCCAACTTCAATTCCAGGATTCGAATGTTCCGATTCTTCAAAGATGACGAAACTTTGGCCAAGTGGTTCTTCCTCAGCTTTCAAAGTGATTGAAAACTTTTTTGGTTCTACCTCTGATGGAAAGACAGATTTCGAAGCTGGTGCAGATAAACAAGGGAAAGAAGATTCTAAATTAGATATTGGAAAAACTAGAATTGGGAAATATGGAGAAGGTAGAAACATTATGAGCACTAATGGAACTTCTAGATTGAGTCCTTATTTATCTAGTGGAGTCGTTTCTGCAAGACATGTTTTGAGAGAAACTATGAAACATACTAAGAAATTGAACGTTGGTAGAGATAGTGGGATTGCTATGTTCAATACTGAGATAAGTTTTAGAGGTGAGTCTATTACGTCCTTCCCTCGCCATCTCTCTCATTCTATCTCCTTCTTTTCCCAACTGACGCTTTGACTTGCTATTTCCTCAGATTTCTACGGTCACGTCCTATCAGCCTTCCCAAGAGTCTGTATGGGTAGATGTTATATTCCAAAGTACGAAGACATCGTTTGGAATTACGATGAAGAAGAATTGGAAGCTTGGAAAGAAGGAAAAACTGGTTATCCGATTGTTGATGCTAGTATGAGACAACTTAAAGGTCAAGGTTACATGCATAATAGAGGTAGGATGATTGTCAGCATGTTTTTAACCAAACATTTGTTACATGATTGGGTGAGTCTTCGAGATTTTTAGAAGGGGTTTGGCTAGATAGGAGCCTAGAGGAAGAGTGTTTCAAGGGGGTCAAAGGAAACTCAGACTGATTCCTGGGTTTTTTCTTTGATTCATTTCCAAAACAGCGCGAAGGAGAACAACACTTCATGAAAGAGCTTATCGATTGTGATTTCGCTTCTAATAATGGAGGTTGGCAATGGAGTGCTTCTACTGTAAGTTGTTCCCTTCCCATCTCCTTGATTCCCTCCCGCTCCATTCATTTCTGACTCGCCTCTTCTCCTCTTTCTCCCCCTCTCCCTCTTCTCTCTCTCTCTCTTTTCTCAGGGTACCGATCCTCAACCATACTTTAGAATCTTTAATCCTCTAGCTCAATCTGAGAAATCCGATCCTTCGGGTGATTTCATTCGTCATTGGGTTCCAGAACTTTCTGGAGTCAAAGGTAAAGCTATTCATGCTCCTTTTGATAGATTGAATAAAAAAGAATTTGAAAAATTGGATTATCCAAAACCTATTGTTGAACATACTGTGGCTAGGAAGAGAGCTTTGGCTAGATTTAAAAACCCGGGTTTTGAGGGTGATGGAGATGAGTAGATACTAAAGATGGGTTGGAAGTGTCTTTGTTGCTGTTTTGACTTGTTAAGCTAGAATGTTTTATTATGAACCGAATCAGTGGTTGGTTTCTATAGTGAGAGACTTGCCAAGTGAGATTCTGTCCAAGTCGTAGATCAGTGAAACAGTGAAAGTTCCAAGGAGCTCGTCCTGACTCCTGACCTCGAGCTCTATTTTCTCTTCAGACTACAGCCCTCGGCTCAGACACCCCAAAAAGGGATGAAAAGAGAAGCGAAGAAGTTCAACGATGCATTTTTCAAGGTTGTTGTAATCCGGTCGAGGCCAAGCGAAATTAGAAGTTGAGCGATGGAAACGGTATTGACACTCACTCGATTCACACTTGAACTACTGCTTCAAATTGAAGCTGACGTACTTGTAGGGCCAGGACTGTCGTTATTAAGATTTCATTGCAGAACAGTAAGCAAACACTTCTCCACTCCCCTTAGAAGCCCAATTATTCACCCATTTTCACCACTCATCTGTTCGGTAGAGTACAGAAGGCCACTGGCTCCTTCTTTGGACCCTTGACTGGGACTTGCAGATCCATTAAGAGCTAAGTGAGGGGGAAAAAGAATTGTCGCGATAGCTCAATCAGATCTAGGCTCACTTCACTCCAACGTTGAAAGACAGCAGTCCACTTGAATCTGCACATCTAGTCATTGTTCTTTCTAAGTGAGAGGGTGGTAAGCGAACGGAAGTTGGAAGATCCAAAGGATCTAATGGTCCAGAAGGAAGGAAAGAACATTCGAGAGGGTGGTGCGCTGAGAGCTTCTTATCAGTTACACTCTGGTCGTCTGATTAGGATCACCGTCACCCCCTCTTTCCCAATCCATCCAACCTTTCCAATCCAACGCTTTCTCTACTACTTATCTCCACCTTTTTCACTCCCCATCCACTCCACTCTTCATCATGACAGGATCATCGTTGATGGTCCGTCTACTTCCTCTTCTCTCTCTAGCCTTTGCCATCTCCTCAATCTCTCCATCCAACGCATCTTTAGTCATCCCAGATTTCACTCAAAGAGATGCTCCGACTCAATCTCAAAGAGATCGAGCTCATTCCATTCATTCTCATTCCCATCAAGATTATTTCAAATCACCATTGAACCACAGGAAGTCTCTCGGATTTGGACCTCACCACTCTCATCAAGTATTCGTATCTGACTCAGCTCAATCCCATCAAGGAGAGTTCTCTACTTCTTCAACTGGTATTCATTCAAATTCGATCCATACAGTCAACGCTTTACCTGGATCTAAGAAGCCAGAGAAAGTAGCTTTACGCCTCGCTAAGTTCTTGGTTGGTGGAGCTGATAAGCCAGACATTGAACTCTTCGTTAGAAAGGATTCTTATCTAGATAGAGCTAGCGGGATATATCATGCTTTCGTTAGACAGAGAATTCATGGGATCCAGATCGCTGATTCCGATCTCAACGTAGCTATCGACTCTAAAGGTGAGTCACCGTAGTGAGAGGACAAGGGTTCGAATGCAGAGAGACAAAGTCGGGGGCCCGGATGGCTTGGTGTCCTCTCGTATGGAGCTGGAATACTATCAGAATACACCACCCTTAAGATACAAATAGAATTCCGATGTCAGAACCGGGTAGCGAGGTAAACGATGGGCTTTCAAGAAGGAGCGCATCAGCTGAGCTCCCACCTCTCTCATCGGCTTCTCATTCCACACTCCCTCTTTTTGCTCTTTCTGACCCTTCTCCTTCTCATCTCACTCTCATCTCATCAGGAAACGTCCTATCATATGGATCTTCTCTCTACCATGGATCAACTCCCTCTCCTCTCACCAACCCTTCCGACTCCTCCAAGACCGACTCAGCTTTCTGCGATCAAACTCGTACCATCATTGAGGAGCTTCTATCTTCTCAAACTGAAGAATTAGCCACTTCTGAGTACGTTGAATCTCCATCTGGAGCTCAAACAATCAAGTTTGTCACTGAAGCTAACCGTCAAAAGGCTATCAGTCTCCAAGCTCTTCAAGAACAACTATACTCAAACTGTGCTGAACCAGCTGATGCACCTCTACTTCAAGGTGCCAAACCATCTTTGGTCAAATCCAAGTCTCCAAATTCGATTTCAGATCCACGTCAAGCTTTAATCTCTTTCTTATCTGAAGCAACAAGCGATCCAAATCTAGCTTCAGAACTCAAATCCTCTCCAGATTCTTACGTCGAAATGATCTCCCAATCTTTCGTGGTTATAGATTTAGAGAAATTGGATTCGACTTCTGGTAGAAAAGGAGTTGAGAAGGAAGATTATGTTCTATTGAATGGAGCTCCAGAAACTGAAGAGGTTAAAGCTACTTTGGCCTACGTTCAAACTTCTACTGGTCAATTAGCTCTTACTTGGAAATTAGTGGTTCCTATGAAGAACAATCATTATGAAACTTACGTCGATGCTACTAGAGAGGATAAAATTCATTCGGTTATTGATTGGGTTCAATCTGCCCCTGCTAGAAAGCAGAAGCCAATGAAGCTTCCTTCTCTTGAGAGACCTGACTTCAATCGTCCTGGGAAACAAGTGGTCGATGTGAAGGACGAGGTTTTCACGATGACAATCGAAGATTCCCCCCTTTACAAGGTGAGTCGTCAGAGAAAGTGGGTCTCTGCGTCTCCTCTCGACTTTGCCTAATCCTTGGTTTCTCTATTTGTCTCTCTTCCACTTCTCCTTAGGTCTTCGAGTGGGGAGTCAATGATCCAAGTGAAGGTCACAGAGCTCTTCTTCATGGAGTGAGAGATGACGAAGCCGCTCCTCTCGGTTGGCACACCGTCCCAACTTCAAGCGACCCCTTCAAGGACTCCTCTACCTCTTCAACTTCTGGAAACTTAACCACCTATCACGATACTAGAGGAAACTTCGTTTTCGCTTCTGCTGATCTAGAAGGTCTTGGACAATGGGCCAAAGTCAAGAGACCTCAAGCTGTCAAGAACGAAGATGGAGATCTCACCTTCGACTTCGATTACGGCTACAAGAAAGCTCTTAAGAACCATAAATCTTTGGATCCTCATAAATACAAAGATGCTGCTGCTACTCAACTTTTCTACACAATCAACAATTACGCTGAGATGATCTATAGATATGGTTTCACCGAGGAAGCTGGTAACTTCCAGCAATACAAGCCAGATGGTGTCGGGAAGGGTGGAGATGCTGTTATAGCCTTCGCTCAGGCGAATAATGGGATGAACAATGCTGATTTCAGCACTCCGCCTGCAGGGCAGCATGGACGTATGAGAATGTACTTGTGGTCAGACGATGAACTAGAGCGAGATGGCGATTTCGAGGCGGGAGTGGTGAGTTAAGACGATTTTCGCTCCTCTTCTTCTGATTCCTTACCAACAGACTCTTTGAAATCTTGTTCAGGTCATCCACGAATTCACTCACGGAATCTCGACACGTCTCGTGGGAGGACCTGACAACTCTGGGTGTCTCGGATGGGGGGAGAGCGGAGGAATGGGAGAAGGTGAGTTGCCTAGTCCTTATTTTCTTCTACCTCTTCTGACACTTTTCATAATCTCCTTGTACTCTCAGGATGGGGAGACTGGTACGCTACTGCCATCAGAATGCACTCCGACAAGAACAAGGACTGGACGATGGGATCTTGGGTCGCTGGTAACAAAGGAGGAATCAGAAAGTATCCTTACTCTACCAACAACACCGTCGACCCAGCAACCTATAGCGAAGTCAACAAGCTCTTCGAGGTCCACGGAATCGGAGGAGTCTGGGCTGAGTTCCTCTTCGAAGTCTTAGAAGCCATGATTCTCGAACACGGATGGCAAGACACTCTCTTCCCACCTTCTTCCAATGCTACTCAATCAGTTCTCGACGACTTCTATCTCACCTCTTCCGAGGTAGCCCAACTCTCTGGAGAACGCTCAAGTGCAAGAAAGATTCCAAGGAGAGGAAACACTCTTTCAGTTCAACTCGTCACCGATGCCTTCAAGTTGATGCCTTGCAGACCAAGCTTCCTAGATTCTAGAGATGCTGTCATTCAAGCTGACAAGCATCTCACTGGTGGAGCAAATGCTTGTCTGATCTGGAAGGCCTTCGCTAAGAGAGGTTTGGGAGTAGACGCTAAGGTCGTTGGACAAACTCCTTGGGGAGGAGGACTTCGTACAGACGGTTTCTCAGTTCCTAAGAACTGCAAGAAGATCTAATCGATTAAGTCCTACTTGTTAATGACCTTGTACATTTGTCTTCGCTCTTTTTTGATCTCGTCTTCCCATGTACCGATACTCTTTCCAGCTCCCGTTGTTGTGTAGTCAGTCTTGAACACCAACTCGCCCTCGTGTTCCCTCGAATTACTAATAAATAAGCACAGTCGATCAGTACATAGCTCAATTTTGTCACTCTCTACCTCCTGTTCTTGCTACTTTTGTCCTCTCAATTCTACATTAACGACCTTCTCTCCCGAACTGTTTCGTGATCTCGACCTGGGAAGGCTGTCTCAACAGGATTCCGAATCGGACAAAGCGGAAGGCAATGCGGAACGGAAATATGAAAGTAGGAAAGAAATTACTTCTTCGTCTTCTTCGTCTTCGAATCAACTCGCAACGCACTCTACTGGCTTGACTCGACGGTGGACTCGACATCGAAAGGTACTCGAAGAAACGCGCGCAGAATTTTTTACGCCTATGGATGGTCAGCATCCCAGATTGCGAATGTAATTGTGGTCAGCCTAGTAGAAAATAAACATCCAGCGCAAGAGAGAAAGTGAAAAGTCAATTCCCTCAGGGAAGGTAGAGGCGAAAGGAAGTCGGAGGCAGATGGAATGGGACATGACGACGTGACCTTTGAAGTAGATGACCTTAAATCCTGCCTGATGTACAAAACAAGAAGCTTCTCTTCTCTCAAAACAGAGAGCCTCTTCCAATCCGTGTGAAATTCATCTTTGTGAAGGTTGTTGGATGAGGGGAACCATCTTGACGAACATCACGATGCAAGAGTGGGCAAGAAGCAAATGTCTTAGACAAGCACCCCTCCCTCGATGAAACTACAGAGTGAAATTCGGAAATCATGTTGTCAGAAGTTCTACAGTGAAGAAGAAGAGAGAGTTTTTCCTTCACAATTCCGTAACCTCTTTCCAACCCTTCAAAATCATCCCTTCTTTTTCAATCCCCTCTATACTCTCTCTCAATCTTTTCAAAACCTCTCTTCCACTTTCCGTCATCTCTCGATTCTCGTCCCTTGATTTCACTTCTGTCTTTCCTTTCCCCTTTCCTTTTCCAAGTTGAATTTCCCCCTGATTCATATCCCAATGAAGTAAGAACCTCAAATTCTCAGCCTTCAATTCTTCTGCTTCAGAAAGACTTGTCGAAAGACTTGAGATTGAGAATTCTAGAGAAATGATCTTTGCTTTGATTGAAGAAAGAAGATTGGTTTGATAGATTTCTAGTTGAGATTTAAAGGTTCCGTTTGTTGAAGTGTTGTATTCTTGAAAATACCTTCTAATTTCAGAATCTAGTTGAGAAGAGAAGGTTGAACTGGAATTTGGGATTGCGAGGGAAGGAGAATTAGAAGAAGCATTCAAGAAATTGAGGAACATTGAAATCGTTTGACAAACCATTTGTTTGATCCTTAATTCTCGGTTTCCAGTTCTGATCTCTGCCAACCTAAGTTTCAACAAAAAGCTTCTAGCTGCCATTTCCGCGAAGCGAAGTTCTTTTTGAGTAAATTTAAGTTGAATTGAAGAAGGTGAGAGAGGTTCCATCGAGCCAACAAAAGTGTTATTGACTTCTCCAGAGATCGACATGTCCTCATCTCCATCTTTCCTAAGACTTCGTCTTGATGATGAAGATCTAGAAGGCATTTGATTCGAAATAGAGGAAGAAGAAGAAGCAGATCGATTTTGAGGTTGATGACGTTTTTCGGTGCTGTCTTCCAAAGAGTTCCAAAACCTTCTTTCTTGATTTGCAACAGAATTTCCAGCTCTATCTTTCAAGCTTAGAGAATAATCACCCATCATTTTGTCTAATCTGAATCCAATCTCAGCATGAATCCCTCTCTTGAAATCCTTCTTTGAAATTAGATTCTTTTCTCTAGGTGCTTTAGCCTTTCCTTTTCCTTTATTTTCTTCTCTCACTTCCCCAGCTCTTTCTATCACTTCTTTAATCTTCCTTCTATCTTTTTGATCCAATTCATTTAGGACTGACTTTCCACTTGAAGCCCATCCGAAACTCATTGGGTTCAGCGGTAGAACTTTGAGGAAATCTAGGAGAAGGATTAATTGGAAGTGGAATTTCGATTTTGAGAATTGTGACTTTTGAACTGGATTTATGAGTGGAAGTCGAGGTCTTGAAGATGAGGAATAATCCGCTGGGATTAGAGTTGCTGAGTCTAGATGGAGAGTCAGGCACCGAGAGAGAAGGAAGAGAGATGGAGGGTGGGAAGAAACGGTCTGTGGGAGGCAGAGTCAAAATCGCAAGAGTAAGAAAAGAAAACTGAGAGTTTAAATAAGAAGTGCGAACGATTTCAACTCACCTCAAACATGATTTCCAATCCTAGTTGATCGACCTGATCCAACCTAGCCTTGATCCCTCTACCCAAAGCATCTGAATCCAAAACCGGCTGAAAACAAGTTCCAATACGAAGAACCTGAATTTGGTTTTGATCAAAGAGAAAGAGGTCAAAAGGAAGCAGGGCATAAAAAGAGAGAACTCTTTCCAACTCACCTCAAACAACAAATCAGCACCAATCTGAAATCGACTTCTGATTTCCTCTTCCTTACTCTTTCCATAATCATCCTTCATCAAATCGTAATCCTTCAACTGATTCCAATCCCCATTAGCTCCATTAACTTCCATTCCCAAATCTTCCAAATCTTGAAGTTCAACATCTACTTTCTCCCAACTTTTTCCTCCACCTGTATTAGTCACTTCTTTTTCCTTCTTAACAATTTCAACATCTCTCCTTTCTTTTTTTTTCTTCAAAAGATCCTTCTGACGAATTTCATTTTCAGCAATTGAAATCGAATCGAAATCAAAGAAAAAGAGAGAAAAGATTAAATCCAAGACTTTTTCAACTTCTGTTGAGGCTTGTTTTTCATTTGGATTGGTGGTTCCTGATGTTGAATTTGAAGATTTGAATTGTTTTGAAAGATGTAAATCTGAAAAATTAGGTAAATCATCAAAAAAAATTCTTTCCAAAGTCTCTCTTTCTTGTTTCCATAATCCAATTAAGACTTTCAAAGTTCTTCTACCACCTTCATTTTGAATCAGTCTTTCTTTCAAAAGGTTTTGTTTCTTGGAATTTGAACTTTCAACCTTATCTAAAAGATCATAATGAAATTCTTGATTTTTTTCCATAGATTCTTCTTCATAATCTATTTCTTCTTTGACTTTGATTGAATTTCCATTTGCATTTGTCCCATCTTCATCTTCAGAATCTATTGAACTTAAATTGGCAATCTTCTTTCTCCTCTGATTTCTTAAACTCGTCAAAGCAGTAGGACCATTCTTACTCAAATCCCTAACTGCAATCTTCCAAAAGTCCTCTAAAAAACACAAGTCAAAAGTGTCTTCCAATGATTTAATCCTCAAAATCTGAGAATTCAAAGGTAAATCTTCCAACCCATCAGAAGATTCTCCATCAAAATCTCCATCTTGAAACATTCCACCTGTGCCTGGAGACTTCCGTTTCTTCCCTGGAGAGCTCTTTCTTCCTTTACCTTTTGTTCTTGAAGTTGTAGTGGAAATCCTAGAGGTAGGTAAGGTAGAAAGAAGTCGAGTAGGTCCTAAGAAGTTTTGAGAAGAGAACTTTTGAAGAAGAGAAGTTGCTAGAAGGACTGAAGAGATTGAAGGCTCTTTTGGTTGGATGGTGAATTTAGTCGATATCGATGCCTTTTTTGGTGGTGGATTCAAGGTTGGTGAACTGAGTGAAATGGCGAAGAGATGTCGAATCGTGGTGCTGCCGAGGGAGAGAAGACGAAGACGAGGGTCAGATTTCAATGGAGTGACCCTGAGGCGAGAAAGGTGATGAATGGAAGAATTAGGGCTGAAAGCTTACTCTGAAGGTCTGAAACCGACGTCTCGAATCTGATCTAACAGCTGTAGACCTTCTTCATCTTGGAGAGACGAGACGCGACGGGTGGAAGGGAGAGAAGAATGACAGTATGCGGGTCAGTGATGAAGTAAGATGACAGTGAAGGAGGTTAAACTCACATTGTTCTTCTTCGAAACAACTTTCTATTAAATTAGTAACGTTGTTTGGAAGAAGTAAATTCGCTGGTGGTTCATGATGATTTCCGTTTGAATTGGAAGGAATCGCGTTGGATTGGAGCGAATCAGAACCTGTCATGGGGAAGAGAGAACTTGATTGATGATGATGATTGGATGGCTTTCAACGTGAATGTTGATACGAATAAAGAGAAAAAAGAAAGAGTCGATGGAGTGAGTTGGGAGAGAACGAACCAAGAAGGCAGACTTTGAAATCGATTCTCTCTCTCGAAGCCAATCAAATTCTACCAAAGTTTCGTATCCAACCGAGCTTCAGTGTCAATTCTTGTTCTTGTTCCCTCGACTCTTTAACAGTCATGGTGAACAACGGAGCTAGATCCAGTAGTCAAGCCAGTCAGCCAGATTCCAATGTCAATGGAGTGGCAAGTAGAGATAATTCAGTCAAACCTCAAAAACCGCCTCCTCCAACTTCTGCTTCAACTTCAAAACCAAGACAAAGAGCTCCTCCAACCACCGCTGATATAGTAGCCGCTTCAGTTGGAGCTAAGAAGGAGAGAAAGAGACAGGTCAGTAAGGAGGGAGGGGAGGGCAATGACTCTGCTGCGAGGTGCCTCTGTAGAGCCAAGGAGAAGATTAAGGGCTAAGGTCAGAGTGACATGGAGCACCACAGGGTAAAGATCGGTCGTAAAGGGGAAATGAAAGTTTTTGGAGACAGCTCTTAGAAATAAGGCAGTTGGAGAACATTGGTTGGAGGAAAGGCGGACAGAATCTTGGGGCAAAGTAACCTCAAAGTCAAGAGCCGTTTGCCCCTCCCTTGGATGCACGCAGAGAGGGAAATCAGTGTAGCTATAAAAAAGAAGCTCGGAGGTGGTCAGGTATAGCTTTTCACCTGGTAATCGAAGGAGATGACCAGCTGAAGGGAGGTCTTACAGGCTGGGAAAAGAAAGAGAAGAAGAAGGGAAAACCGACCTGAGCCACTCTCTTAACTAGAAACTGAGTAGTTCATATAACACTAACAACTACTCAAAAGTGTAATTTGAGAGGAAGAGAGCTGATGGGTTAGACTTTGAGGACTTTGACGGACTTTAGAGTAGAATGACTCTGCTGTGGCCATTCGACTGATTCATTCCCCTTTTTCTGTATTCCCACTCCCTTCACTTATCTTTTCCTATTACTAGAGAGTTCATTATAGTTGTGCTGAATGCCATAGAAGAAAACATAAGGTGAGAACCCAGTGTCAGCCATCTTTCCTCTCCCTTCTTTTCCGTCTAACCCCCACTTCTCCTTTGTTTTTCCCACTTCACAGTGTGACAGGTAAGTCAACATCTTTCACACTCGAACTGCTCTCCTACTCTTCTCGCTCTAATTTTCTCTCCCTCTTCTCCCAGACAAATCCCCTGTCAACCCTGTGTAGAAAGAGGACTAGGAGAAACCTGTCGACCTTTTCAAACAGGAGATCAATATGGAGATGTTCGAGATAGAGTTTCACGTTTAGAAGAATTAGTAGAAGGTTTAGCCAAAGCTCAAGCCAATATGGCTCAAGAGATTTGTGATGGTAGACATTCAGGTCCAGGACAATTGGCCAATGTCAGTTCGATTTCCAATTGGAATTCAAGTTCTCAAAGAGATCCACGCAATTTAGATCAAGAGGATGATGAAAATGGAGGTGCTAGGAAGAAACAGAGAAGAGAAGACAATTCTTTTTTAGGTATGGAAAGAGAAGAATTGATATCTGCTGAGAATAGAGCTGGTAGAGAAGCTAGTGGATTGACGGGAGCCATTACTAGGATTAGTAGAGGGAACGAAGGTCCTAGTCTAGAAGGAGGGTTGAGTAGAGAAGGTGATAGTTGGTATGGTGCTTTGGCGCTGCCAAGTGTTAGTAGAGGAGTTATTGAAACGGAGGTGAGTTCTAGCGTAAGAGGAAATGAGAAGACTTCGCCTGTGTTATGCTTGCTAAACCTCTCTCTTCTATGTTTCAACTGCTTTCTTAGATCCGTGGAGAGAAATTAGAACTTTCAGCAAATTTCCCACGTTGGCCAGCTTCAGTGAAACTTCATCGATTAATTCACGAAGGAGGTGCCTCAGCTACTATCCTAACTGATTTAATGGCTTCCTTACCTTCTAGAGTCGAATCAGATTCTTTATTGAACCTTTATTTTAGAGACATCAATCATACTAGATTACCTTTACATGAAGGAACTTTTAGAGCTTCTTATGATGAATTGATGGCTTTTAGATGGGGAAATGCAAGAGAAGAACAAGGTGATGATGGTGCCAGACATTTGCCTTTTTTGGCTTTCCTTTTTATTATTTTGGCTACTGCTAAAAGAAGTCAACCTGAAGATGAAGTTACTGAGAGAGAAGCTAAGAGAGGAGCTATGGAATTGTATCATTCTTGTGAGTTAGCCATAGTCTCGTAGGAAAGATGAAACTAGGTCTCAAGATTTAATTCTCTCACTTTGTTTCTTTTCTCTCTTCTTTTTTCACTAGGTCGTAAGACAATCGCAGTCGCTACTTTCATCAGAGTCGATCACATCGATCTAGTCTTGGCTCATCTTTTCGCAGCAAGATTCTTAACAGTCAATCGTCAATCCGCTGAAGCTTGGTCAATGTTAGGATTTGCAATCAGAGCAGCTCAAGCAATTGGACTTCACAGAGATGGATCTCAACTCAACTTGGATGCAGTCACTACTGAAAGACGTAGAAGACTTTGGGCTTTACTAGTCTATCTCGATGCAACTACTTCCATCCTTCTGGGAAGACCAACTGGAATCCAATCCTCCCATACCGATACTCTACCACCTTCAGATCTAGACATTGACACCCTTCCACGCACAAGTGCACTTCCACCCAAGAAAGCAAAGCCAGGTCAACCTCCAGGAGTCTTCAATTTCTTAGCTATTAGACATGATCTTACTAAGATTACTGGAAAAGTAGTTGAGCATTTTCAAAATCTTTCTATTGAAAGAAAGTATTCGGACGTCTTGACTTTGGATTCTGAACTTCAAGCTTTCCATGCAGCTTTACCCCCACCATATCGTACAGAGCTTGAAGAAGGTTATGACAGAAGCTTCGACAAGAAATGTCCTTGGTTAACGATTCACAGATATCTAATCAACATCGAGTATCATTATATCAGAATCGCTCTTCATAGACCTTATGTTTTGAGAAACGCTCTCAAGTATTCTCAATCTCGTACTGCTGCTTTCGCTTCTGCAAGAGCCGATAGATCGATTAGACAAGAATACTACAAGGATGTAGGTTGGCCTTCAAATAGAGCTAGAAAAGCTCATATGGGAGGTCTTTATAGATTGTTCAATTCCTGTTTAATGATTGGAATCGCTCTTCTTCTGGATCCAAACTCGAAGGAATCTGCTGATCTTATCACTTATTTAGATGAATTCATTGAGAAACATAAGAACGCTGAGACTATTGATCAATGCTCAAAGAGAGAGGTTAAGATTATCGAACTATTCAGAACTAAGGCAAGAGATCCTACTTGGTGCGCTGCTACTGCTACTGGAGCAAACAATGGAACTTCAGATGCTGCTGGTGGCAATGGAAGCGGATCTGGAGGAGTTCTCCCCAGTATAGCTAGAGTCTTGGGAGCTTCAACTGGTTCAGCTCCCGGGGAGCACTCCTCTGCTGGTGAAGGTTTAGCAACTGGAAGTGAAGCTGCAAGTGGAAATGGTTTACCAGGATTAGATCCTGTCAGTGGTTCTCAAATGTGGAGCAATTCAAACAATCGTTCAGAAAATCAAGACCCAAATTCGAATCAAGCTCCTTCGGATCTTTCGTCCATGAACAATCCTCCATCTTTCTCCAGCATGGCTCAAGGAAGTTCAAGTTCAGATGGTATCACTCCACCTTCAAATTGGGCAAACTTCTCTGGAGGTTTAGATAACAATCCAGATTTAGCTCAAAACATTTTCGATCAATTAGGTTTATTTGATCAATTTGGAATGATGTCTAGTGGTTCTTCAGGTCAAGTTTTAGTTCCTGATACTACTACTGGTGGTGGTGGAGTTGGAGCAAATTCAAATCTTAACTCTTTTGATCTTTTTGGAAAGAACAATGGTTTCGATATGACTTCTCCTGGCCTTTGGGATTATAATCAAAGTCCAATTGATAATGTGGATTTAGATCCTACTTCTATCAATGGAAATCAACAAAACCAAAGTGGAATTCAAAATTCTTCAATTTCAAAAAATGAAGGAGTAGGCCCTTCTAGACTTTCTTTCTCTTCTACTCAAAATCAACAGAATTCTCAGGAAGCTGATGGGAATGAAGAACCTCCTTTCTACACTTTTGGTTCAAGTTCAAATCCAACTTCTAGTATAGATGCAAATGCGAACGCTACTGCCAATCCCTCTAATTCAGTAGATGCTTCAATGCTTCCTTGGGGTGGATTGATTGAAGCTATCTCTCAAGTAGCTCCCGCTCAAACCACCGAAACGGAGAAGACCGCTGAAGTCGAAAGTGAGGTCTCTATTCCTGCTAAAAAGGGAAAAGCAAAGGGAAAGGGAAAAGCTAAAGAGACTACTGAAGCTGAAGAGTCGACTTCGACTGTTGGAGTCGCTAAAGGAAGAAAGAGTAGGAAGTCTTGATTGGAGATTGGGTCTTGTTTATATAGTTGTATCTCGGTTCGATTTTCTCCCTTTGTACTCTACTTCGCTTTGTGTTTCTTGATTCGTAATACATTCTTCAGTCCCGTTTGCATTCCTCTGCTTCTACAGGTCCTGTTCTACTCACTTTGAGCAATGTCATGATTCCCTCGCTTCCTTCTGAGGGTTGCTCAGCCAAGATATGTCTGGTGAGAGTCTGTAGCTTCGGTTCAAGCGTGATTCGTCAATTGAGATGATGCTGGTGGACTTGGTCGAGAGTGAAGTAAAGTAGCAAAGTTTCAAACTTTGCCGCGGTTCAAAAACTTCTTTCCTTCTAACCACCACCTCGTAAAGAGTAGGCGAGTAAGTCTCACTCCTTCTGTTTCTATATAATTCTCCTAATCAGCCTTATTCGCCATTCCTCAATTGCTTCGTCCTCTTCTTTCCACTTCGCTTGCAGCAGTCTCTCTCCCAACTCACAAGACCCAAGCATCCATAATCTCTTCTCCTTCGTTAACGACTCTCCCCCTCCGAGCTCCTCTTCGTCGCCTTCAAGTGGCTTGACGGAAATGAAGTTTTCAAGGTTAGAGTATCCTGCAAGCAGTGGTTGGAGATCATCGACGAGAACAAACCTTTCTGGCAATCTCTTGTGTCGGAGAGGGTTGAGGATTTGGAGTGGAACGAATCGGTCCTGGAGCTCTTCGATGGATAGTGTGGTTCGACTCTGTTTCACTTAGATCGAAGAACAGGCATGACCTAGACTTTCATCACTTCATCACGACAGTACTAAGATCGAAAGGAAGCCTTCTCTCCTTCTCGGGACAGCGGATTATCCGAGAAACTGAAGCAAATAGGAGAGAAAGTTCTTCCAAGCTGTAGCAAGATCGTGGACTTTAGAGCCACCGATAATACTGTTTTCCCAACGGCTCGCTTACTGAGGAAGACAGATTCGCAGATGCATCGAAGACGGAATCTCTCCACTCCAGGTCCTTTGGATTCCCTCGATCTCACATCTCTATCAGCATCAACCGGTCATCTTCCAGGATCTGGTCTCCCTCGCTGTCCAATCCTCTACAACGAGCCATTCAAAATGGAGAGAAATCCTCAGCTACAGTGCCGGAACCATCAAACATCTGGAAGGACGAAGCAATGGAGTCGCTCCCCTCCGATTCCCACCCCTAGAGGTATTGGATCTGGGTGGAGAGCTTAGGTTAAGGAGATTTCCTCGCTGGGTGGTCGTACCCTCAATCTCGAATTTCTCTTCCTACTATCTACTCTCTGGACTCCCTTCAATTGATGAGAGGTCGATCGGTATTCTTACCCATTCATGGGGTGATGCAGCGGAAAGATGCCCAGGTCTGAAGGTACTAAGGGTGACATTATTTTCAGGAGTATCTACATTGGGGTTCTGCCTTCGAGCAAGGAAACAAAACCTCGAAGATGGTTTGGAAATCGGGAGCTAGTGATTCCTATTGGTCGACTGGATGGTGAGGAGTTAGATCAGCTTGAGGATCTAGTGGAAACAGTAGTTGATGTTGATCTAGAGTCCGCGTTTTGGGACGTGAAAATATGAAGGTCGATGCTTCCGTGAGTTTCTTCATCTTTGCCGGCTTTCCAAATACCTTCTGCCGCTGATTTCATCTCCTAACTCCCTCCCTTCAGACAAAAGAGACTTCAACCCCTTATCTCTTCCATCTTCTTCAAAGTTTCCAGATCAATAGCCTCACGTAACAGTCGTGGATAGTCTCGAGCTCAAGCACCAAAATCAAGAGAGAAATAAACTCATGAGATTTGAAAAAAAAGATGAAGAAAAATGAAGGGACGAATAAGAATTGGAATGATAGAATAGGGTCTGACGTATCAAGAAGAGTGGGGCAAGGATTGAGTGTCGAACCATTTGGAAGTAGAATCGTTCTTAAAGAATTCGTTCCTTAAACCTCGATGTTGAGGCGGATGTCGCGAGAAGAAGCACCGATTCTGAAGTGAGTCTTTCCTTTGGGCTGTAACCATCTCTGAGAGACCGAGTCGAAGATGGACCTGTTGAGAGAAAGATGATGAATGGATCCCAGGGAACATGTAATGTCGAGTGAGTTCACTCGAATTAGAGTCTCCTCCAATTCACCCACTCAACTCACATGTCATAACGATTGAGCTGGAAAGTGATGGTCTCTTCCTCTCCAGCTTTGATGAAGAAGCGATCGAACTTTCTGAGTACCTTCGGTGGTTCTCCAGCGCTTTTGGGGAAGCTTAAGTAGACTTGGGGAACCTCGTGTCCGTCGATCTTTCCAGTGTTTTGAACCTTGAAGCTGACTTCGTAGATGGGTTCGAATAGCCAATCTGGAAGACCATCTGGAGCTTGAGCTTCGCCCCACATGTCGTTCCAGTCAGAAGATCCTAGCCATTTTCCAGAAGCGGAAGAGTAATCGAAGGTAGTATAGGAGAGTCCATGTCCGAAAGGGTATCTTGGTTTGATGCTGTTCTCATCAAAATGACGGTAGTCGACGAAAAGTCCTTCAGTGTAGTTGATTTGAGGGTAGCCTGAGTGGGAGAGAGTCAAGAAGGCGAGGAGAAACGTTAGGAAATGCGAACTCCAGGTATGGCACAGGAGGTGAGATACGAACCTGTACCAGTAGTGTCGATGTAGGTGACCTGAAGAGAATCGAGAGAGGATGGGGTCAGACTCCATCCGGCCCCAGCAAGAGCCATCGCTGATTTCCTGTGAGAGCTAACTCACATCTACACCGTAATCGCTTCTCTTCTTGGCCATGGTGAATGGGAGACGTCCAGAAGGATTGTATTCTCCATAAAGAACGTCCTGGGAGAGGGAGGAAGGTGTCAGTCGACAAGCTTCAACGCAAAGAATTGTGACTCTCAGAACTCACAGTGATAGCATTTCCAGATTCAGATCCTGGCATACCAGCCCAGATAATCGCAGTGACGTTCTCATTGTTGACGAATGACTCGATGTCCACTTGACCAGGAGCGTGGATGATAACCATCGTATTCTTGTTGACGGAAGCTATTTGTTTCACAAGTTCATCTCCCCCCTCCCAAGCAGTAAGGTTGTTACGATCTCCTTCGTTGGTAGCAACGGTGATGTAGCCTTCTCCAGAGTTGGAATAGATGAAGACCAGAGCTACATCAGCAGGAGTCGCGACAGTTTTCGCTTGGTTGTAATCCCAATTGAAGAACGACCAGTTGACTCCAGTCTTGTCCTTGCGAGCTCTAGCTTGAAGAGCTTCGTAAGGAGAAATGAAGTAAGAGTAGTCGGCGGTTCCTGTTGAGAGAGACAAAGTGAAATGGAAAACATCAGAATTTCCATTCAAGTCGCTCTCTACCCACAATCCGCGATTGATGTATTTTCTTTATTCAATTCAGCTCACTCGCCTGATCCCCATCCAACACCTAAAGTTCCGTCGTTACCATCATCGTTTCCTCCACGATCTCCAAATCGATTTGGACCTCCTTGAGCTGGAGCAGCGCCTTCTCCGATGATGGCGATCTTCTTTGGCTTGTTGAGAGGTAAAGCACTGTTCTTGTTCTTGAGTAGAACTGTACTAGCTGCACCTACTTCTCTTATGATTACGTTATGATTTCCGGTCGCTTCAACATTACTGTTGGTCTCTGGATCAGTGAGATTGAAAGAGTTGAAGTTTGGCTTGGGGTAGTCTGGATTGTCTTGCCCAACTTTATACCAAGCACTGAGAGAGGTAAGAAAAGGGGAAGAAGAAAGTCAGTGCACCATTTGAAACCTCGAGTCTCGACCGTTTCAATTCTTTCAAGCTACTCGCGCTAAGATACGAGTTCCCATGTCGTCCAAGCGCTCCATCTCAACTGATCCATTGCTGATAGCTTTCGTCATATTTCCTCCGAAGAATGACTCTTTGGCGTTTCCTCCAGGGTTACCTTAATCGAAAGAAGCAGAGAAGGAGGTCAGCATCTTGACAAATTACTCTGGCTGTTTCCCCTGGATCAGCTCCGAAGGAATTTTCTCGACTCACAGCAGATGATGTCACCAGGCATGGTCATGTCGAGACCGGAGTTGGCAGAGGCGACTCCAGCGTGAGTTCCACCCCCTTGAAATGGGGAATGTGAGCGAATCAGTGTCAGTCAGTCAGTAAAGGTTCAAGCTCAAGAAAGGCGGAAGATTGATGACTCACAATCTGACATCACAAATCCTTGGAATTTCATTTCGGTCTTTAGTCTGTTGTTTAACAGCTGTAAAGTAGGAACGTCGAAGTCAGGGCCAGTCAGCTCGACTTTCTTTCCTTTCGACGACAAAGCTTTCTCACCCACCTCGGAATTCTGAGCAGCCCAAGAGTTGTTGATCAGGTTGTAGGAAGCCATGACACTAGTCTGTGAGGTCAAAATGAAAGGGCTTCGAAGTCAGAGAAAGCTCATAAGTGATAAACAAACTCCTCTCCAGGTACTCAACCACTCACCACTCCAGCTTGAATCGAACGAAGGAAAGGATGTTGGTAGATCTCTCTTTCAGTTCTTCCGTCGATATTACTTGAGTACTGATTCTGAAGGCAAGAGAGAGACAGAAAAGTTGGTTGAAAGGAAGAAGTAGAGTTGGGCTTGGAGTCAACAGTGGAGATTCTGTCTCGCTCGTCCATTCGAACATCTTTTTTCGAGACGTCGTTTTTCCTTTTCACTTAAGATCTTTTTTCTCCGATCTTTTTTCCCCGATCTTTTTTCCTTTGATTTCTTTCCTAATGCCAGTACTTACTCTGTAGTGCTCTTGCTCATTAGCCAAGTAGTGCTTAGCATTTGCTTGAACTCCAGTAGCTTGAGTGGCCTTGATAGTTTGGTACGAAGCCTCTCCAGCGAGGTAGGGATCGCCGAAAGCTTCCCAGTTCCTTCCTCCTGCAGCTACACGATTACCGTTCATGGCAGGACCAAGCTAAAGGTGACGTGATTGGGAAGAAAACAATTGAGTCAGACTGGCGAGCTTTAGCTATAAGGCAGCTCGTCGCAGCACTTACTTGAATGTTAACTCCCTATTTACCATTAATGAAAGAGGAGAATTATAGATCAGAAGTTACCGACACTACATGTAAGACCAACGGAACTCACTTTGGCCCTGTGCTCCTCTGCGATCGCGACTCCTCTTCTGTAGAACAGATCGTTGGAGAAAGTGGCAGCCGTATTCACTCCACTGGGAAACACGGAGACTAGATCGGCGAAACGAACTCCCAGTGGGCTATCTTGAAGGCAAAGACCTGGGAATCCGACTCTGGGCAGAGGTGCGATATTTCCTACGCATTGGCTTGCAGCCCATCCCATTCTAGAGTTTTGAGGGAAGAAGTAGTGAGGTTTTACGAGAGATGAGTCAAGGGCTGAAGGGTATAGCGAAAGAAAGCACGTCTTCTTTTGTCTAGTTCTTTTGTTTGACTACTAACACTCACCCAGTCACGAGATCGACTTTCTCTTGGAGGTTGAAGGTCTTGAGGTACTCCTTGGCTCTGGTGACAGCGGTCTGAAGAAGTGAAGGGGTGATTGAACCAGCGGTCAGATCTGGGTTGAATATAAGGCTGTCATTACTTCATAAAACGCTCATACTTACCTCCCACTCTCCGGCTCCCTCAACTTGAGGGGAAGGAAAGAATGGTGGAGACCAAGGAAGAGAGTCGTTACCAAAGGCAGGCGATTGCTTGATTGGGATCGCTCCTTCTGGAATCTTTTTCTGTTCTGACATTTGTTGGTTGAAAAGGATTTGCTCTTCTGCTGCTTGCTCCATCTCCTCGCGGATAGCGTCATTGTTGGTGGTGATTTGAGGGAAGATCTCTTCGATCGGTTCTAGAATGGCATGAACCAATTTTTTGAGGCTGAATCCAGAGGACGTGTCTTTGGAAGAATCGTCTTTAACGGAAGAGTCTTCAGAAGAAGTTGGAGCAGTTTCGTCTCCGTCGCCTGCAGCAGTTTGGGAATTCAATTCCTGTCTTCTGACATTAAGGGAACCTCCGTGATGACCGCTTCGCTTTGGAGAGTGGATTGAGTCCAGAGCATCAGCTCTTCCGAAAGGCGCTTGGTGTTTGGAAGCGACCAAGGTGGAAGTGACCAGAAGCCCAAAGAGTGGGATACGCATCTTTTAAAGAAAGCGGGGGAGAAGAAGTTAGGAAGAGGGTGAAGTTGATGAGGGACCGAAAAGGAATCGAAAGAGAAGCGTTTTTAAAGAATTCCTTCAAAAGGAGAAGTTGGCGATGGAGAAGTTCGCACCTCCTTCTAGCTTTCCTCGGCGATCAATCACTCTTGAACCTTTCCTTCTTACTCCACAGAAAGGGGTAGGCATAAAATAAAGTTAACAAACGCTACAAGCGACTGTACAAGGTGTGGGTTTTAGCGAATTATCGAGAAGGGAAAGGATCAGCCGAATGGACAAGTCCCTCACTTGTAAATTCCAAATACGGCTTTAGCATCTCCAGTAACTTTGGCGTCTTGCGAGTCGATAACCCTGTAGTCGTGATTGTCCCTTTTGAGAGGTAGAGAGAAGGAGTGGAAGGATTAATTGGGTTAGGACAAGAAATCCAGGGGGGTGAGAAGGGGCGAGAGAGAATCAACAGGAGATGAGCAAAAATGTTCCAGGTGTGTTTGGATCTGTTGAAAGGCGTTAGAAAACTCACTTGAAGTAATTGAACCATGTGACGGAGACGAGATTGTTCATTCCTTTGTTAGGAGCATCTAACGTTTCTTTCATCCAGCTAATCCTTTCATTGTCGTTTGCGTTGTAACCCAGTCCAGTCTCTCCAATAGCGAACTTGGCTCCTTGAGCAGTACAGGTATCATGGAAGCCTTTCATGGTAGAGACGAAAGAGCCGATTCCTGAAGAAGACTTTGGGTAGTAGTCGATTCCGCACTAGAATGAGAAGAAACGGTCAGCTGCTTTTCTCTCAGTCACTCCCGGACTCTGACACTCACGAAGGCGAAGGTAGAGAGATCTGGCATGTACTTAGTGTACTCATCAGAGTTGGAAGAGACGTTAGGAGTGTAGAACATTTTTGCTTTGCCACCTGTTTTGTCGTCTAATGCTTGTTTGACACCAGCAAAGGCTTTTTTGAAGTTATCAGCGGTTTGTTGAGAGGTTCCACCCGGGTAAGTATTCTTTCCATCCCCTCTGTCGGAAGAGTCCTTGAGATAGTAATCTGAGGAAAAGCGACGAGATTTGAAGGTAAGAAGCTGGTTCGATTCTCATGCGAGAAAAGGTCAAAATACTTACTGATCTCATGTCCGAATCTGACTCTGACCTCGATTCCTTCGTCAGTGAACTTCTTGATAACGTTTCCAATGTCTTGAGCAAGTTGAGTGTTGCTTCCGAAGTATCCACTAGAAAAGCCACCGGCTGAGAAGAAAGTCGAATTGATGGGGTCCGATTGGATCAGTTGATCTGAGAGAAGATGAAGATTTCTTTTGTTTTGAATTGGAAAGAAGTCACTCACTAGGCATAATCGCCGGTTCAAAGATCGCTCCAGATGCCTTGACATCGTCCAACACTTGCAGAAGTTGAGATCCGTCCCAGCTACTTCCCCCAATTTGGGCGTAGTAGCCATAGGTCGAAGCTTTACCTCCACCCAAGAGAGAGTTGAGCTGAGCCATGTTAGTCTTTGAGTCGCCTCCAGATCCAGAGCCATCATCACTGGAACGAGAATAGAGAAGAAGGAAGAGTCGTCAGATCTATCGAAAAGGGCACTACCAAGAAGAAGAAGAGGAAGGAAGAGTAGGTCATTTGAGATACTCACGGTAGCAAACCAAAGCTGACTTGACCTTTCTTCAAGGGCCCATCACGCTTTTGAATTGGACTAGCTTGACTCGAGATTGTCATGGCCAAGACCGCGGAGGCTGCTAGACGTGAAGAGATTTGCATTTTGAAGATCTTGTGGTTAGTTGAAGTGTGTCACTTTAGGAGTGTTGATGAAAGAGAAGACAGAAGGTGAACTTCCCCCTTTTAAAGCTTTGACGAAGGACAACCTGCCGCAGGAATGTCCGTTGGCGTTTGATTACTTCGTTCGGTGCTCCGCGAAAACATCGAACCTTTCGGAAGCTTCTCTGGATTGTTCAAACTGCATTGAACAAAAATACGCCCAATCGAAAAGAGGTGTACATAATAATCTTCGTGGAAGAGGCTGGAGGCACGAGGAACTCTCTCGCCGCCCTCGCTTCAACCCCTTGCGTCACGGATTTCGGAATTTCGAAATTACCACAATTGAATAGGTACCGACTGGTTCCTACATGGATGTCCAGTTTGTTTCTGAGGTTTTCTGTCATTTAATACTTATGTATGTAAACTGAAAGGACTTCCGATTTGCGTATCAAGGACCCAGTCTTGTTTCGAGGAAGCACCTGGGTAGACGAGCAGACAAATCTGGCACTAGAGAACGTTCAGCTTCCTCAATTTGAGCAGGAACTAGACCATGTTTCAGATGCGAGAACCCTGATATGCATTCTTCTCGAAGTCAGAGGCGAACGTCGAGAGTTCTAGAAGTCCAAGATTCCGCGAACGGCACAGCCATGTAGGAGGGCTGAAAGGAAAGAAGGATGGAGACTTTGAATCCTTTGATTGGAATTGAGATTTGCATGAAGGGAGAGGAGGATTGAAAAGTGGAACAAAAGGAGTCGGGTGAGGTGCTCAAAGGGTAGAAGTTTTTGAGAAGACAGAAGAGGACGATCTTCCCTAAAAAAAACACAGATCGGTGATGTTTGCTCCTATATTTCAGCGGGAGTAGTGCAGTAGAGCCTTAGTTGTTGAAAGCTGGAAGTTAGGAAGAATAGAAGGGGTTGGATTGAAAGATTGGCCCCTCTCTCGGTTGATGACAGCTTCCGTCTGTTTCGAGACTCACCTGCAGACTTACACAGAGAGGTGAAGGTGATGGGCTCTATACTTTACGACAGGGTGAAAGATGGGAGATGTTGGGGCGAAGGGTGGGAAAAGGAGTGATTCTTGGAGGCCAGAAGGATTCTCATGCGATGTCTCTCTCCACAGAGGTCAGCGAAGAGTCAGCAGATTATGAATCCAGTGCTGTATTACTGGGGCGGTCGAGGAAGGTAGCTTGGGAGAAAGAGCAAAACGGTTGGCTCCCATACACAGCGAGGAGTGGGAAGGACTCTCTTCCTCTCGTCCTCTTTGCTCATGGTCCTCCACATTTGTACATTGAAAGTGAAGTACTCAACCAGTTTGATGCTGCTTGAGGTCCCGAGAAGAAGTGCAGCTTCTCTTTCTCCTCTTCCCTCTTTTCACTCCGACAGATTCTGAATGTTTCCAATTCACATCTGATTTCAACACGATCAGTACCAGGAGCAATTATACAACTTTCAACGTTCTCTTCTTTGCCTTTGATCACTTCCCCTCTGTGTTACTCACCTCTTTTCCTCGGTCTTCCCTCCAGCTAATTGCATCTTCTACTTCCTGAAGAAGTTGTACTCAACGCAACGAACCTCGCATACGGTTTGGTACGTTTAGTTTGCGAGGGGATACAGGTTGAGCGATAAAGTCGGTCTTTTTCTTGCACTTTGGAATTCAAGCGTGACAACTACTGGATGGAAGAGATGAACCAGTAGCCTTTTGAAACTGCGAGAACCATGAATTGAATCATGTGTGTGAGAGTGCGTTCGAGATGGATTGGATAGGGGGAATGGGGGAGAACACAGTTGGAGGAGAAGATAGAAGGGATAACTTGAATTGAATTACTTTGCTTGAGTAGAAGAGGATGGTTGGGGCAGGAAGAGAGGAAGGAAGGAAGTGAAGAAAGAGAGAAGGAGACAAAAAATGCGCGATCTGCTTTTGCTTTCGCAGAGGCTCCTAGGATAGCGAAAGTGGATCCTTCTCTTCTTTCTTTTCTTTCCCAACATCTGAAAAGAGTTAATCTCTAGTCTCGGAAGCAACATGTCGAAGAGATCCAACGAAGAAGACGCTCAATCCGAGCCTACTGCCAAAATAACGACTCTCCAAATCAGTCCCGGACAGCACTGAGTACGAAGAGATTAAGATACTATGAATAGACTGGACTATAAAACAACTGAGGAGATACGTACTGAGCCGAGTATGCTAATCAAGACTGATGAAGGTGGTTCCAAGAGAAGTGGTTCGTCCATTCTCTTTCGCTCAGCTTACAGAACAACTTCTTCTTCAATTCATCCCAGATGATTGATTCTGGTTTATCTTACATCGATGCACTGCTACTGAGAAGTGTCAGGCTAGAGAGAACCGGCAAGAGGTACGAGGCGTAGAAGAGGTGGAAACTGCCTGACGAAGGAAAAGAGTGTCAAAGTGAGTTGATCTTGATCCTCTCTTTTGACACCTAGAAGAGGTTCTAAGCAAGCCATATTCTTTGTATTTCCTCGTTCGAAGACTGACTCAAGAGCAGGATACGCCTGCTTGGAGCTAGCCCTCTATCACTTTCGTCTTGCTATACCTGCAAGCGGTCAAAACTTGGATCCTCCAGGTGACGGGCAAGAGGCTGCTTTCGAAAACTCAGGAACCACTGACCAGCGAGTCACTCTCATACCTCATTTTTTAATCAAGTAGGATGAAGCCGCAGCTTCTTGGTTGAAAGAGAACCTCTCTGAAGTGAAGTTGAAGTGGGTTTGAGGATGTGAGTCGGTTTGACTGGCATTCACCTTCATGCTAAGCTGAGGCTTTGGAATGACTCGCTTATCCTGCTCTAGTTCTGCCACTTCAAATTCTTTTGGTCTGCTTTCCTACGCTCTTCTTGCCCTTGCTATCTCGGGTGTGTCGTTAAAGCGGCTTTCTTTCTCTTCTACCTCTGCTTCTAGGATCGCTTGAAACCTGAGAGGAAGCATTCACTTGTATGCGATATTTCATTTCAGAACAAGCGTGCAATCTGAGCTTCTTTGGCTCGGCTCCCTACACGCTGTGACGATGGGAAAAGAGTAGAGCTCTTGAGCTAGCGGAGAGGCGAGGCGAGGTTCCTCTTCTTCACCTTCATCAACCCTTCCGTCGAGATCTGAATTGTTTCTGAAAGCGAGAATCGGAGACGAGCTCTCTCAGAGACCATCTCATTTGAATCTGAGAAGAGGAGGGAGGAACTTGGACTTGCGCGGTTGCGCGTGCTGACCACCTTGAGCGCGCCTTGTGCAGCTGATGCTGGCTGAGCCAAACAACAACACCATAGCAACTTTTCCTCCAGCCGATGGCAAAGAACCTTGCAGCCTTGGCAGGCTACTCTAATCGGAACAATAACAATCAATTCGATCAAACGGACGCCTCAATCTCCAACAGTAGAGTTCCACCAGCTGGTGTTGGTTTGGATGATCTATCCTCTCTAGACGCTTCAAGAATAGCACCAACTCAACAAAGGCAATCAACAGGCGCACCTACGAAGACTTCTGCTCCACTACAAAGGAGGAAAACTTTGGGACCTCCCAAGGAACGTGAAGAGAATGGAAATGGGGAAGTAGGTTCTGGTGTTGGGGCAGCAGCACCTGATACTCCTCAACAGAAGCAACAACTTCAACCTCAACCGGATACAGAAAGGAAACCAGACAACCGTAGAGGTTTTGGAGTTAGGATATCTGATAACTCAATAGCTAGACCCAATGGAGGGTTGGGAGTGGGAGGAGCTAGAAGAGTCCCCTCCGGAACTCAACAAGATGATTCATCTCTAGATCAAACTCAAAACACGGAAGATTTAGAACTTAAAGCCATTCAAAGAGATTTCTCAGTTGGTCAAGAAACAAGAGAAGATGGTTTAGACACTTTCTCAGAAGATCAGATCCGTCCAATCTCTCCAACTTCCTCAACTTCCTCAATCGGTCTTCATGATCCTTATTCAAAAGCTTTCGCTTCTTCTTCTAAGGGTAGATCTTCAAGTACTGCAAAAGGTCAGGCTCAAACAGTTAAAACTGCAATGCAGAAGATAAACAACTTGACAGTTGAGAAAGAAGACCTCCAGATAGAATTGGACTATCATAGAAGGAAAATGTCACCTGAAGATCAAGGGAAGGAGATTATTGCTCTTAGGTTGAGAAACAACACTCTCAACAGGAAAATGACTAGTTTGAGTGAATTGGTTACTGGTCAGGATAAGATGATTAGAGTTCTTAACAAGGAGATTAAACGAGGGAAGAGGGAGGGTGAAGAAGGGGATGGGAGGAAAGATCAGGAATTTGAGGAATTGAGAGAAAGAGCTGAGAGAGATGATGAAGAGTTGGAGAGGCTTAGAGAGGAGGTGAGGGAGCTCAGAGAGAGAGAAAGTGAGAGGAGTAGGGAACAGATTCAAGGTGCTGATGAGGTGAGTTCAAGGTCGGAACTGGGCGAGATGAGTCGATTCAGGTGAAATTTTGAGCTCAGATGGAAGTAGAGAAACTCCGAAGGCGGATCTAGAGCTCGAGGAGCTCCCGAGCAGCGTCTGGGAGAGTTAGCTTTATTTTCCGATTCGCGCGGAAAGACCTTCTTTCGACCTTCAGAATACTTCTTTGGGTAATGTGACTCTGTCCTGATGAACCTATCCTTTGATCGACCTATCCTCTGATTCCGCTCTCTCGACTTCTTTCTCCCTCTCCCTCTCCCTCGTAGGCTCTCAAATCTCAACTCGAAGCTCTCTCCTCAGACCACGCAGTCGAACTTCATACGCTTCAAATCGAAAAGGATTCAGTTTTAGAAGACCTGGAGAAAATCAATTTGGAAGCTCAAGATTTAAGAAATGAACTCATGATCGTTGAAGAAGAGAAAGAAAGTCTAGAGAAAGAAGCAGGAGAAGCTAAATTGGCTTTGAGAACATTGGAAACTAGTCATGAAAGATTGAACAATTCTCTACTTTCAGCAAAGACGAATGAACAAGTTTTGAAGGATGAGAAGATCGATTTGGAAGGTATTGTGGATGACTTGAGACACAAGTTGCAGAAATCTGGAGAGGAAAGCTTTGAAGTTCAGGAGGATAGAAGAGAGGTGAGTGGTTGTGAATTTGGGATTTTCTGGGAAGAGCCATGAATATGATTTGAGATAAAGACAACTAGCTGACGCCTTTCCCCTTTCTCTCGATTGGTATCCACCTTTTGATCAAGGAAACGAACAATCTGAGAGACAAGATTACCTCCTTAGAACTGGAGATCGAAAGACTGAAAAGTCAAGTAGACGACTACCAAGCTGAGCATCTTGAACAACTCAGACATGTAGAGGAAATGGAAGATCGCGTAGAGGGATTGGAGTCAGAATTGAGAGAGCTGGAGGCCGGCAAAGAGGTGAGTCTAGAAGTCTCAGGAATGAATGGTTGATTCGAATCACTGATCTCTGGATCTATACTCTCTTTCGTTCTTGCAGGAGCTCGAACAATTCGCTGCGGACAAGGAGCAAGAGGCTATGGAACTAGATGGTCAACTTCATGAACTCGAAGAATCGAACAAGGTCTTAGTTGAAGATTGCAATACGATTGAGAAGGAGAGAGAAGAGTGTTTGAATCTGATCGATGAACTGAAGGATCTCATCAATTTGAGAGACGAGGATCTGGAGGCTACGAATCGAGAATTGGTTGAGGTCAGTATCATTTCGAAAGTTAGAAGCGAAGGGAGTCATATCACTGATCTACTCTCTTCTTTCACTTTGAATTTGAAACTCTCTTACTTGAAACCATGATCAGTCTTCAAATCTGAGGCTAGAATTGGAGAGACAATTGGACGACAAAGAGACTGGATTCAAGAAGTTGCAAGCTGAATTAGGGTTTGTCGAAGAAAGATACGAGATAGAGAATTCGCATCTCACGAAGGTGAGTGCCGTTTTGTTCCAAGACTCCGAATTTCCGCCAACATTCCAAGGAAGAGGCGCTCTTGAGGTGAGAACGCTGATTCTCACGCTATCTTACCTTTCACAGTCGGCGCACGATGCTCAACTACGCTTAACAGACCTTCTTCAAAATCACGAGATCAAATGTTCAGATCTAAGTCGTGCAGAGAAAGAGTTGGCTGAAGCTTTGAAAGCGATCGACGAACTGGAAGACGAGAGAGAGAATATGCTTAGAGATTTGAAAACGGAGGAAGAAGCTAGAGATAATGCGGAGGAGGCCTTCCAAGCCGAACTGGATAAGAAGACGAGAGTCTGGGAGAGAGACTTGGAGGACAAAGAGGAGGTGAGCGTGATCGAAGCAACATTAAAGCTGGAAGAGCCTTGAAGAGAACCACTTACGCTGAACGCCATTTCTTTTGCAAACGCAGGAACTCAAATCCATTGTCAAAGACCTCGAAATTCGAACGCAAGAGCTCCAGAATTCTCGTCAAGATCTAAGCCTAGTTCAAGAAGCTTTGAGAAAGATTGAGAATGATACTATGAGATTAGGACAATCTCAAGCTAACGACAAGCACTCACTTGAGTTGGAAATCGATAGATTGAAGAGAGATCTTGGAAGAGTGGAAGATGAATTAGAAAGAGCCAGGAAGGAGATCGAGAGGAAAGAAGAAGGGATCAGGGAGAAGGAGAGAGGGTTCGAGAAGTTGGTGAGTAAGATCAGAGGGAAGGAAGAGTTGCGCAATTTCTGGCTGCTGAATTTCGGGAATCTTTATTTGGAAACAGCACAACGAACATCGAGAGATGTCCAGCAAGTTGGCTTCTGAGAATCAATCTAGACTCGGACTGGATGAGAGATTCGAGGTGCAACAGCGGGTGAGTGTAAGAATGCTGCTTCTACATGCTAGAATGATTGCGATCCTTCGACTCTAAACGCTTCATATTTATTCTCATCTCCTTGTCAGGCTGTCAAGTCAGCTCACGAAGAGATCGAAGCTCTCAAATCGAAGATTGAAGAACTAGAGAATGAGCTTTCTAGAGGCGAGAAAGACACGCTTCAATCCGAACAATTGACTAGAACTCAACTCACAGAGAGAAACACTTTGCTGTTGAGTATCTATCAATACACGGGTAAGATCGTTGGTGCGGACAGGAACACGCCGGTGAGTAGCAAAGATTCCGAGATAGGGAGTTGACGGAGTTCCCTTTCCCCCAGTCCTTCACTTTCTGATCTAGACTTCTATCTCTCTTGCTCTCTCTCCTTACAGCGCAAAAGAGCAGACGATCTCAAGCCTTTCACCAACTTCCCGATCTTCCACGATAGTTTGATGGGTCGTCTTCGCCGTATCACTGAGATTCAGAAGTCCTTCGAAGAGAGAGCCAAGACTGTAGAAGAAAAGTTCGCTGGTCAATTTGCGTGAGTCATTCGAACCAACTGGGCTTCAAAAGTCACTCTCTGATCTTGCATCTTCTTCCCATCTTCTCCCCCCACCAGTGCCTTAAAAAGACAACATGATCAACGTTTCCGACAAATCGACTCTTTCGAAAAATCCTTGAAGACAGCCACTGATAAACAAGGTCAATGGAGATCCCGACTGATGACCAAACAAGGAGAATTGGAATCTTCAAAATCTACAGTTCAAGAACTTCAAGCTCAAATCTCATCCTTAAGAACTCGTGCTAATTTAGCTTCTCCTGAAGATAAGATGAAATTGGTTTCTTTGACTAATAGAGCTAATACTGCTGAAAGGAAACTTTTGGCAGCTGAGAAACAATTGAGTAACATGGGAGAAAGAAATGAAGATGCTAGGAATAGACAGGGAGAAGTTGATGGTAGACATATGGCTAGAATTAAGGAATTGGAAATGAGGAATAAGATCTTGGAGGAGAAATGGAAGGGTGAAAGGCAGGGGGCTAAGGAGAGAGTCAAGGATTTGAATGAGGATAAAGCGTGAGTTTTTGAGAAGAGTTGGGACTTGATGAATGGTTCTTCTACTGATTTCATCTTGCTATCTTTTTCTCATTCTATAGGAGACTTGAGAAGGAGGTGGCTGATGCCAACCGTCGTAATCAGAAGTTACAGGCAGTTCATGATGCTGATACAGCAGCTTAGGGACCTGGTTCTTCTTCTCCTTTAGTTTTTTTCCGAACCACATCTCTTTTCATATAAAATTTCGTTCTATCTATATCAATTTCAATCATTTGGTCTCATAGGGTTTCTCTATCTCAAAGGAAAGAGGTTCACTACTTTTTCCCCTTTGCTCGGTTTTACTTTCTCAGATAATGATCAGATTCCTGTTTCTCACCTTATTTGTACTATTTCTTTTGTAACTCGTATTCTGTCTCTGATAATTCACTCTTTGACTGCATTTTGAACGAAAAGCTCAGTGGCAAAACTGTGGCAAATAGTTGAGGAGAGGATAAACAGTTTGAGAATGCGCATTTGCCTTTCTTTTCCATTGAGATGAATTGCTTCTTCCTCTGTGTTGTGCTCTTATCTTTTTGGTTTATCTTAGAAAGTGACGTCGGTTCCTGTTCCTTCTCTCAATGAGATAAGGACCAGTTATCAAGAGTCTGACCTCCTGCCCCTTTGAAATCGATGTGGAACAGTTGAATAGGGTCATAGGGAGAGAGAAAATTGCATAGGAGTATCATCAAGAAGAATGGAGGTATAGTATTGGAAGAGGTGTTGGACTCAGTTGGATGTTTCCAGCAGGGAACTGGGAAGACTGAATTCCAAAATGTCGTTGGCGATCCGTGAATCTGGTCTTCGGTCAGGTCAGACGAGCTTCCATCGCTTCTTCTTCCGCATATGACGCATCGCGTGACAGAATGAAAGTCATGGACCTTCTCACACACCGCAACAACCCAGAGTCTCTCTCCACAATCGCAGGGGAGAAGATGCAGAATGGGAAAGAACAGCGACGTTTGACCGCCTTTGGAGAGAGATAACGGGCGATAAAGACCACGAGGAAATTTTCCTTCTGTCAAAGTGGCTTCGCGTTTTCGCCTGGCCAAGACGGAGCGTTCCTAATTGCCCACTTGCACCGCGGACCTACGGTAATTCGCTTATCTAGATTACGGAATCTGGATTCAAAATCTTCATCTTCTCACCTTATAAAGTGTTCCCCCCTCTCTGCCTTTCGTTCTTTCTTCTTCCCTCCCAACTCGTCCTTCCTCTACTTTCCCCTTCCTTTCCCCCCTTCCCCCCTTCCTTCTTCCCTTCCCATTCGCCCAACCACAACTTCTTCATCATGACTTCTATGGCCATCGATAACATCGAGGCAGGTCTAGCCAGAGGTGAATTACACAAACAAGAAGCTGAAGCTAAAGCTTATGGGGTTAAACCAGTTGATCATTCCATGCAGTTTCATTCTGTCGAGCACTCAAAGGAAGAGAAGGAATTGGCTGTCACTGATGGAGATTACATTAGACCTACAGAAGAGGAAAGACAGACTCTGCGAAGAGTTCCAGAGGTGAGTAGATGGATTTTTCTAGCTGATGAAAACGTGGGAATTGAGAGGATGAGCTGAATTGAGAGGAAGTCTGAGTGGTGGTAGAAGATTCACTGGAAATGATGGAACCGCGGGAAAAAAAATTGAAAGGACAAGACTTCTGACGTGATTCTCCTCTTGCCTCTCTCCTCTACTGCGCTCGCAATTCTCTTACTTAAGGCCATTCCCGTTGCTGCTTTCCTAGTTGGTAAGTGAAAATGCGAAGGCGTCATTTCCCACTTGTTCGTGTGCCCACATTCCTGCGTCCTTCTAACACCTCTTCCTACTCTCCTCCTTCTCTACAGCCGTCTGTGAATTCTCTGAGCGTTTCTCCTACTATGGATGTCAAGTAGTCTTCCAAAACTTTGTTCAATATCCCAACCCATCACCAACCGGTGCAGGATTCGACGATGGACAATCCGGAGTTCTAAATAAAGGTCAACAAACCGCTTCTGGAATTAACACTTTCAACTCTTTCTGGGTTTATTTGTGAGTTTCCTTCTCTACCTTCTTTCCTTCACTTTGCGCTTGAGGTGATCCGTGCTCTGGGTAACTTTGCCGCTAGAGCTACTCGAGGCGGCCTTGTTCTTACCTTACTTTCCTCTTTATTTCATTGTAGAATGCCACTGGTTGGAGCTTACCTCGCTGACACTCGTTGGGGAAGATTCAAGACTATTTGCATTGCTGTCGGAATCACTTTGGTTGGACATATTCTTTTGATTGTCTCTGCTATTCCAGCTGTGATTGAGAACAAGGATGCTTGTCTTGCTGTCTTCATTCTAGCTATCATCATTATGGGCCTAGGAACTGGTTGGTTCAAGTCTTCTGGTGAGTAAACTCAAGCGCACAAAGACTGATCTGAGAAGAAAGAGAGATGATGAGACTTGAGAGAAGAGATGTGCCGAGTTCTTTAAGCTTCACCGCTTCATGAGTCTAATTTCTTCGATTTCTCCTTTTCCCAATCCCTTCCAGTTTCTCCTTTGATTGCTGAGCAGGTGAAAGGAACCAAGCAATCTATCGCAACCCTCGGAAACGGAGAAAGAGTCATCGTTGACCCTTCCTTGACCACCGCACGTCTATTCATGTACTTCTACTTCTTCATCAACGTTGGATCTCTAATCGGTTAGTGCTGCCCCTTATCAGCTTTCTCATTGCAGTGACAGCATCCAAAACTAATCTCGATCCTCTTGTCTATCCCACCATCAGGACAAATCGGAATGTCCTTCTCTGAGAAATACGTTGGGTTCTGGCTCGCTTTTCTCCTTCCTACCGTCATTTTCTTGATGAACCCCATCGTCTTGTACTTCGGGCGTAACATTTACGTCAAGAGTCCACCTTCAGGTTCAGTTTTAGGAGAATCGATTCGTCTCATTCGTTTCGCTGGTAGAGGTCGTTGGTCTTGGAACCCAATCAAGACTGTCAAGAACCTCAAAGCTGCCGATTTCTGGGAAAGTGCCAAACCCTCTAAGTTCGAAGGAGAATCTAAACCTGCTTTCCTTAACTGGGATGACAAATGGGTCGATGAAGTCAGAAGAGTGAGTTTGATCTCTGTCCGAGTTTTCTCTTTGATCAAGGACCAATGGACATATGCTCACTTAGCCCTCTCTTCTCTTCTTTCACAGGGTTTCAAAGCTTGTCAGGTATTCGTTTTCTACCCACTCTATTGGTTATCTTACAATCAAATGACGGGTAACTTGACTTCTCAAGCCGCTACTCTTCAAACTCACGGTCTCCCAAATGAAATCTTGAACAACCTCAACCCTCTATCTTTGATCATCATGATCCCCCTCTTCGATTTACTACTCTACCCATTCTTCAGAAAGATCGGAATCAAGTTCACTCCTTTGAAGAGAATCACACTAGGTTTCATGTTTGCGTCTTCTGCTATGATTTGGGCTGCCGTTCAACAATACTATGTCTATCAAATGTCTCCTTGTGGATACAACGCTGGAGGTACCATCCTCGACGCTGCCGGCGAAGAAGTTGCTTGTGATCCGGGTGAGTTGTCTCGAAGAAAATCGAAAGACGAAGCGCAACTGTCCTAACTCTGTCTACCTTTCCCCACAGCTCCTATCAACGTCTGGAGTCAAGCTGGACCTTACATCCTTATCGGTACTTCCGAAATCTTTGCCTCCATCACCGGGCTGGAGTATGCTTTCACTAAAGCGTGAGTCGAAACTTCGGAAAAGATTCAAAGTGGCGACACGTCTCTTACCCCCTTCTTTCTTCTTCTCTTCTTCTCTAAAGTCCCAAGAACATGCGCAGGTGAGTTGAGCCCCTTTCTCTTTCTTCTCTTTCTTCTCGACCTTTTCGGCCTTCTCTGCTCGAGCTGACTTTTCTCTTCCACCTCCCCTCAATGCGCAGTCTTGTGATGGCACTATTCTTATTCACCAACGCCATCTCTTCAGCTCTCCAACAAGCCTTCGTTGCTCTTTCAGAAGATCCTCTATTGATCTGGAACTACGGAGTATTTGCCGTCCTTGCCTTCGCCGGAGGAGTGGGTTTCTGGTTCTCCTTCAGACATTTGGACGCTGAAGAAGATTCCCTCAATCAACTTGATGCTGGAGGATTCGATGCTGAACCAAAGCACTAAATAAATCTTTTCCTCATTCTGCACACTTACTATCCCCCATCAAAATGAACGCCCATCATGTTATTGGTCCTTGTACTTTCTACGTCACGATTTTACTGGTTTTTTTCTTTTGTAATGCAATGAACTCCTTGCTTTTCCAATGCTTATCTTTGTCTGAATTGCGGTTCTTCTCCAATCTAATGACGCCCAAGACTTGAGGCGATGGCCAAGAACCAGACGCATCGGCGTCTTCGGCGATGGTCTTTTTCTTATCTGGAGGCTTTCCAATTACCTCTTTGAATAGAAAATCAATTGCTAAGACAAAAGACCTGAAATCTGGAAGTGAAATTGTCTTGGTAGAAGAAGTTTATAAAGAAGAGTCTCATTCGAACAACGCCTCTTCGTTTCGAATTTTTCTTCGTCCTTCTCCCCTCTCATTCTCCCTTCTCCTCCCTTTCCTTTCTTCCCCTCCCACCCAAAAATGACCTCCTTGGCCATCGACAACATCGACGCAGGTCTAGCTAGAGGAGAGCTTCACAAGCAAGAAGCTGAGGCTCAAGCTTACGGAGTCAAGCCAGTAGACCATACTTTACCGCTGCACGCTGTAGAGCATTCGAAAGATGACAAAGATGCAGATGTTACTGATGGTGACTACATCAGACCTACTGAAGAAGAGAGATCAACTTTGAGAAGAGTTCCCGAGGTAAGTCTCGAAGAAAAAGAGGACTTGTGAAAAGGTGTGAAGGACGAAAAGCTGACTCTTTGCCATCCTCCCAATTCTCTATCACTCCTTTGGGACTCAAGGCTATCCCAATAGCTGCTTTTCTTGTTGGTTAGTAGCAAGCCGATGTCGAAATGGTAGGGTCGACATCTTCGAGCTTAACCCCTCACCCCTTGTTTCTTCTCTTCCGTTCTCCCAGCCATCTGCGAGTTTTCCGAACGTTTCTCTTACTACGGATGTCAAGTGGTATTTCAGAACTTCGTTCAATACCCGGCTCCCTCTCCAACTGGAGCTGGTTTTGACGACGGCCAAACTGGAGCGTTAGGCAAAGGTCAACAAACAGCAACCGGAATCAATACTTTCAATGCTTTCTGGATCTACTTGGTTCGTATAGTCTTTCTCAGGCCTCCCAGTCTTCAACTGTTCCTCTTGAGATTGACTGTCTTACCTTTCCTTTCTGCAGATGCCTGTCTTGGGCGGTTATCTTGCTGACGCCAGATGGGGAAGGTTCAAAACCCTTTGTATCGCCGTGGGTATCACTTTGGTCGGACATGCTCTCCTGATCATTGCTGCCATTCCCTCCGTTATTGCTAATAAGGATGGTGAGTTGAAGAAAACCTCTGACATTCTGAAAGCCAATCTGACTCTCCTGACTCTCCTAAACCTTCCCAGCATGTATGGCCGTCTTTGTCCTAGCTATTATTATCATGGGGCTAGGAACTGGATGGTTCAAATCCTCTGGTGAGTCAAAAAATCAGAGGGCTGTCTCTTAGAGAAGAGAAACTCGGATGAGAGAAGGGGCAATTGAGCTTTCATCGACTACTCACTTAATCGTTTCTCCATCTGTCTCACATCTGACAGTCTCTCCCTTGATCGCTGAGCAAGTAAAAGGAACTAAGCAATCTATCGCAACCCTCGGAAACGGAGAAAGAGTCATTGTCGACCCTTCTTTGACTACAGCGCGTCTATTCATGTACTTCTACTTCTTCATCAACGTTGGAGCTCTGGTTGGTGAGTCCGAAATCTCTAGACCATCTGAAACATGAGATGCGCTCTGAACTATAGCTGATCTTTGACCTGTTTCGACTCTCATCTCGCGTTCATCTCTCTCCCCTGAATTTTGGCCCGCCTGCTGCTCTACTCTTTCACCCCTTCTTTCCCTTCTGTTATCAGGACAAATCGGCATGTCATTCTCTGCCGTAAGTAAAAGCTGCACTATTTCCCTTCCCCTCTACCACTCGACTTTCAACTGAGACCCGCCTCTGCCCCATCTTTCTCTGTTCTCAGAAATACGTTGGTTTTTGGTTGGCCTTTACCCTACCCACTGCAATCTTTTTGATGAACCCCATAATTCTCTACCTCGGAAGAAACATCTACGTCAAGAGTCCTCCATCTGGATCCGTTCTAGGAGAGTCTCTTCGTCTCATCAGATTCGCAGGCAAAGGTCGATGGTCTTTCAACCCAATCAGAACCGTCAAGAACCTTAAGGCTGCCGACTTTTGGGAGAACGCCAAACCTTCGAAGTTACAAGGAGAAGAGAAGCCAAGGTGGATGACTTTTGATGATGCCTGGGTCGACGAAGTCAGAAGAGTGAGTCGTCAGCTGCTTCGTTTTGGCGACACACTCCATGTTACTGACTCATATCTCTTTTCCATTGATCTTTTGACAGGGATTCAAAGCCTGTCAAGTATTTGTCTTCTATCCTCTATACTGGCTATCTTACAATCAAATGACCGGAAATCTAACCTCTCAAGCCGCAACTTTACAGACCAATGGGCTCCCCAACGAAATCTTGAACAACCTCAACCCTCTATCTTTGATCATCATGATCCCCCTCTTCGATTTACTACTCTACCCATTCTTCAGAAAGATCGGAATCAAGTTCACTCCCATCAAAAGAATCACTCTGGGATTTATGTTTGCGTCTTCTGCTATGATTTGGGCTGCCGTTCAACAATACTATGTCTATCAAATGTCTCCTTGTGGATACAACGCTGGAGGTACCATCCTCGACGCTGCCGGCGAAGAAGTTGCTTGTGATCCGGGTGAGTTGTCTCGAAGAAAATCGAAAGACGAAGCGCAACTGTCCTAACTCTGTCTACCTTTCCCCACAGCTCCTATCAACGTCTGGAGTCAAGCTGGACCTTACATCCTTATCGGTACTTCCGAAATCTTTGCCTCCATCACCGGGCTGGAGTATGCTTTCACTAAAGCGTGAGTCGAAACTTCGGAAAAGATTCAAAGTGGCGACACGTCTCTTACCCCCTTCTTTCTTCTTCTCTTCTTCTCTAAAGTCCCAAGAACATGCGCAGGTGAGTTGAGCCCCTTTCTCTTTCTTCTCTTTCTTCTCGACCTTTTCGGCCTTCTCTGCTCGAGCTGACTTTTCTCTTCCACCTCCCCTCAATGCTTCTTAGCCTTGTCATGAGTATGTTCTTGTTGACCAATGCTATCTCTTCAGCTCTGCAAAACGCCTTCGTAGCGCTGGCAACTGACCCTCTACTCATTTGGAACTACGGAGTTTTCGCTGTACTTTCATTTTTGGGAGGCGTTGCTTTCTGGTTCTCCTTCCGAAAGCTGGACGCTGAAGAAGATGCTCTAAATCAGCTAGATGCTGGTGGATACCAAGAGCCAGAGAGGAATTAAAACCACCACCTTGTTGCTCATCCCCTACTCGCTGCTCTTGTCTCCTCGTCTCGCATGCCTTTTTCCTTTGCCTTGTCTCAAAATGAAAACCCCTCCACGCTTCTGTATATACTCCATACGTCACGATTTGAATCTTATTTGATCGTGTGAGCGGTTTTATGTCTGAACCAGTTAGGACCGACCCCTTTTACAGGCCACGCGACTATGCGACTATAGAAGCGCAGACTGACTGAAAGGCCAAAGCGGTGCCATTAATTAAAGGTTTCTCCTTCCGACTTCTCCTCTCTCAATGCCTCTTTTCTCTTTCTTCTTTTGATGCTCATCTAATACCAAGCATACCCAAAAGCAAGACCAAACCATTTAGAAACGAATGACGAAAGCTGCCAAAGCTACTCAAGCGTCAGCTCAAAATGCCTCATATGCATCAGGCAATGAGAAACCTCAAAATCAATTCGCTACCATCACTTCTGCTTTAGCTGCCAATCCAACTTTAGCCCCTTCAAAGGCAGCAAAACAACTGTTCCCTCCACCCTCTGCTGCAAGAAGAGGCATCTTGAGATTCAAGATCAAGGAACAATTGGAGGAAGGTAGAGGCAAACATTGGCAGTGGAATAAAGGTGCTGTTCACGAGAAGAACATAGGACCTGATGATGATGAATTGGAAAAGACTAGACTTCAATTCGGTTACAAATCAGAAGAGGAAGGTGGGCCTGGTAGACTCTACTTGACTGTGAGTATAAGATGTAGATGGATAGGAGAAGGTGGGACTGAGTGGAGCTGATCCGAAGGACAGGCATTCCCATACCTTCCTCATCTCTTCTGTAAAGAGAGATGTGAAGTCGAATAATACTGACACACAATCATTCTATTCAAATCGATATGATCCGGGCTGACATGCTCCTCTTATTGCACTCTCAGATGCTTGCGGATGCCATCCTTCCACTACCCCGAGATCCAATGTCTGGAGTAGTCTCTCCTCCGATTCTAGCAACTACAGGAATCGTTCCTCTTTCAATCTTCTCTACTGGTCCAGATATCATTGGTCATTACTATGACTGTATAGTAGCAGCTAGAAAGGAGGTCATTCTATTGACCAACTACTGGCAAGGAGGAAAGAATGTGGATAGGATAGCAGACGCTCTCAGAGAGCTCAACGATAGGGTCCAATCTAGAAGAGAGGAGAAAGCTAGGGAAGCTCTCAAGTCCAAGTCACAGCCAGAAGCCAATCAGGAGAACGGCCATGCTTTCCCATCTGGATCGAATGGAGATGCCGCTCCGAATCAAGAACCAAAGATCAAGCTCGATCCTCCTGCTTTGGAAGAACAGATCATAGTCAAGCTTATGTGGGATAGAGGCCCTCAAACGCTTGCAGATTTATTCAGACTACGAAAGCCTGTTCCCCCTGGAATGTGGAAGACGAATGGGTTGCCTGAAGAGAAGGACATTCCCAATCTCAAGATGGAAATTCTGTGAGTTTTGTGTCCTCTCTCTGGCTTCTGTTGATCTTGCGAGGCTTTGCCAAGCGCATGACTAATCGACTCTCCTTTCCCCTCATTCTCTCTTCTTTCTAGCAATTATCATCGACCTTTGATGGGAACTTTCCACGCTAAGCTTCTTCTTGTAGATAGACAAGTTGCTCTCATCAATAGCAACAACATTCAAGATCGACCTAATGTCGAAGCTTGTGTTCGTCTTGTAAGTCTCAGCATGCAAATGAATCCGCTTCTAGAACCCCTTCTAACTTGTCGCCTCTCGCCTCTGCCTCCCTCTTTTCTCTGTACTAGGAAGGAGACATCGTCAATGCCGTCTATGACCATGCTCTCATCAGTTGGGGAAACCCTCTCAATCCGCCTCTTCCCTGTCTGGGTCTACCAGCTGAAGTCCATCCCGGTTCGGAAGCCTTCGCTAGTGGAGATGGTCATCTTCCTCCCATGACTGCTGAGCGCATGAAGGACATGGCGAATCAAGCACGTCTTCAACTCCTACAAGATGATCAAGAAGCCGAAGACGAGAAAGTTCAGAGTCCTAGAGGAAGGATGTCATTTGGAGATGTCGTCGATAGCGTCATGCGTCCTCGAGAAGCAGGAAAGGAAGGAGAATCAGCAACGACGGACACCGGCGCTGTCGACAGCGAGAAGGCTGCTCGGAAGGCAGGTCAACTTTGGGCTCAGAAAGTCTTGGGAGAGCGTTTCCAAGGAATGCGAGTCAATCAGACTGCGGCTCCTCCTCTAGATGACCTTCAAGCTGCTCCTGCCTCCACCTCTGCTACCACCCAACCCAAGAATCGTAACTTCGCCGACGTCGTCGACGCTCTCATGAGAAAGGAAGGAATCAAACCTGGAGGATGGGCTGAAGGAGCTCTGGATGCTTTCGGACTAGGTCCAAGTAGTAGTCGAAACGTAGCTGATGAAGTTCGTAAGAACCGAAGTTCTCGAAAGAACGCTGCCGCCAGAGGAGTCAATGTTCCAAAGGCTGTTAAGGAAGATCCCTCAGACAAAGATGGAAACACTTTGGTGGAACCGGAAGCGGAAGCAGCTACAGGTGGGGAGGTCTTCGAGGAAGACGATGCTTCTTTCTCTTCAGATTCAACCAATCCTAATCAAGAAGAAAGCACACCTGGATCTATGGCTTACAGAAGTCATCACAAGAGAACTCGCTCAACTCTCTCAAGAGCTAGCGCAGCTGAGAAGCTAGGCAATATCACCAAAGCCCTAGACTTCGCTAATCTCTCTCAAGTCAAAGGAGAAATTAGAGCTGATCAACTGGGAGAATTGACGAAGGATCAACAAGCAGATGCTCTTCTGGAGTTCCTACCTTACGTTCTTCACAAGCCTCACGAGCCAGTTCCGATGGCTTTGGTCAATCGAAGACCTCATGGAACTCCAGGTCATTCAGACATTAGGAATCCTCAAGATGCTGCTTGGTTAGCTGCTTTCAGGTATGCTGAACAGCATGTCTTTATTCAGAGTCCTACTTTGAATGCAAGCCCGATCAAAGCTGCAGTCTTGGCTTGCGTAAGGAGACATGTTCGAGTCGAACTTTGGTTGGACTTGGGTTTCAATGACAAGAGTGAAAGTATGCCTTTCCAAGGTGGTACTAACGAACAAGTCGTTACTGGAATGTATCGTCAGCTTAGAAGGGAAGGAAAAGGTGATGAGAAGTACTTGGAAGTTTTCTGTGAGTCAAGCCGATGAAGGCGTCTTGGCAAGGGAGAAGAGTGTGCTAACTCTTACTTTTCTGTTTATAGGGTACACTGGAAAGGACATGACCAGACCTTTGAACGCTGTAAGGAAGCAACGTAACTGGTGAGTTGTAGAACGAGTGGAATTTAGCTGGCATCTTGAGAGTTGATCTCATTCCCATTCTCTCTGATCTTTCCTCCAGTCATATCAAGTTCGCCGCCATTGACGGTAGAGTGGCAATCTTGGGAAGCGGAAATCAGGATACCCAGGTAAGCAAGGCATTTCGTCGCTGACTTGACCTTACCTCTGAAGACTGACCTGTTCTCCCATTCTCTTCGTGATCAATTACTCTGTCTTCAGAGTTGGTTCCACTCCCAAGAGATCAACGTCATGGTAGATTCGAAACAGATCGTTCAAGAATGGCTAGACGCCCTCAGACGCAACCAGAGTACTCACCTTTACGGAAAGGTCGACCAACGAGATGGAATCTGGCGAGGAAGCTCTGGAGCTGAAACAGCCGATACCGGAAACGACGAAAAGTGAAGGATTCTCTTGCTACTTGATTTTCAGCTTTCAATCTCTCTTCTCTCTTAACTTACCTTATACGCTCATTTTGAACATTTCCTCTTCGCACACTCTTCTGTTCTTTCATAATCACTCAATTTAATCATCGTCGATGACTTCACAACTTCAGCTGCCTCTTTTTTGTACTTAAAACTGTTCATACTGTCAAATGCCCTTTTTTTTGGTGAAAACGTTGGCGTGTCTTCATTTCCCGCTTCGAAAAAAGAATGTATAAATTTTGACATCTGACTTCAACCTCCCATTTCATCTGCCAATTCTCCGATCAAAGTTTGCTGCTTTGACCTGCTAGTTCCTTTTGCATTTGTACTACCGCCCTGCCTGTCACCTTGCTGATCTTTGATGTCCTTTCGACCAGGTCTTTGTACAGAAGAAGTTGCGAGATACGGGAGGGAAGCACATACGTTCCTTGGGTATCAGGAACAGTGTAGACTTGTCCATTCATTCTTGGCGGATTCGAAGTTGAATCCAGAGGAGCGAAAGAATGGATCAGAGTTCCAACCACATCGTCCACAGTAGCTAGAGGCACGTCCGCGAGAGCTCTACGAAGCGGTGGAGTGACGAGATTGGTCACTTGGGAGGGGAAAAACAAAGAGCATCAGTCTTGATTTAATCGATAGAAGGAGGGATCTTCGTCCAGAGGCCTCTCGGTGTGGATAGAGAAAGCGCCCCTCTTACTCACAAGCGAAGAATGGGGCGATCATGGAAACCCTGATCTGCTCCTTTCTCAGGAAAGCGTTGGACAGATCAGAACCAGACCTGACTAGACCAAGAACTCCAGCTTTGGAAGCTGAGTACTGAGGAGCAGTCGGGATCGCGTCGAAGGAAGCCATCGATCCAACACACGTGATTGCTCGTCCAGGGCGTTGAGGTCCCCTGCGAAGATAATGGAATCCAAGTCTCATACCTTGAAGGGGAAGAGATAGAAGCCGACGAGGGAAAGATCGAAAGGGGACACATGGAGAAGAGATAAGTGTCCAATCGAGAACAAGGGCGTGGGGTTGGGGTTCAATAGCAGAAAAAGGACTCACTGTAGAAGACTCCGGTTAGGCTTTGGGTTGAGCGAGAAGGATATCGTTGGTCAGTAGAGTCTCGCAAGGCCGAGATTTAGCAAAGAAGAAACCGGTTTCGAACTGGAGGTATTCTCACTTGATATCCGTGACTCTCAGACTTGGCTTTGGGGGAGGTGCTGAGACTGCGTTTGATAGAGAAGAAAATCAGAACCTTGTAGTTAAGTTGTCGCTCGCGAAGTTCTTTTGAGATTCCTTCAACACAAAGCTAAAGACTTACGATCTTGTTCCACCACTGGAAAGATGTCCGCGGAGTTGGCATCGTCAATTTTCTCAGAGATCCCAGCATTTGCGACAATGATATCAACTGTCGAACAGAACAGAGAAAATGGTGAGGTGAGAGTGTCGATAGAGAGAGGGCAAGCTGACCAGCTTCTACTTACTCTTTCCAAACCGTTCGAATCCAGCTTGGAAGAGACTAAGCTGTTCTTCCCAAGATGCAACATTACAGAGTTGGGAGACTGTTTCTCTGTTCAATTTTGACAAGCAGATAGTCGAGACGAGGGTAGGAATGGTTCAGCGGCCAGCTCTCTTCCGTTTCGGAAATCGTGAATTCGTGATCCACCGATTTGTCACTCACCCTCCGGCCTTCTCAATCTCTTTTGAGGCTAATTCCAACGCACTTGAATTGATGTCGCAGATGATGAGTTTCGCTCTGTGAAGCAGGTTTGCAGAGATGGACGATGCGAGCGAAGATGAGCAGGTTTGGAAAGAAGCGCTGAGTTAGGCAGCAGCACTCACCCAAAGCCAGCTAGTTCGATAGCTAAAGCCTTACCGAATCCTGAAGCAGCACCAGTGATGAGCCTGTGGTTGGAGCGAAGAAAGTCAGTCGCTTCTTGAATCTTGATTGGAACGATTCGATTTCACGAGGGACGAGATAGACGCAACTTACACCACTTTGTCTTTGAGGCCACCTGATTTAGCATGCTTTCTCGTCTCTGAAAATGGAAGGTTGAAAGATGCAAATGGGTTCGCCATATTGGAAGATATAATATGTAAGGTTGAGAGGCTGAGACGTTGAGGGAAAGTCGAAAGAGAAGTTGAAGAATAAATGAAGCCGGACTAGCCGATGTGTGAGCAGCTTGCGCATTAGATGATAGGGGCTCACTCTGGGGACCCTACTGACCTACAGGAAGTCTGTAAACTTCTCTTCCTAATTTTGTTTCCCTTAGTCGTTGCGGGTCTGAAGAGAGCGAGCAAGGGGACGATGCCTCTCGACCTTCGCCACCTTCGATTGGAAGTAGAAGTCTCTGCTCAAAGTCGAGCTCAAAGACTGACATCGAGAAATCAATCCTTCTATACACCGTTTCACATTGAGACAAGGGTTTTGAGCAAAAAAAATTGTTCGACTATTGGCTGAAGGTTAGATGGGAAAGCAAGAAGGACAAACGATTTTGGGACGATCAGCCTCCCAGATCACCCAAAGATGAAACAGAAAGAAGGCCGAAATAGCGCATGAGAAGGAGAGGATGGACGGACGTCTTTGGAAGCCGGTTTGGAAACGAAGTGGAATCTGAATTAGAGAGAGGTGGGGGGAGAGAAAGAACGCATTTGCAGCGAGTCTGGAGGTGCAAATGGCAATGAAAGAATCGATGAAGATACATCATGAAACGTCAGTAATCAATGGGAGGTATTGGCCGGAAAGGACGACAACGGATGATCTAACTCGACCTGACTCACTTTTCAAATCCACTTGACGTTCACTTTGAAGACGTTCTTCTTCAGCCAAGACTGCTTTTTCTGGTCCGACTTGACGGGAACCTCGACTCGTAGAGCTCGTAGTTGAGAAGTAAGTTTCGAAGTTTCGAAAGCAGCCTCTTGCAAAGCACCAGAAGGCTCCAGACTTTGACCGCTTGCAACCAGCGAGACCTGATCGAAGGAGCAGCCATTTAGAGCAGCTTTCCTTGCTGCCAGCAATGAAGTAATGTGAATTGGATCTAGAGGGGTTGAATGTTTGCAAATATCTTCTTTTCCTATTTCCAAAGAGATGAGTTGCGGGAGAAGCACTCTGTATTGCTGGTCATCTTGAATATTCGCTTTCGAGAGCGGTGTGAGAAGAGAAAGTAGGTGGACCCAGAACGAGTTAGAGGCGGTAAAGCGTAAATGCAAAGCTTGAAGTTCCTTCATCCCTTTGAGGGACTTGACTAGAGAAGATGCCGCTTCTGGCAGAGAGACGGAGCTTGCGATTAGAAGATCATCGATGACTAGTTGTTGAGGAACAGATTCCGATGTAAGAAAAGATAGATCTTCAGGAACAGTTCCTCCTAGACTGAGAGTGGCTAATTTTGGCGTCTTGAGACTTTGGAAGAAGAGACTTGAATCCCCTGTTGACCTTGATTTTGGCGTTTTGCCGAGGTAGAGTTGCTCCAGATAAGGTAGATTCATTTGCGGGATGTTCTCTACTGCATCCTTCTCGTTTCCACGTAGTCTGACATCGATCAGATTCGAGCCTCGAGCGAGCAGCCTGACGATCCAGGGGAGACCAAGATTGTAACTGCTAATCGACACCTTTCTGGCACCTCGAAGTCGTTCCAGGAGTACCTCGTCGCAGAGAAGCGACTCCGCTCCACATGTCCAGATTAGAGTGTGTAATTGCGGTCTCCATTTGGATGAGAATGACAGCACGGGAGCTCGTGAAGAGGTACCGGAGAGAGACTTCTCGTGATTCATCCTTACAGACTCGAGGCGGGAGAGTGAAGCGCACTGCTCTGCGACCGAGACGACAAGCTTGCAGAGATCGGATTGATGTGAAATGGAGATTACTTTCAGGTTTTTGGAAGATTGTAAGATGGTGAAACCTAGACGTTGTTGCTTTGATGAGCTGAGTTTCTCCTTGACTCTGAGAACGACTCTCTCCATCGTATCGTTGCATTTCTGACCTTAGATTTCCAAACCCGTGGAGAGCTGAGATCCTTTCCCTTCCATCTCGAAGCTCCGGAAGAGTTCGACCGAGGTGCTGATCGATTGTTCCCATCCTTTGCAAACGGCTTGACATCTAGCGAGAGAAGGAGCGTCACAGAAGGAGAAGATTCGAACGAGAAGCTCAGGAGAGGCTCTGTTGAATGGGCTCTTCAGCTCTTTGACCTTTGCAGTGGTCAGATATCTGACGATGTTTCCAAAGTTCGGTTGGGATGTTCGAGGAGAGTCTTCCTGTTGCTCTTGAGCAGCTTTCTCCTTGGCTAGTCGAAAGTGCTGGATAGCAATCTCTAGGTATGCGTATCCGGCTCTGGAATGAGTCTGAGAAAATGGAATTGGTAAGTATTAGCGTACAGCAGAATCCGACTCTACCGGTCTCTCCTACTTTGACTTACTTGGACGCTTCTCTCTTCTCTTAAAGCGGTTTCTACATCTTTGAGTGCCTCTCCCAGTTGCCCTTCCCTCTCTAATGTGATGCTTCGTAAAAGCAATGATTCTATATCACAGGTTCCAGCCCTGATCATCTGAGGTTGTTGGTAGAGGTTGAAGAGGATGTGAGCTTCAGAACACAAGAAAGATGAAAAAAGTGAGTAGGAGGTTACTTACCTCTGTGCATATCTCGTGCGCAGTCTTGAAATCTAATCGGTAGATGGCACTTTGAGCTGAACGGAGTTTCTGGACTGCGTGCTGATCAGAGCTCGTTCGATGAGTAGTCCTTTTAGAAGATGAGAGAGGTTCTTCATGAAGTCTTTTCGACATCTTGCTCTTTCAGCAGCTGAGACTGTCGAAAATCTTTTTGCTCTCTTTGATCTCTATTTGGAAGGGGGGAAAAAAAGAGAAGGAAGAAAGAGAAGAGAAGGAGGAAGAAAAAGTTGCTCGCCTCCTCAGACCTCGCAAGCCGATTGAGCTGACCTGGCACTAGCCCCTCCTTCCCTTTGCTCCTGGAGACTCGACGATATTATCATCGGAAATCCAAGATCTTTTGACAGAACATATCACACGATGAGAGAAATACGAGCTTTCACAATGTCCATCGCAAGGCCGCATTTCTGACCTGTTGCTCATTCGCATACAGCAGCTTCCATCCCAGATCTAACTCAATTCACACTCTAAACAAATTAACACCATCGCAAAAATACAATCAGATTTCACCCATATCTCTCCGTCCATGGATACTTCAGATACAAGATTTCAGGGACAAATGACTGGAGCCGCCCGAATCCTTATCTTTCCTTCAGAATCCCTGACCAGTGGTACCCCTTCCTTCATCTCTGGAAGCGTAGAATCTTTCTAGGAAACCTTCTGGACGACTTGGAGCCTGGAAGAGATCAGAAAGGGGATGGAGGATGGAAGAGGTATCAGAGAAATGGAGATAAATCGGGCAGCTGGGATTGGGTTCGAAGGCTCAGACTCGCTGAACGGATGAGACGTCCAATTTCATGATTCATGGTTGACTCTTGCACTCCTCCGATGCATCAAGCGAGACGAGGAGGAGTAGGAGCTACTGATTCAATCGAAAGGGTGGCTGTCGAATCTCTCTCGCCAGGTCCCTCCACCTAAGCTACTTTCTCAAAACCCTATCTAGTATTATGTATGATCACAGATCTGTTCAGTCCGCGGAAGACTCTGGATAAGAAGAGAAGGTGATGACAATTGGCAAGGTCCAGACTTGTCTCATTCCCCTTTATCTCAATTCCATTCCTATCTTGAAACGAGTCAATTCTCCCAACGATATGAGTTGAGACTCCTACTTTTCATGCTGTTCCATGCTCAAGGAGAAGATCGCCTGCCAGCCTCTGCCTCTACTTGCTTCCTCCTCCGACTCATGCTCCCTCTGCCAACGACACCTCTCATCTATCTACTCACCTCCTCCTCAGCAAACCACTTCATAATATGAGGAACCTGCTTCCAAGCATTCATAGTCTCCTGGTATTCTTGTCTTCCCTTGAAGATCAACAAATCCGAGACAGCTAGATCCTTAATGTCCCTCTGAGCTTCGAACTTTTGGCGAATCTTGGCTCTGATCACTGAAGGTTGAACGTCTAGAGCATATAAAGCGCAGATTTCAGGTGCCTTTACGCACGATGCAAAGATCAAAGGTCAGAAAGAAGGAGGAAGGAAGATAGAGGGAGGACAGGAGGTAGAGGATAGTACCCAATGAGAATAGTGAATGTTGAGGCTTACTCACTGAACGATAGAAATCTCTGTAAAGGGCTAAACTTCTTGATCTAGCTTCATTCCAATTGGCAGAAGTCTTTGCTGTTTGAGCCAGTCTAGCTGGAATTGTTGCCATGATGAGCTTTGGAGATGGCTATGGGTGGGAGGGAAGATGGCAGAGCAGCTTCCTCTTGACCGAATCACAAAAACATGAAGACAACAACGACAACAACGAAGACGAGTTCTAATGGATTTGGATCAATCTCTCATCCTTCAATGCCGATCTTGATGCCCTTCTTGGAGAAATATCCACTTCAAGCTGCTTCTCTCATTCAATCCTGGTTTGATCTCAATCACAGCGCTGGCTGGACTGAATTGGAAATCTTGGACGTAAAGGTCGAGGAGCAGAAAGAGCAAGTTGAAGCTCAGAATATCAAAACAGTAGAGTTGCAGCAGGTGCAGAAGAAGAGGGGAGAGATTGATCCGAGGAAAGGTTGGGTGGCTATTCGAGGAAGAAGAAGAGACAGCGTGAGTACTCTGGTAGCCGGTGACCTACAAAGAGAAAGAGGAGAGAAGCTTCTAGAAATGAAAAGGATTCATGTGAGATCTGCAATGATGCTACTTCGGGGTCGTAGGGAAGTGAAGGAGAGAGCATCAGCCTTAAGAAACTTCCAGCTTGACTCGATCTCTAGATATCTTTCCGATGACTCGAGCACAGCAAGTGAGACCTCTTTCATGTCAAATAATATTCTTCCATAAGACATTCTCTAACATATGAAGCTTGCACGAGGGCAGAATCGCTTAGGAATGGTTATCTCCCTTCATTCATCTGACTTGTGCTTTCTTTCCCCCTCTCCCCCTGTTTTCCCTCTCATTTCAGCGTCCAAAAGATGTTCCAGAGGTAGTAATACCATGTGGTCTAGACGAGATGATTTCGATCGAAGAGTGAGTCCTAAGCTTCCTCTCTTTGTCCTCTCTCATCTCGGGTCTTCAATCGAATCTCTCTCTTCTGAAAGATATCTAATTGAAAGCTTCGTCTTGTTTTGCGACTCATTATTTTCGCCTTTCTTCTTGTTTCCCCTTCCTCACGTCTCTTCTTCATCTCAATCAACAAAGCCTCAACCTGATCTTCCAAAAACTGGATCAACTCTACCCTTTAAACTCAAGCTCAAACGCATCCGACTCAGACAAGCTTTTGCCAACAAAAAGCATTCTTCTCTCAATCCTTTCGGCAGATAGTACGATAGTCTATTATAAACTTTCTAGAGGATTGATCAAACCTGTTAATTAGACGTTTCTAGCAGTCTCAAATTCCCAGGTCTCTTCTTCAAAGATCTCGTATCCCATAATTTGAAAAAGTTTTCGCAATGTATTTCTAGACAGCAAGTGTACAATTCATAGATCCTCATCAGTCACGGAACACGCCAGATCTGGAGACCGCTGCGTTGAAAGGAGGAGGTTCAAACGTCGATTCGAAGAACAAAATTCCGATTCTCAAAGTAGCCGTATGGATCAAGGGGCTTGAACTACCTCGAGCTGCAGAACGAGCCCCGGATTTTGTTGAGAAGGAGCAGCTAGTGGAAGCGCAGGGGTGAAGTTAGCGAATGAGTCCCTCACCTCGTTTAAAAGGCCACTCTCTCGCCTTTCTTTCCTCAAACATCTCTCTCATCGGATATCGCATCTATGCTCCCAATAATTGACTTCGAACTAGACGGCACTACGAAGGACGTCATCTTCGGATGGAAAACTCTTGAGTATCAGCAAGCACAGAGCAATGGAGAGTAAAGTCTGGAACGGCATGCTGGAATTCGGAAAAGATAAAGAAACAGAAGTCACCAATCTTTCAGAAGACTCAGAGCTGCTACTTATGTTTCTCAAAGTTCTAGATCCCAAGAAGTGGTTAATCGAACTCCCAAAAGAACTTCAAAACCTTCAAGCTGATTCGATCATTAGTAAGTAGAAGTAGCCGAGAAATACGATACTCAAATTGTGCTGTACTTTCTCTTTCAAGAGATGAAAAGGAGGTTCTGTAGGGCTTTTATCAGCACGGAGGACTTGGTTGGATTTGAAGGGGACGGATGGGAGGTCACTCAAATTTTAAGCTTCTTTATTATAGTGGAGCGTCTCCCCTGCAAAAAACTCACTAATATCGCAGCTAAGATGACCTTCCTTGTTAACGATATCATCAGGGACCCTTCAAAAGAGATGTCTCAGTTCTTGGAATTCCACCGGCACATTCGTCCACTTCACACTTTCAGATCCAGATGGCAAAAGATTAAATCTACAATTGAGAAAGGAGTTCATTGAGAACTGGCCAAAAATGAAGAAACGTCGTCTAGATATATCCTCTCTCAGCCATACGAGCAGTTTGGGTCACAGTCGATCGCACTATGAGACACTTTGCAGGTATGGGTGTGTCGAAAGTAGTGCTGGCCTTACCGAGGAGGGTGCTCGAGCGGTATTTCTGGATCAAGCCCTGTTGGATCTCGAGTACATAGGTCTGGAGCTTCCATAATTGTCGACGGATCTGTGAGTTCCTATTGGGTCGAAGGAAAGGTGGTCCTATCCGCAAGAGTCTTCAGGTTCTTCGGCTGCTTTCGTGTCTCTAACTCTCTTTCAGCGCTCTGTCTCTTCTTCCCTCTTCTCTCAGGTCCCAATCAGTGCTCTCGAACCTGTGCAAAGTAAATGACGTGTACAATTTGCAGTGGACGGGATTGTCCCTTCCGTCTCGTTGATCTTAGTTTATTCTTTGACCTCCAAAAACCCGTTTCTACGTTCCGATTTCCTTTCTTGGTGTATTTTCTATTTCGATAGTTCAATAAATGTGTCTCCGAAAGGTTGATGCTACGCTTCTTGGTTCTTGGTGGTCGCGACTACTCCCTTGTTCACTCCTTGACTCCCAACTCCTTCCGCCCTTGTGATCAAAAACCGAAACATGCTAGCTGAACCACTAAATCAACTTCACACTGCCTTATCAATGAAAGTGCCTAAAGCGATTGCTCAATTGCCTTCGTCCGCCTTCGTTTGTGACTAATCCTTCTTTTTTCGTGATCCTCGCTCTCCCTCTCCTTCCAAAGCAGATACTCGAAGAGGTAGATCAATCGAGAAAATTTAATCCAAAACTCGGTCTTTCTGCCCTTCCAGACCGCAAGCTATTCAGCGTCAAAGTGGTTGAGAGCGGGAAAGTTGTCTTCCTTCGTGCAAGCGCAGATGTAGCAGCTCGACAAAGTCAGTCAGAACTAGTTGAACAGCATTAAATGAGTCTCCACCAAAATCAAATGATACAGGTTCCTTCGAAAGCGCTTCGAGCATTCTAGAGTCTTACTTATCACTTTGTGGAATCCCCTTTTCTCTTTCATTAATGTACCCTTTTCTCTCTCCTTTCTCTCTCCTTTCTCTCTCCGTTCACTCTCCTCCTTCTCTCAAGATCTGGACTTACTGGGAAAAATTCTAGGTTGCGATGATCTGCATTGTACCAATCAGCTCTACTTCGACGGTTCCCTGATTCCCTTGAGTTCCTTGCTGTCTTCAGTACCGATCGCAACTGGAGATCAACTTGAAGTAAGAGCCACAAGTTCGGCTCTCAGCTGAGAGTGACAGTGATAGAATACAGAGAAGACAGACCACTCTCTTCCAAGAAACTTCAATTCGACACTAGTCCTCCTACTGTGGGTCATGGTGAGTTCACTTTGTACTGTGCATCTCGACTTCGACAACGGCTTAGCTCGACCTTTATCCTTCCCTGCATCAATTTCCCTTAAATACTTCTCACAGTTTTCGAAGAACTAGAAAACAGCCACTCAAGCATCATCTTCGCTACCAAAGGTACTCTGATCTGGAGGCAAACCGCTCTTACGAATCCGAAAAAACTCTCGCTTTCATTGGCTTGGGAGAAGGTCAGACACTACACTTTCAGCAAAAATTAGTTCAACTCAAGACAGAGAGCTCTCCAATAGATGGCGTGTCTCAAACTTCTATCGAGTTAGAAGTGAAGCTTCCTATCTATCAGGCCATCGGCGCCATCAAAACTGATCTAGTCAAGTCCTTGTTCCCAGAAGACAGAGTCAATTCTCACAGTCTCCAGCTTCTGTGGAACGGGACTCGGCTGTCTGAGACAGAGATGCTGGGAACTCTCGGTGTGGACAGTGGAGCGCTCCTCAAATTGATGGTCGGACCTATAACTCCTAACTTCATCCCTTTTAATGGCGACGGAGCCTGTATTGGCCTTTCAGTGTTTCTTTACACTTTGGTAGCAGAAAGTGAGTATAAAGAACCAGGATCGTTGCTTACCTTCGAGTTCATAGATCCACTCTTTGCTAAAACACTTTCTCGCTCTCCTGTCGACAACTCCTTCAGTCAAAGAGATCGCCTCTAGCAGAACTGGGTACCCCCTCGTCAATCAAGGGCTGAAGTTCAGAAACACAGAGCTTCAAGCTTCAAGACGAATCTCCACTTCAGACTTACGAAATCAGAGATGGATCCGAGTTGACTGTCTATCTCAAAGACTTCAACGTTACTGTGACGATCGCCTCTTCTGCTAAGCGTCTCGTCATGAGCGCTGATGCTTTCGATTCCATCAGAAGAGTGAGCACTATCGTTTGTCTAGGGTCAATCCCGGTCACTGACCTCTGGCTTTCACTTTCTTCTCGAGCAGTCAAGAGGAAAATTAGGATCGCTACAAGCGTTCCCATCGAAGCTCAGATTCTCTCTTGTGATGGAGTGGACCTCAAGAACAACGAGCTGTTGATCGAACTAGGATTCTCTCAAGCTCAACAGCTGCTGCTCACCTACAACTCCACCAAAGTCAAAATCTCTGAGATGCAAATTTGCATTCTGCAAGACTGGAAGAAGAACGATCCTCGCTAGAGTATCTCACACGGCTACTATTCTAGAACTGAAGGAAGCGATCTACGAAAAAGCTGAGATTCCTATCGCTTACCAACGTTTGACCTAGGCTGGGAAACTGTTGAGAGACGGATTGACGATGTTCGAGTTTGAGCACCGACCTCCCTTGATTCTGAACAGAGATGACAAGACTGTCTCAGCACTCTTCAGAAGTTTCGAAGTCCAACAATCTAATTTTTGTCCTCCGTTCATTTTTCAGATGGAATTCAAAACGAAAGCACAATCCAAGTGTTGGAAGGTAGATTCTAGTCAAGAACCCTACTCTGTCGGTAACCTGTAAAACGTATCGCTGATAAACTTAGGATTTGTAGGCAACAGATACATTTTTGGACGGGTGAATCGAACATTCTTTGTCTCGTTAGATTGTCCAGCAGATGAATGAGATGTAAAAGTTGGTATTTTGAATTTTGTTTGCGGACGGTCATGTTTAGGTTTGCGCTAAGGGAAAGACGAACAAAGGAAGGAGTACACCAGACGAAGCATGTCATGCGAGCTCTAGAAAAGCCAAAGGCATGGAGCGGAAGCAGAGGAGACATCATTGGAAGCATGTAGAGAAGCTGAGGGTGATTGAATTGACTGAGAGAAACCTGCTGAAAATCTCATCCCTGCCTTCGACTCCTCCATTTCCCTCCAACTATTTCTTCACCTCTTCACCCTCTTCCTTCCAAGCCAATTGACCCATTCCAAGTTTCTCCAACTTCCCATCAAAGTTATGATGTCTATACTGATCCACGATTCTACCCAAAAGTTCTGAAGTAGAAACTCCCGGAGTTCTAAGAGTAGGTAAGAACTTTCCCTGATCTTTGACGAATTGATAAATGTCTTCCGAACCCTTTCCGCCATAAGGGGCTTCATCATGAGCAACGTAGTCTACTTTGAGAGTGTCAATTAAGTTTTGATCTATAATCCAAGGAGCATCTTCTAAAACTTCATCTACCCAGCGACAGTTACGAACTGATGTATATCGTTCTGAAGAGGACAAGACTGGCGTGTTTTTGTGAGATGTACAGCTTGAGGAAGAACAGACTCCGACTATTAGATGGACGTGTGGGAATGAAAGTTTGGCTTGACGGAGTTGAAGAGCGTGACTGTGATTGGAGAGGAAACGAAGGGAGACGATCAGAGATTGAGATTCATGTAGAATCGAGAGTGAATAAATTAAGCTATCACGTCTTCAAACTTATTACTCACGCGTAATGAAACAAATCATAAACCCCATCAGCATAGATCCTAATAGGTCTCTTCTCATTCCTACCTTCATCAACCGGTCTATTAATTTTATAATTTCTAGCCTTTCCATTTTCATCAGTCCCATTCAAAACCGATTGAAACCATTTCTGAATCTCACTAGGACTTGGAGGTTGAACTTCCGGTTCAGGAGATTTAGTTCTTTTTTCCGCTCCTTCATAAGCTTTAGAAGGAGCTTCACTTGGAGCTGAAGAACCAGAAGCACCTGCATTCGAATGAGAGACATTGTTTGCACCATTTCCAGGAGTATGACCACCTTGAAGTAAAGAAAAACTAGGGGTTCTAGCTGCGAATTCAACATCTCCATCATAAGTAGCACCATCAGTCTCACTTCCATTTTCACCTGATTCTTCTCTTTCTTTATCTGTATCTTCATCGTCTCCATCTAATGGATTTTGATCTGTGGAAGAAGAAGTTGCACTTGCTGAAGGTTGGATTTGAGCTCTTGGAGTCGCTGCTACACCACCACTTGATCCTCCTCCAACATTCGAATTAGTAGAACTCATAGTCGGTAGAGAGCCTAAATGTAAACCGGCATCAGTCCTTGGAGTTCCAGTTGGAAGAGTAGAACTTGTTAAATTAAGATCATGATCTATCAATTCATCCCCACTCCCAGCACTTGAACTGTTGGTTAAATTTCTTCTCGCAATAGGTCTTGAACTAGACAGAGTAGTTGGATTCGGACTGTTGTTATAATTTGCTGTAGTAGGTTGAAGCTCAGAAGTAGTAGAAGAAGCTAAAGCAGCAGCTGCTGATTGAAGAGTTGCAGCAGTTGGATCTTTAGAATTTGAAGGTCTGCGTTCTTTACTCTGAGAAGAAGCAGATGAAGATCCGAATTCATCATTCTCATTCAGATTCAAACCATGTTTTGGAGGTGAAGATGAAGATGGAGTCTTGTCCATTCCTACTGAATTGAGGTTCACTCCACCTGCTCCTCCAATAGCTTGACCAGGACCTGTTCCTGCTCCACTCAACTTCCTTCCAGCAGGGTTTGAGTTAACTAAAGCTCTATCTCTTGCTGAAGTTGGCAGATTACTGCTTTCTGAAGTCGATGGTAGAGGGTTGGCACCACTACTAGCTGGATGAACTTTCCCACTTAGACTGTGTCTTAGAGAAGAGGCTGAATCTGAGTAGTTGGAAGTATCATCATTGTCTTCCTGTTTTTAGTAAAGATAAGATCAGAAGGGTCAGATCTTGACCAGAAATGCAATGACTGGTAGATGATGTCGCAGGATGCTCCCTCTCCCTCGCTACGCTACGCTAGTACCCCCTCTACCCTTTCCCTGCTCCAGCTTCCAAGTGTGCTGTACTCACTTCACTTGCATCTCTACTACTACTCATTCCCATTCCACCTTCACCTTCATCATCTCCCTCTATGCTCGTTCCACCACCTCCAGCTCCAGGTCTTTGATGTCTCTTACGATTTCTATGCAAAATGTGAGCTGCAGAAGAATGCGGATGTGCTTGAGGATGTCTAGACGATGCCATATTCGGTAAAGCGATTGAGGTGCTGACACTTCGTAAGAGGGAAAGCGGTGGTAAAGGATCAAGTTGCGAAAAAGGAAAGGTGGAGAGAAACCTTTGGGAGAGTTGACTGAAAAGCGTGTGCTCGAGCCTTTCAAAAGATGAGCACGACTGTGACAGGGCATTCCCGCCATTTTTTCGTCCAAAAACAAAAGTTTTTTTACCCCTCGAAAAAAAAAAATCTTTTTCAAGTCAGAATTCAAGTGTTCTAAAACGACTCTCTGATGCATTTTGAGCACTATTTGGGGCCTCAGATTGATGTGTGAGCTTCTGGAAGTTTGGAATGACTGCTCCTTGCGTTTCTGGGTAGGGTCTGCGCCACCAGAAGATCATTCCTCTACTATGAATCTCCTTCTCTACAAGTTTGAGTCTCCTTTAAGATCAGTCCAACCAAAAAGAGTACCAAAACAATGTTAGACCGAGAAAAGGAGCGGACTGGTCACCCCTTGGCCTCCTTGCACGTATGCTGCTTTTCTCTGCATGTTTACCTTTGATGAAGAGAGATTTGAGAAAGGATTTGAAAGGTTTGCAAGATTCACCAGCTCCGAAAGCCTTTCCAAAAAAGCATCAGAAAAGAAAGATCCGGAGGTTGGGAGGTGGGCGGTGGCAAAGAGGGGGAGAGGACAGCTATCCAGAAACCTTTCCAGTCAAGCTTGCCCCCGTCTTGATTGAATGAAGTAGAGACCAACAGAATCGTACCAGCAAATGTCTATGCTAGACCTTTTAGGGGCTCTCAGCAGCTCTGCTTCACAGATTCCAAACCCATTGTGTCAGCAGTGAGCAGCTGCTTTGCCGCTCCCATGTTTAGAATTTAGAGTAACAATTAGAATTGATTAGAGAACTAGATACAGACCAGGACAGAAGAAGAAAAGGGCCACAGATTAATGGCGTTGGGTATAGATAGAGATTAGGTGCGTCTTCCAAGCTCTCATCTCTTCACCTCTCATCTCTTCTGAAGATGAGAGCTCAAAGATTCCGAAACTTGGGGAAAGTAGTACTTCTGACTCTTCGGGGAAAAGACTTGGGTAAAGGAGAAAATTGGAGTCCTGACTGGACTCCTGGCTCCTTAGTCGACTTCTCTCCTTTGATCTCTTCGCCTACAACACAGATTAGGGTCACTAGTTCCAATCTGGGAATTTTTTTAAATAACTTCAAATCAAAAATGAAGATGCAAAGCTGTCAGTATCTGCAGATGCCCGCATGATCACCCTTTTCTGCTTTCAAAGGCATTAGCAAGCTGCTCCAAGATCTTTGTAAGCTCCAATGCTTCCCACAAGAGAATTTTATCTTTGAAAAGGAATTTCTCAATTTGAGCGATTAGGAGCAACAGCGGGAGGAAGATGACGGCGAGTAGAGATGGATCAAGCTGAAGCGCAGTAATGGAACTGTTGAGGATGAAACTTCGGGAGCAGGAAGAGGGAAATGATTGGGGCTGTCTTTCCTGGGGGTAGACAATGGTAATGGGTAAAGGGGAGAGAAAGAGAGGGAGAGGGAGAAACCTCTTCTTTGCCACCATAGAGCGAGTACAGGTCACCACCAAACGATGCTAGGCAACACTAAACACAGTTTTGGTGGGCTCATACGTTAATTGAACTGTATGGGCTGTCCGAGCTGCCACTAGCTTAAGTAGAAGAGCCTGGTAAGGAGGTGGTGGTGGAGAGCACCATCTTCTCTTCCTCTCTTCCTCGAGATCGACTTTCCTTCACACTGCTCGCTCTTATTTAGCTATCTGAGTTCTCTTGAATGAAGATAGATGACAAATTTCCTTCTTGAAATTTGGTTTTTTTCAACTTTTTATTTTTTGGGAAGTCAAAAAGTAACTTTTTTTGTTTGGATGGCCGCTTGACTGGTTCATACACGACACCTCAAGGAGAATGCATTCTATTAAAGTACAAGGACAAAAAACTAAAGCAGTTGGGATTACACTGAGAAGCAATTGAATGGTGGTTGGGATTCTAGTATCAAGTTTTGAAATGAGAGACGGATCACTGGGTGGATGAAGTTCAAGAAGAGAAGGAATCTTGAATTCCCCATTCGCTAAGAACCATTGAGAAGCACAAAGAAAAACGAATCGGAACGGGCAGAAATAGAGAAGAGAGAGAGAGAATCAACATCGTTCTTAAAGGACAGCTCTTCGTCGCTTTCCCTTACTCACCCAATAACTTCCATAGCCTTATGATCCCCTTTCCTGATCCTTTCATCCTTCAAAAGATCCGCCAGCATTTCCCAAGGATCTTTCCCTCCACCCCATTTCAGAACTTTTTCCTTGAATACCTCACCATTCCTTCTGTCAAGTGGATCCTCCTCAAAAATCTCCTTCCAAACTTTCCCAGCAATAGCTCTATCAAAAAGATAACTATAATAACTAGCTCCATAACCAAAGAGATGACCAAAAGAAGTCTGCCAATCTGAATTTGGTACAGGAGGGATAACTCCATGAGATTTACTTAGATGGTAAAGTTCTTTCGTGGAATTGAAATGTGAATTTAGAGCTTTTGGAGAATGGTAGAGTTGATCTAGAGAGGCGAGTAAGATTTGATGGTGTGTGTCGAGGGAGGAAAGTGAACGTTGAGTTGAAAGATATGTAGAAAGTGTTGTAGAGTCTAAAGGTTTTTTGGATGTTTGATGAGAGGTGAATAAAGGTAGAACTGAAGGTGAGATCAAGAAATGTTCCATTAAGATTGAAGGGAGTTCTACGAAATCTGTTGCACATCTTGTTCCTGATACGTTGTGGTATTCAGTTCTTCCAATCATGGCTGTACAGAGATGGAAACAGGGAGGTCAGTTCAAGTCGACCCAAACAGTTTCCTCACCTGAACACTCACAATGAATAGCATGTCCCATTTCGTGGAACAAAGTTTCGACTTCATTCCAATTCAACAGCGTCGGACCATCCCTAACACTAGGTTTCATAAAATCGCACATCAAAACGATCACCGGAGTTTGATATCTCCCACCTTCCTTTCTATCCTGATAACCCATTTCTCTTCTCCTTTCCTTCATCTCCTGACTTTCACCTTCAATCACCGGCAAAGCATCGCTCAATTCTCTAAGCCCTTCAAAATTCCTAACATCCCTCCCATCATCCAATCTCCCAAATTCGAAATCTTTTTCACCATCATCTAAATCCACTCTTCTAGAACATCTAACTGTGTAATGAGCTGCATTAGAAGGTTTCCCATTTCTTGAAAACAAATCACAATAAACTCTACCTATGATTCCAGAACTCTCATCTAGGACTTCTAATTTAATGACTTCTTTATTAGACCAACTTTCACCTTCTTGAAGCGGTGAGAATTTGAATGAGATACCATAGAGCTTGGTAAATAATCTGGAGAGGCCTCTGAAGATGTTGCCTAGTGAAAGATATGGCGAAAGCAAGACTGGAGATCTAGTTGAGGTTTGAAGGGCTAAAGTTTCTGAATAGAAATCTCTATCCCAAGCATTGAATGTTGATGAAGAATTTGGAGATCTAGTCTTCTTCAATGATCTTAGAAGGTCTAGATTCTTCTCTGCCAGTGGTCTATGATGAGTTGTTAAAGCTCTCAGGAAGTTCTCGACATGTTCTGAAGAAGAAAGAAATACTTCAGCGCATATTCCTATCTCTCGCTCTCTCATCAACTTCTCGACTCACCAGGTCTCTTGGCCATCTTATCACCCAAAGTCATCCGGCTATAACTTCCATCATTCCCAGTCACTTCTGCCAATTCAGCTCTCTTCTTCAATAAAGTTTCTAAAACTCTAACTTTTTCATTCCCTTCCGAATTCGGATTTGAATTGGCAACCAAGAAAGCCTTCTCCCTGGCCTTCTCGTTAGGAGAGTACTTAGAGATAGCTTGAGCTTCCCATCCATCAGATGTCAGAGGGATCACCAATTCCTTCCCACCCTTCCCATCATCACCTTTCACAGCAGATTGTCTCAAAGCCTGAAGGATTGAAATCGGCATTCCATCCAACCAATATAAAGGCACTTGGTCTGCTTCGTTAGAGCTGGACTTGGAGGGGTAAAAGGACTTCTCAGAACTGGAAGGTTGTAAGAATTCTCTACCCAAAATCAAGATGTCGTCACTTAATCGAACGAATTCTGAACGTTGTTGAGGTGGGAGATGAATTCCTGATTTTTCAAAGTCTCGTAGAAAGACTAGAGCTACTGCACGAGCTTCGGAGGAGAGAGTTGAGGAGAGAGATGGAGTTGATAGAACTTGGGAGAGGACCTGAAGGGGAAGGAGAGGGGTGTCAGGGTCAGAGTAGGGCCAAGGGGCTGTTGACGATCAGATTGAAGAGCATGCAGTTTACTTGAAATACATGATTTCGATTCCAACTGACTGGACTCCGAGGAGAGTAGCTGTTTCTTAACGTCTTCCTGCTGATCCCTCCCTCTCTCTTTCTCCTTCCCCTTCCCAATCTACTCACATCGTAAAGCCCAGTGCTAGTATTTAAAACATTCATGTACCCACAAAGGTATTCATAACCATCATTCGCAGCCTGGACCCATTCCTGATCCGGGCTTGCATTCCTAATGAGCTCAGCAAAGTCAATGACACCACAAAGTAGATCACTTAATCTATCCAGATTCCTTACTACGATTTCCATTTCTTGGATTCCATTTTGTGGAGCTGCTATAATCCTATTCACTAAAAGTTGAGCTCTGAAAAGAGTTTTTTGAGTTAACTCTAAGAAAGACGTTGGAGATGAGAAGGACGGATTCAGGAATAAGCCACGTGTTGAAGTTGGTGAGATTGGAGTTGTTGGTATGGGATGGTCAAACTGTGATAGCAATTCATCTTCTTGTCGAAGTAGTGAGAGAGAGGATGAGTGCTGGATCGAAGGTAGACTGAATGAAGTTGGCTGCGCTTGATGCAGATTGGAGAGTTGACTGAAACTTCGACCTGGTTGTAGTAATGAATTGAATCTTGAAGTTGAATGGGTAGAGGAAGAGGTTGAAGGCAGTACATTCCGACTAGAAGAAGTGGAAGTGGAAGCAACACTTCTTGAACCTGATAGATTCCTCGCTATCCGTCTACCAGTGTTTGGAATCATCCTTTGAGATATCATTCTGCTTCCTAACATCCTCGATTCCTATCTCTTCTCCTCTGGCCCGATCCTTGATGATGACGTGGGATGTTTTGAAGATCAAGAAGTCAAAGAGCAACACTTGCATAATCTTCTTCTCCTCTTTCTTCACTAATCCTCTCGTCAGCAACATGTCATAATGATCTCATTTATCATCTGAGTCCAGAGAGCAAACATAGAATTTATCAACTGTTCAATCGAATCGCCTCAGAATTGAATGCAAATTTGCTAATCCGTTCTGTCTCCCTCAGTCGGCCAACTCTCTACCCTCAATTGGCTCGACAGCCAGCTCCGTTGGCCAGAGGTAGGCCGCTTCAAGAACTTCTATCTTCTATTGAGGAGGCTTGACTGGGGGGTCCAAGGAAGGAGAAGAATGGCGTACGTGGTTCTCTGAAGGGAAGGAGGGCAGGAAAACAAGGACCCTCGCAACCAAAGGGATTCCACGCTGATCTGAAATTTCGGTCTTTTGGCAAGGGATCTGTTCATAGATTTAATTTAGCTTTTTCTTTATAGAGGTGACCTTTCGATGGTCACTCCTTCTCCCAAATCCCTTCTTTCCCCCTTCCCTTCCCTACCTATTCATACCCAAAGCCTCAAGAACGAATCAGAATTGACCTGAAAATAGCATCTCTCAGTGATCCCTTTTATTATCGTCACAATCTCACAGAAAGATCCTAAAAAGAAATGCTCAAATTTCAACCTACTCATTCACACTCTCATTCCCACTCCTCATTGCCACGTTCTCCACCACCTCGACTCCTATCCTCAAAGAAGCCTCTTCCTCCATTCTGTTCGAACTACTCTGAGATTCTATGTGAAAGCTGTTGGAAGTTAGTCGAAGAAGCAATCTCTCAAGTTCTAGCAAGTAAAGCGCACGGGAACTGCGTTGCTAAGGTAGAAGAGGCTAGAGTTACCTTCAAACGGAAAGTCAGAGAAAATCAATCGCCTGTTCAAGAGGCTTCTCCGAGAGCTAGATTCAACTCGATTTCACCTTCAAAAGACGTGGGGTCTAGAAGGAATGAGAGAATCCGGGAGAAACAGGATTCAGGTGCGTGCCATTAATGAAAGGTCGGACCTCCCTTTAAAATGGGCCAAGGAGCTGACTCTCTTTCCCCCTCAAAACACAACCCTCCCCAAAATAGGGATTCACTTTCCATCTCAAAGGAAAGACAGTTTGGGTGAAGAAGGATCTTCTTATGAATCTGCTCCAAGTTCTCCAAGTAGCAACGAATCTCACAGACCTCAAGCTCCAACTCCTCGTAGGAATGGATCTTCAAACACTTTCGAAACACCTGTTAAACCTATCTCTCCAACTTCTCTTACCAAGAAGAAGTTCGTCGATTTCTCTCAACAAGTGGATCTAGAAATGACGTCCAACTCTCAACATGGAGTAGAACAACTCAAGCCATCAACATCGTCTCAAAAGTCCAAAATTCAGTACGTCTCGAATTCAAGTTGGGATATCGAATCAAATCAGTCTTTTCTGCCTAACTTCAAACCAATTCAAGAAACTTATTCTCCTTCTTGGTCGCTTGACTCTGTTGCTTCCACTTCGTCACTAGGTGGAAGATCTTCAAACACAGATGAAAATAGGATTCAAACGGTAGATTCTGAAGCATTGTCTAGAGCTTTGACTAGTAGATGGTCAGTTTCCACTGGAGACTTGAAATCCGAAGGAAGTGAAACTGAAGATGAGGAGGAGACAATTGATGATAGAGGAGAGTCGAGGTTTACAAGTTCTGATAGATTAAGGATGTCTTCTCAGACTCGTGATGATAGTATTTCAGTAGATGGAGATCAGAGAGAGGTAGATTATTTTGGAACCCAGAAGAACTCTACCAACACTCTTCGAGGAGGCTCCTCTTCAATCAACCAGATGAGTAGAGATGATCATTCGATTTCAGCTCCAACAGTTGGAATGATAGTCTCTCCAATGGAATCAACAGCTTTTTTGAAAGGAAGTGATAGCATTTACTCAGGTCCAACCAGTCCAAATCAAGCTTCAAGTTCAACCACGACCACAACTTCCAAGTCAAGTTCCAGTTATCAGTCCTCTAGTTTTAGCACATCCTCTCATCATATTATGACTTTGTCTCCAGATCTCGACTTGAAGGAACGTCAAGAAGAGCTAGACCGAAAAGTAGAAGAGAGAAGAGAAAGATCTAGTTCAATATCTACTGATCATTCTGTGTTTTCAAGCATGACTTCACCTGGAGAATATGGTCATAATGCAGTCTCTAGATGGAAGGATCCCGATTTTCATAGAGCTTCTAATCGACAGATTCTTCCAAACTTGGTAATGAAAGGGAAGGAAAAAGAGAAGGGAGCTTCAAAATTTCGTGGAAACTTAGATGGAGAAGAAGGCGGTGGAGAAGAAGAGCAGAATAGAAAAACCTCTTCGGATTCGTATTCTTCTGGAGGATCAAATCATACTGAAATTCAAAGTCAAAGAGCAAGATCAAGGAACTTCGATTCAAGTTTCATCTCTCCAGCTTCTTCCAATGACACTGATGCTGATGGAGACTCTCGAATTATTGATGTTGACGATTTAGATTTACGATCGGATTCTAGCTCTATCCTGGAAGTCGAATATGATGATCTTTCTCTGTCAGAAAATGAAAATGAAGAATCAGAATCAGATTTAGAACTTTCTAATCTCCGAAGTAAACTCTGTGGAGCAAGAAGTCCTGGAATTACAAAACCTCAAATTAATGAAGATGATGATTTGTTTTCAGAAACTTCAAGATCCACAAGTCCAAGAAGATCACAATCCCAAATGGAGTTTCAATTCCCAACTCGTGTAGCCTCTTCACCTACTATCAGTGAAAGATCCAATAGATCAGATATTCCAACTCCTAGATCTCCACATAGACCGCATTTAGATCTGTTTCCAAGCCCTATATCTCCTAATTTTGATGGTAAAGTGAAGGAGCATAGAACGAGAAGCTACGATCATCAGCCGTCAACTTCTGTTAACCATCGAACGTCGTCACCAGGATTAGACGTTGACCTTCGTCCTTTCGCCTCTTCTCATTCTCATTCGTTTTCATTTGAACCGGTAATCAAATTCGCTTCAACTCCTAAAAGTTCGGGATTTCAATCACAAGTGAGTTCTATGACCCCGTCGCACAGAACGATAGGTACATCTCTAACCTTTCGATTCTCTTCCAGTCCCCTCAGAATCTCTCAACGTCGACCTCCAAAAGTACTCCTCATATCTCAACTTATCAAGGTCTCTCTCTATCTTAGAGTTCCTAGTTCTTCTTCTTCTCTCTTTATTTCAACTTCCAACTGCAGGTCAATTGGCAGAGCTCTAGCTTTCTTGCTTCTCGACTCAGAGCGTCTTCCAGTATCGGAACCTAAACCTTCAAGTCTCAAGTATACACGTCTTGGGTCCATCATACAATCTCCTGTTTATAGGTCTCCCTGTCGGGCGTCACCCTCCTCGCAACTCTCTTTCTAATTTTTATATCAACGATTCTTTTGAAGGTCTCTTTCCTCCTGAATGTTTGCCCATTTCGTCTCTTGATTACTTTCTCGTCGACCGATCTGACTGTGTAGTGATCTTGACCTTTGGTACAACACTTGATGCTTCGTCTCCCAGTGAAGCTGGAGGAGTGCTCAGCAAGTCCAAGGATTGGAGCTCCTTCGTGCGAGATGAGAATCGATAAATGAGATTGATATTAAGTTCTGTAAAATGAGTTATGAGAAATGAAAAAGACAGAGAAGAAAGCTGATGAAAACAAGACGGATGTTACTGCGATAAAAAACAAAACAAGTTAAAAAGGACTGAAAAGAATGAAAGTGGGAGGGGAGATCACGTTTGAGATCGTGGGAAAGGTGAACGCGAGCTGGTAGATTGTGTATTAGATCTAGAAAGAACAAAAGAAGAAGAAGGTGAAGAACGAGGTTGAGAAGGAGGAGGCATTCTTAAATCAGGTAAAAGTGTTGGTGAGGTAGGAGATTTTGCTCGAATAGTAGCTTGAGAGTCTTGAGCTGGAGTCGAGGAGGTTTCAGAAGAATAACGAAGAGTTGAAATTGCAGTTGCTGAGGCAGATCGCTCATGAAGAGATCTTAGACGAGTTGAAGATGGAGCATTTGAAACTTGAGATGCTTGGAAAGTGACTTGAAGAGGAGGGTTGGATAGTGTTGGTCTCCCACCCTCTCGACTTTGTCTTGCTGATGAAGGTTGAAGTCCTGCGTCTTTTTCTGCCGGAATGGATTGAACAGTTGAATGGAGCCTCTGCAATTGGACGAGACAATCGGCACAGTGCTGTCTAGTCGCTTGGACGTAGATGAGCAGACTTGGAATGGCCTCAGGTCGAAGAGCGAGCTTCCGATACCTCTCATGAGAAGAGAGACCGTCTGAATCCTCTACAGAGAGGGTTGGACTTGGAGCAGCGGGGTCGGTCTTGATGCTCACGTTAATTCGATTCGCCCACTCTCCAGAGGTGCTGTTAGTATCTCCACTCGAAGCGGTGACGCTACTATCCACAGTACTTGCACTTCCATTGACTCTTTCGGATGCAGGTCTACCAGCACTAGCAGAGCTTGCACGACTTGGTTGAATTCGACCAGAGGAATTTGAGTTCGAGATCGATCGAGAGGGTGAAGAGGGAGCAGCGGAAGCAGCAGAGAAAGACCTTCCGAATTGAGAACTCTTAGATTCCAGAAGAGGATTCCTAGAGCCAGATCCACTAGAAGGGAACCTAGGAATACCAGAAGGAGCAGAAGGGTAACCTTGAATCGAGACTCTTCTGTTGCGTCTTTCCTCCTCAGTCATTGATCGACTGGAAATTGGAGAAGAACGACCAGATGAAGAAGGTGGACCTCGATCGCTGGCTTGAGAAGTTCTTCCCGAGGCTGAGGTGAGAGCAGCCGCGGAAGCTGAAGAAGTTGGAGGCTGCTGCTTGTTAACCACAGAATTCCCTCTAGGTCTACTTCCTATCATTCCCATTCCGAGAGAGAAGAGTCGTCTCCTTTGAACACCTTCAGCTTGCGAAGAAGATGCAGCAGCAGCGTCCGAAGCAGCTCCTCGAGTGTCACTTGAAATTGAAGACCTGACTCCAGGACTGTCGAAGTCCGATCCGATAGTCCAACCACTATCCGCACTGATATCCGCATTTGAAGATCCAGCTTTCCCGTGTCTAGAGCGATCAGGAGTGCTGGCAGCTGATGCCGGAGGAGCGATAGATTGAGCGTCATCGCTGACCTTTCTGAACAGATAGGATCGTCTCCGGACTGGTGATTCTTTCCTACTGGTGGCAGATTCTTCCGGTGTGCTCTCAGGCTCCAATCCCATCTTGCTGATGATCGACCTTCGTCTCGGACCGGCGGAAGGGAAGAAGGGAGGAGTCGTAGTCGAAGCTGAACTTGAACCTTCCTTTTCTCCTGCATGTCGCCCAAGCTTTGAAGAGGACCTTCCAAGCGAGCCATCGTGGAGAGACTCTTTCGAAATGGCCCATTCTGAACCGAAATGAGGAGAGGCGATCTTGAAAGTCTTGAGAAGCTCTCGTAGTCCTTGAAGACCCGCTCTACTAGCGCTTCGAAGCCTTTGCCTTCCTCCTCGACCTATAGCAGCAGGATCACTGAGTGAATCAGTAGATTCAGCAGCGAAGACCGCAGGACTGACGCTGGAAGGAGCAGTATGGTAGGGATGATGAGGTTGAGATTGACGTCTGAGTGTAGCATTCGAAGGCCTCTCCGATCGATCGGGAAGGACAGAGTCTGCGAAAGTGAGACTAGTAGCCGAAGCTGCAGCTCCCTGAAGTGAACCCTGAGGAGCAAACAAAGTAGAAGAATGGACACTTCCAGTTTCAGCCGACTCGGCTCCACTATCTCTTTCCGAGTCGACCCTAGATCTGAGACGCATTGGAGATTGATCGAAGCTTGGAGGAGTTCCTGCCAGCATAGCTTGAAGAATGTCCATTTCACGTTGAGGATGAACGCTCCTTCCACTCATAGAGGAAGTTTTACCTGTGGAACTGGCTCCAGAACGAGCGACGCCCTTAGATCCACTACTCATAGTGTCGTTAGATCGACCTAGAGAATTTGGAGTTGCGATCCTGTGTTGAGGAGTCTCCATAGTGATTCTTCTTTCTCTTGAAGTCATCGGAGAGTGAGTGAGATTATCCACTTCAGCGTTGTCATCTGCTTCGCTTCTACCCTCTCCCAGACCAACGAGAACATCTGCGCACTCCCACCAAGTTGCGAACTCCTCCTCCAATTGAGATACTCGCAGCTGAGATTCAGGAGAGAGTTTCAGATTGGTAGTTAGAGCTTGGTCGGAGACATCCTCTTCAGGATTTCCTTGAGAAGATAGAAGCTCAGCTCTGTACGAGGCTTGAAGCGTTTTTAATTCTGAAGGGCGAAAAGGAAAAAGATCACCTGATCAGCTTCTGACGAGCTCTTTGTTCTAGAAGCAGGATTCACTCACCTTCAATCCCCTTCGCGAAATCCCTGACAAATCCAATGTTTGCTCTCAACCCTTCCTGAGCTTTACTAATCCGAGCTGGAATCCTCAGATCTCCCAGACTATTCCTCCTCATAGAATTATCCTTTGCTTGACCGACGGAAGGCAACTTAGGTCCAACCTTAACATTTTGCATAGTAGGCGAAGGATACTGAAGTTTCCTAGAAGGTACTGCTTCCGAACTCTGATGTGAAAAGAGAGCAGGAACAGTAGGCCAACTTTGAGTTGGAAAACTGCTAACATTAGAACTTGAGTTACCTCCAGAAGATGTCGTCAAATCGGATTGATTGATTTGCTGAGATTCATTGACTTGAGCTAAAGAAGGAGAACCAGGATCAGTTCCTTTCCTTCTGACAGTGAATCTAGGAGCTCTATTCAAGATTCGATTACTTCCTGCCACACCTCTTGTACTGGTATCACTATCAGAGGTAGTTGAAGTTCTTCTAGAAGAGATAAATGCATCCATAGCCAAGGCTCCTGGACTAATCGCAGAATCCTTTTCTTGACTTGAGCCATAGCTATAACTTGTTTCTGATCCCCAACTACCTTCCCCAGCTCTCCTTTGAGCTCTGGTTTGAGATGCTGCTAGAGTATCGGCCCAAGCATCACTTCCATTCCCACTAGCAGAGGTAGTAGCAGTAGAATTTGAAGTTGAACGATGAGATAGAAGAGGAGAAGTAGCAGCACTTGGTCCATTGTATCCATCTCCTCGAAGAGCAGGTCTTCCTTTAACGATTCTTCTTCCAGACCCGGTTTGGGAATGAGTGCTACTAGGTGAACCTGGATCGACTTGAGAAGTTGAGGTTTGATTTTGAGTTCCAGAGAATTCTGAGGCGCCAAGAGCTTCTGACCCCCTTCTCTTGCCGGTAACTCTTCGGAAACTATCTTTCGAGGTTTCCGACCGAAGAGTACCAGACCCTGAAAGTTTCCGGGAAAGCGCTGAAGAAGAAGTCTTGCGAGCACTGCTTGAGGTTTGAGCTCCAGAGCTCTTCTCCCTTTCTCTTTCTTTTTCTCTTCTACGACTACTCTTGCCACTTCCAGAGGTAGAAGAGGAAGGCTGACGATCCCTTCCTGATCCGACGACTGCCTTGACACTAGAAAGCGAGGAAGAAGAAGCTGAAGCCTTAGGATTGGAGAAAAGCATCGAACCAAGATTTGGAGAAGTAGAAGAACTGATCAACTTTTCCTTGCTGACTCTGGGTTCTGCAGATGAAGGGACTGTGGTCTTCGATTGAGATAAGCCAAAGCTCATAGAGAGACTCTTCGAATTCTTGTGTTTTGATGGATCCTTCGTGGTCTCCTTCTTGCTGAGTCTCTTCGTCTTGATCTTCTCCTTGTCTTTGGAAGGTGACGGGACAGGCGGCAAGACTGGAGCTGCGTCTTTACGATCACGATCCTCCCCTTGAGAGAGATTCTTGCGAGATCGTGATGGACTGGCTTCTTTCGGAGGAAGAGCAGGCGGAGATTGAAGCAGCCGATCCGAAGCTGATGGAGGGGATCTCGAATTTGACAGCTTAATCTCCGATGCTAATTGAGGTTTGGAAGTTGAAGGGGTAGGCGTTGATGTTGAAGCAGCACTTCCACTGAATCGTGAGCCTTTGAAAGGATTCCATCCCCTACCAGTTTTTGATCCAGAAGGAGGTGAAGTTGAGATCTCCTCATTAGCGCCCAAAGAGACAGCAGAAGCATTTGAGATGACTTTAGAAATTGCGACTGAATTGACAGGAGAGGTGAGTTGACGAGAATGAGTTGGTCTAGAAGAATTCTTTTGAGGAGGTTCAGAAGTAGGAGTAGAGCTATTGGCTTGAGATAATTTCTTCTGTAAAGGAAATGCTCGACTGGCAGCTGCAGAAAGCCTTTTGACAGCAGAAGAAGTTGAGGTTGAGGAGGAAGCAGAAGTTGAAAGAGGTGCTGAAATTGAATTGTGAGAGGTTGAAACTTCTCGTTCTGAGGTTTTCTTCTTTGGAATCTTTTTTCCAGATTGAAGAACATCTGAAAGTCCCAAAGCACTCTCCGTTTCGGTTTCATCTCCACTTTCACCGTTTAAACTCGGAGCTGATTCAGTGTCACTTCCACTTCCTGTTGCACCTGCTCCATCAGCACTGACATAAAGAGCATGTCTCCTAGTAGGCTCCTCTCCAGTCCAACTAGTTTGAGAAGATCTTTGACGTAAACTTCCGTTGACCCCAGAGATTGGTCTCGGCACTCCTTCTTCTTCTTCATCTCCAATTTCCATCAAGTCATCTCTCAAAGCATTTGATCCCCAACTCCTCCTTTCTCCATCCAAAGGTATTCCCATTTCCCATCTGAGCGCATCGGTTTGACCTGAAGTACTACTCCTTTGACTGTTTCGGTTCCCCTCCGATTTCTCTTCTCTATTGACAGGATTGAGACTTGCGGGCCAACCTAGTCTTTCATCTCCAGTCTTACTTCCCTCACTCCCATTCCCTCCGCTTCCACTTCCACTCCCATTGGTATTCCAACTGATAGGTCTACGTTCCAAATCAGCTGAAAGACTCAGATCGAGATCATCATTTCCTTCTTCACTTCCACTTGATCTTCTAGTTCTCCAAGAACTGACATCAGATTGTCTGGCAAGACGACCAGAGATATCTGTCAAAGCTAAGGATTTACCGGATTGAGTGCTAGTGTTTGTTGAAGTAGTAGAAGTACTAGATTGAGATCGAGAATGAGATAGTTTGTTTTGCTGATCTCGAGAATTAGAATTCTGATGTGAATTAGAAGTCAGTCGTAGACCAGAAGATCCCAAAGCATGAGAAGCATCAGTAATAGTTCTTGAAGAATTAGAATTGGAGATTCCAATCAACTCTTCTTTCCTTTTCGGATCAATAGAATCTTGAGGTAAGAAATTCTGATCCCAATCATCTTCATCTTCATCTTCATGACCAATTTCCATTCTCTTATTTAAAGCTCTAGGAGTTCCAGAATTAGAAATTTCTTTTCCTTTTTTCCGTTTTCCCCATCTCATTCTACCATCATCGTCTCTAGCGACTTCTCTTCTACTATCATGAATTTCGTCATTCTCCTCCACTTTCTTCTTCGATCCTCCTCTTCCACTTTTCTTCCTCTCTTCTTCTTTTGGTTGAGAACTTCCTCCCTCTTCATCATCATGTTGAAACAAGAAATCCTCATCCCAACTTTCCGAAACAGCAGCTTGATGACTTTTGAAAAGGCTAGAACTTGAAGCCATATTCTCCGGTTCCATATAAGGATGAGAAGTTGGATATTCATCAGGAGGTAATTGCATTGGCAAATTTGCAGGAGAAGGCATTGCACTTCCACCAGGAGTACTAGTTGGACTAACAGTAGATCTACTAACTAGACTTGAAGTTGAAGCAAAAGGTTCTTCAGAATAATGATGCAATGGAGGTATCACACCTCTAGAATTACTTGAGTTAGTACTAGTAGTTGATCTTAAGCTTGCGTAGGCATTTGAAGTTTGATGGTTAAGACTTTCATCCCAATTAGTACCAGTACTTTGATCTGCGAATCCATCTTCTTCATCTTCTTCGTCCCAATTGGGTGTGACATCTCTTTCTTCCCGTTCTCTTACAACTCTTGAAAGCGTTGTATCATTAGGACTTGCAGATAAACTTCTAGTTGCATTTCTAGAAGGACTATTTCCAATTGATAGGTTTCTAAATCCATTAGAAGGACTTGAAGAACTACCACTTCTTCTCCTTAAGGCTTTATTCCATTCCAATTGACTTTGAGGTGAAGAACTTAAAACCTCTCTTTCTGTCCCACCTTCAATTTCTGCTTCCTTCATCTTCCCTTTAATACTAACTCTTTTAGTCAAATCTAAACTATCTCTCCTGAGACTATCTTCATCTTCAGTTTCAGTTTCCGTTTCTGTATCATCTCCATCATCATCTTGTTCATCCCTGGAATTCTTGAATGGATAGGAATTTTTTGGGATCACGATTTCTCCATCTGTATCACTTTCATCATCTCCTAGAATCAAACGGTTTGCATCTGAAGTTCTGGTGAAAGAGGAAGGGATTGAAGTGATACTGATGGAATCTGAATCGTAAGATCGTTGTTGGTTTGAGGAAGATGAGAAGTCGGGTTGAATTTGATAACTGAGATTTGTTGAAGATGAAACATGAGGAGGAGGTGAAGAGGAGGAAGAGGAAGAGGGGGAGGGGTTGATTGACTGGTCGCTGCTGTTGCTGTTGCTGTTGCTGGTAGGTTTCCCTTTTGAGTTTGAAGGTTGCTTTTCTTTAGTTGATGATAAATTGAATCTGTTCGAAAGCCTGTTGCCAATTCTATCTGTCATGATCGTACCTTGGGCTTAGAGCTGAACTGATGCAGAAGGATCAAGGAGGATGGAGATGCTAATGCTGACTGCTTACTGCTGACTGCTCTCCCTCCATAACACTTGGAGACCTGACAGCTGAACAAGAACAGAGTACTTAGAAGAAGTAAGAGAAGTAGAGAGGGATTGAGTCAGGCTTCCAATGCAGGTGAATTGCTAAGCCTTTCATTCTTCTGCCTCTACTTTCCACCACCCTTCCCGCTGCGATCCTGTTGGCTGTGGACTGTTACTCACCTGGTTTCGATGCCTAAAACAGCTGATGAAGGAAGTGAGTATCTCAATGTTGAATCCAAGTCCAAGTCCAATTGCAAACAGGGTCCTGTCAGTTCAAGTTGAGTGTTGAGCAGATAGGAGAACAATTAAATCCCAGCCACCTCTCATCGGGAATGGAACCGTTCGCTCAGTTCAAGTCAAACAAGCCTTCTCAAAAAGGAAATCATCTTTCCCTTCATACTGTATTGTATGACCACCTTGTACATTCCTGCCCATTTTCACTTTCAGATATTTGCCATTCTTGCCTCGTCATGGAGGCAAGCAAGCACGCCGCCTCACTCAAGAAGGACACAGAGAAATGAGTACAGTACAAGTCTCACAAAACCCAGAAGAATCAACCACAGATCTGAAATCAATGAACAAAATGTGAATTATGTGAGAAGAGAAACATTTGAAACAGGGGGTGATTTCATATTGAAGAGGTTCGAGATTCGGGCTTCGGATCCTAGATCACTTGATCAACACCAAAGTAAAGAAACGAGAGCGATGAAAAGAAATCCAAACTTGAAAGAGAAAGAGAGATTGTCCGTAAAAGTATTGTAGAGTTGTGTGAATGAAAGAGAGCCGAACCAATGAGAGCGAGCAAACCGAGAAACCAAGCGAGTCATTTTAAAGAGAGCCCATTAATTAACATCTGACATTGAACTGATTTTCAAAGATAACCTCCCCTTTCCGAATTTCCTTGACTTCTATCCTCCCTCCCATCTCTTCGAGGATAAACGATTGGAGTTCTACCACCTCTAGAAGGAGAAGACGAAGCTTCATTTGAATCCAACAACCCTCTTCTAGATCCATAATTACCATTCCAACTTCCCCCATCATTTCGATTTTCATGATCTAAAGGATTTGAAATCTGATTCATGGGAGAAGCCCCTTCCACATTCCCTTCTCCATTTGTACTATGACTTTCCTCCCTCTCCCTTCTATTCCTCCAATTCAAGAATGAAGTTTCTTCACCTTCAGGATTAACGATCGGATCTGAAGAATAATGAGGTTGAACCAAAGCTGAGGTGGAATCCGTAGCATCTGTAGGTCTGTTTTCTAATTGACTATTTCTTCTAGGGTTCTGATTTTCAGACTCTGGTTGATTTCTAGAAGGTGAAGGTAAAGCATTTTCAAATTCAAAAGGATCTGAATCTCTTGTGTTCAGCAACCTACTGGAACGAGTTCGATTTGGATTTTGTCTAGTTGAAGGATTTCTAATTGGAGAAGAAGAATCCCATTGCAATGGAGCTCTTGATCCTTGAGAGTTTGGATCTGAGTTGGGTTGAGACCTTGGAAGCATGGCTGTCAGTCAAAAAAAAAAAAAAAAAAAAAAAAAAAAAAAAAAAAAAAAAAAAAAAAATCAAATAAAAAAAAAATAAAAAAAAAAACCACAAAAAAAAAAAAC
>JAAVVG010000040.1:0-90872 GCA_012976225.1 Golubevia sp. BC0850
GTGGGAACTTGAGGAGCAGATAGAGCAGATTGGGGTCTTGGAAGGGCAGCTGGTGGCCTGGTGGTCAAATCTGGAGCAGTTGGAGCATTGCTTCACTTCCTCCTTGTGCGCGTAGTCTCTGCATTGGAGCCTGCTGGACCCTAGGAGGTGGACAGTTCTCAGCTTCTTCGGAGGAGTGGCAGGGAAGCTGACTAGTAAACTTGAGGTCCTGGAGTATTCGTAGTTGACTTGTTCTTCTTCCTCCACTTCCAACTCTTCCTTGTGTCCCTCCTCTTGGAAACCCTCTCTCATTGATCCAATCATGCAGGTCCCAGCCATCTCCTTTGCCAGGTCGTCCTTCTTCAGCAACGCTCTCTAGATACGCTCTGCGCTAATATCAGAAGCTTCGGAACGAGGCAAGCATGCCAAGAGCATCTCAAAGTCCTGAAGCATTCCCATTCGGAGCTGCATCAAGACTGCCTTGGTTTCAATGCAGCTTCTGCCAAGCTGGAGAAAATGGTTGCAGCTCAACCCTACCGTGTTGACTGCTGCATCGACTACTGCTGGGCTCTCACTGGGAAAGACTTCAATTCAGAAGCCTGCCCAAGATGCAACAAACCTCGCTACAAGATAAATATGGAAGAGCCGGAACTCTGGCTCTCTTCAACCTATCCTCCATCGACTCGAGACGATTCTCGCAGACCCGCCAACGGCTCAAAGACTAGCGTGGGCCGCTAAAGAGGCGGAAAACAAGACAGATGTTCCAGACTATCGTCGCCATTGTCGAGATCTCGCTCTTTTGGACGTCAACATGGAGAGGCTCAGGACTGAGAGAGCAGAGCGGAGAGAGAATAACGAAACAAGCATTCCCGATTTCTTCGACTTTCTGCTCCTCCTCAAACATGATGGTGCAGCTTACAAGCCGTCTCTACGTCTATGTGACTGACGGCTTCGTCAAAGTACTCATCTGCATCAAGAACCAGGAACCTTCTTCGTGTCACTGGGTGGAACCCATCGTTGTCACAATCCTCCCTGGCACTGCCTTCCCTGGTGCAGCTTTGGTGAGCTTTTTCCTCCCAATGTTGGCTGAGATCGCACTCCTAGAGCGAAAGTCTGGAACGCAGATCTTCAACGCTGCGCCATCATCAGAGCCTTCCTGTTGCGGAGACTGGCCTGCTTCCACTGCCATCCATGAACGGGTTCAAAAGTCATACTGCCATCTCTGCCTGTAGATTCTGCCATGCTCACTCACGCATATGTAGTGGAAGTGGCAGGTGAGCAAAAGGAAGAAACCTCTCAACAATGTTTTCCCCGAAGATCCAGAAAAACCTCTCGAGTACGACGCTTCCAATCCATCACCTTCAACGGAGATCTCAAAGGAAAGCCAGCTTCTGGAAATCGAAGATGCTAGCTCTGAAGATGCTGAAACACTCAGGAAGAAAGAAGTACGGACTCAAACAACGAGCAAAGATGAAAGCTTTGAGAGGAATAGAATCAAGTCTCAGCTCTCCAATCGAGGTGGGGAGTCCGTACCAAAGCTGCTTTCGATCATGACTCATCCGATTGAGGGTGACCCATTTCCCATCAGCAGAGCACTCTACGAGTTCTATGGAAAGAGTTTCGCTAGCTGCTCCAGAGGTTTACCAACTCAATTTTCTCAAGCTTTGGCCAGAGACATCTTTCTCTATCTCAACACTCAATACAAGATGCTCGAACTCCAGATTCATATCCTTTAAGCCTTTCTACCTTGGCTGTTCTTCAATCCTGTTCCAGGAAATCAAAGTCACAGCGACGTAATTGCATTGGTAATCTCTTTGATTTACATTGTTGATATTTACCTAGAATCTGATGGTTTCACCCCCAAAGATATCTCAATTCTGAACGATGCTTGTGTTTATTTCGTAGTTCAATTCGAAGCTCTCTTCGTCAGAGGGGATCCAGGTGTACTAGATAGAACGATGTGAGTACTGTCAACTTGGAGGACTTTCATCCTCCTGCTGTCACAAGATAGAAAGATGGATCTCAATCGCAAAAGGATCAGTGAGAAGATACGACAATCCAGCTCTCAGCATGTCACGGCCTGCAGAGCTCCTAGAGAAGGTCAAACTACTAGCGGTCTTGAAGAGAGCTCACAGCCATGCCGAATCAGCTGCAGCTTTACAAGAAGAAGAAGAGCATCGTTCCGGCGCCTCTTTCTCTGGCAGCTCTCCTGGAGATCTTGAAAGAGGAGACGTTCCTTCCAGGTTCTACGAGCAAGCTGTTGTCAGTCGACCGTTTTGGGAACCTGAAGTGCGGGCTCTCTCCTCAACCTCTTCACTCTCGTTTCAAGGAGAAGGATGGTTGATCAACATAGAGCAAGTCGCTTCTTCAGAGGTCAAAGAGATCAAATCAGAGGTAACCAAGGAGCTACCTTCGAAGTTTGACCCGGCCTTTGATCCGTCGATCGATGTGACCTCAAATTTCTGCCCTCTGCTCCCCAATCTCTATTCTCTCATCGGCAGAGCAACCTGTAGAAGACAGTGCTGAGGCTATCACTCTCTTTGGAAAGACTTTGTACTACATCGAATGCGATGTGGTCCTATACTCAGTCGCTCTGCTCTTCTCAGCACCGCGGTTCATCGATCTGGAAGGCAGGAATTTTCCTTATGCACTCTCTCAAGATGACCAGAGTATCGTTGGTGCCAGTTCGTTCTTTCCACAGCCTCGTTGGTGTCTACCAACCCGACGGAAATCCTGGGATATTGAGCGTGGAGAAGGGATTGAGAACTTTCTTCTTGGAGAAGATGAAGGCTTCTGTCTGGAATTATGTTGTAGTTGAGGATGAAGATGAAGTTGTATAGTTCTCTCTTCTTTTTGTTCTAAAATATGCGAGACTGTTGTGGGTTTGTTTGCTGCTGGCTGGTTGGCTGGCTGGCTGCAGCTCGAAGGAGAATCTTCTCCAAGACTTTCGATTTCTCTCAGACTCTCGATCTCTCGATCTATAGAACCATACTCATCTTACTCTCCTAACCTTCAACTTTTCAAAGCATCACTTCAAGATCTCTTTTCTCATCTATAGAAGAGCTACATTTCAGTCCTTTTAAAGAGAAACTAGCCACATAAGTCTCTTACCATCGTCCAGCAGCGTAACCCTCCACTTGCTACACTGAGCTAACCCACCTAGTCTCCTTTGCCTCTCTCCCTCTCTCTCTTTCTCTGCTTTCGTTACTTTTGATCGAAATCACTTGCTTCTAACAGCACTCTCTTTGTTTCCAATGCCTTCGAACCTTTTACCAGACTCAATGGATGATGGATTTGGTGAGTCTTGGGGTCCGACTATTCGAGGGAATTGGAGAGAAATCCTGTTCTAGACAGCGCAATGAATGAACCCCATTGAGGCTCAGATCAGAGCAAATGGGATTGAGACACCTGCTACCGCCAAAGCCACAATCAAGGAGCTTATTTGTGGACTATCCAATGCTTATCCACAAGCTACTGCCACAAAGCGCCCTACTCCTAACAATTTGTCAAGTCTCAAAGTATCAGAATTTCTCTCTTTGATCCTTGACACCTTATTGAAACAAGCCCCCAGCAGCCCTCAAGGTCAGTCAGTCAGAATCAAATCAACTCGGTTGTTTCTTCCTTGTGAGACAGTGCTTCCCTTTGCGGGACTCTGGTCTTTTGGTTCAAGGCATTACTATTTACATTTTAGCTCGAGAAAACATATCAAACCCAAGGTTGCTTTGCTCGAGTGGTCTAAGAGGTTCGTTTTAAGTAACGGTTCTGGTACAACAGTTCTGCATAACGCGAATTTTCGTGGGTTCGAAACCCACAGGCAACATCAGTTTTTTTTGCCCCCTCACTTTTGGCCAGCCTCAAGCCATCTCGCCCACCTCCAACAGTCTTCCTTCTCAATTCGTCTCATTTTCATTTTGTGGACCTGAAAAGGCGATTCGTTGTGATTGGCGCTCAACTACCCACAACCTCCAAACACTCCCCCTCCTCTTTTCCCTCGCCTTTGTAGCCTTCATCTCATCTTCTTCCCCTGATCCAACATTTCTCCAGTCTGTCTTCATGCACCTCCTTGATCACTATCGGACAAACATAAGCTCTCAACATGGGAGCCTCATCAAACAAAAAGCTCCTTCCAGGAACTGAGCCAGGAAAGCAAGAACTTCATTGACCGGAGCTCTTTGACTTCAAAGCTATAAGTTTGAGGTTTTCGAGTTCAGTCGTACAAATTTGAGCTAGTTCTGAAGTTCACTCGCTTTACACAAGTTGATGGGCACAATGATGAGAAAGTCATGGTTTCTCCTCTCACCCAATTTTTATCCCATTTTCCATTTCTCCCTTTTTCATGAGTCCTTTTCAATTCTCTTTCTTCGCCTTCTACATCTTAAATTTCACTGTTCATGATTGATATTGATATTCGGATTTTCAGTGGTTGTTTGCCAGTAATATCTTTCTTGCATCCTTTGTCAGCCTCTCCCCAACCTTTTTCAACAGGTTCTAGCAGTAGACCTTCTCTTCCTTTCACCATTCTTTTTGACAAATAAGCAACTCCATCTCCAAGGACCTTTCACTTTCTTTACCTTCAGTCTCCTCCTACTCTTGAAGAAGCTTGCTCTATAAATCATCAACTCTTGGAAAGCACAAAAGCTTTGGATTTCTGTCACGTCGTTTAGAAGCTTGCCAACAGAAATGTGTTCAGAAGAGAAAGGAAGCCTCTGAACTCACCCCTGGTTAGAGAACAAGTCCTAGGTTCTGAACGCAGCCTTGCTGTCAGATATGCCTGTGAAGTTCTTTTCAAAAAAGAGGAGAGGAAAATTCAGAGGCTTGAAAGTCACATTAAACTTAAGTCAATCATCCACTCATTCACAAACTCTGTGCCAGGATGCCAGAGACTCCAGTATCAGCAATTGATCAAAGGAATTTCTGACTGGTGTTGGCTTGCCTCAAGAAAACTTTAAGAAGTATAATAAGTAAACGTTCAAAGTATAGAGAAGCGTTGGAGTCAAGAATTAAATTTGAGATCAAGGTTTTGAATAAGTGAGAGCCAGACTTTCGAAAATCAGAGTGGTGGCAGCTTCAGTGAGATGATTGGACTTTTTGATTGAGTGACACAGCTTTTACAGAACTTTTCTTGGGATTTGACTTTCTTCTCCTCAGTTTCTCGCGCATCCACCTCCATTCTTCTTGACATTGCTTCTTTTGACAAGAGCCACACTTCTTGTCTCCGTTACTAGCACTTGAACGTAGTTCAAAGCGGGAAAGGCGAGAGCCATTCAACGGTTGAGATGCAGTTTTCCCTCTTTGAAACGTCACCGACTGGAGGAAAAAGTGAGGTCAGTTCTCGATGAAAAACTTGAAAAAGATGAGTCGATTGACTGATTTCATACCACTCACCTGTCTCCCCTGCCTTCAAAGTGATCAGCTTGATGTCTCCACTCTTTATCATCTTGTTTTCTTTCAGCGCTTCTCTTTATTGTTTCCAAAGTCTGATCGAGCGAGGAGAGGTAGCTTCCAAAGCGTTCGAGTTGAGAGGCTTACAGGGAACAGTTATCCCCTTTAAGTTGACCAGGATTGAGTTGGAGAGAGAGAAAGAAAGGTGAGTCTCTTCTTGGAAGTCTTCATCCCTTAGAGGAGAAACAGAAGTAAAGTCAACATGAGAATAGTTCAAGATCAAGGAAATGGCCCAATAATCTCACCTTCTTGCTTGTTCCATTGTCCTCTTGGTCTCCTCCCAATCTGCACCGGCCTCTACTTTGTCAGCCCAATCCCTGATACATTGGGTGATTGGAGGAATCAGGTCCTCATGTAGATCGTTGGCTCCTTTTTCGAACCCTTGGTGACGAGATGACGAACCATTATCAAACTGTGTTGGGTGGGGGAGGAAAAGAGAAAAACGCTCGAATCAGATCATCCATCTGCTGGTAAGGCCTGCTTCTCAGACGCCAGCAGTAAACGTTGGTTGTCATTTTGATACTCACTTCCTCTAGAGAGAGCGAGTATTAGAGTAGTAGAAATTGAGAAGCAAGATGGGATGGTTTGAATAGAAAAGAAGAGAAGGTCTGTTTTCGCTTTTTCAAGTTAGCAAAGGGAACATTAGCCTCACAAGTTGATCTCGCACCCCCTTTTTTTCGAGAGTGGGGCAGAACGAAGTCTCGACTTCCAACGACTGGCTGGCAAATCACTTCGAACGATGTTCTTTCTTTTGAATCAAGCGCAGGGGATCCTTAGATGCAGCCGAGTGAAGACACTGAGGATCAACTCAAATTGAAAGGGTAATCAAAATCCCCTCGACGATCCTTGATTTATTTCAAAATTGAGCAAGACAACGATTTTTTCTCCATTTCCTTTTCTTCTCATCTACCACGCCCTCTAATTCTCCTCTAAAATCTTTCCCTTCAGGTACTCCACCAGCTGTTCGACCTTAACAACCTCACCCTTTCCACTTCCTTCTTCACTATCCTTTCCTCTCTGTTCCTTCACTCTGACTTCACCATTTTTCCATTCTTCAGGAGCCAAAAGAATGGCGATTGGAATTCCGTCTTTCTCAATAGCACTGAATTGAGGAGCTGGTTTTGGTTTGGTTTTGTAAAGGAATTCTGCCTGAAAGAGAAAAGAAAAAAAGCCGAAGAAGATTTATGAGAAAACCCCAAACTTTTTCTCGCTTCTTAAGTCTTCTCTAGTCTCTATTTCATTAGTGACTTACCTTAACCCCACCATCCCAAAGCATCTTGGTAACTTTCATTCTCTCCATCACCATTCCTTCACCCATACTCATCACGAAAACCTCAACTTTCTTAGCTCTAACATTTTCACCATTTCCTTCTTTCAATTTAGCCATTTTGATCGCAAAGATTCTTTCAACTCCAATAGAAACTCCAACACAAGGAACAATATCCTTCTTCTTGGAACCAGAGAACATTCCAACTAAATTATCATACCTTCCACCGGCTGCGATGGATCCTACTCCGATTTTCGATTCATCGATTTCTTCTTCTCCATCTTCTCCTACGGTGGCTTTCTTCTTCTTTGGCTTTGAAGAGGAAGCCTCAGAAGTTTCGGAGGTGATTTGAGGAGGAGCAGAATCTTCAGTGATGGCTTCATAAATTATACCAGTGTAATAATCTAATCCTCTTGCTAGGGACAAATCAAACGAAATGTAATCTAAAACTTTAAAAACTTCTAAATATTGGAATAACAATTCCATATCTTTTAAACCTTCGACTGCAGATTTGTTAGTCATGAATTTGGAATCCGATTTCAACTTCTCAATTAAATCTTGTCCACCTGGAAGAAAATCGAGAGCAACAAAGATTCTTCATTAGAAACCTCAAGGGAACAACGATAAAACCCACATTCCAGAACTCACCTTTCAACCCCACAAACTCCCAAATCTTCTCCGCCACCTCCTCCTCCAATCCTTTCTCCTCGACCATTTCCTTTTTCACCACATTCCAAGGAGATTTATCTAGCTTATCAACTGCTGAACTAATACTTCTGACCTTCTCTTCAGGTACTCCGCAGAGTTCAAAGATCCCATCTAGAATCTTTCGATGGTTCAATTTGATTTTGAAAGGAGTTGGTAGAGATAGGGAGTTGAGGGTTTCGACCAAGATGCAGAGAATTTCTGCATCTGGTAACATTGGGTCGTAGAGTCCTGCTATGTCGAAATCCTGGAGATGGAGGGAGGGGAGAAGAGGGCAATGAGAGAAGGGAGTGAGAGGGGGAGGTGAGAGAGACAGAGGGAGGAAGACGAGTGGATCTGGATCAGGAAAGAAATCCTCAAAGGGCAGTCGTCGAAATTTGAAGCAAAGCTTAGAGAAAGAGACGAACCCACTCACACATTGATAGAATTCTCTGAATCTACCCTTTGACATGGCAGGTTGATCTCTACGATAGACCTTTGCGATGTGATAACGTTTGATGTTTGAGTATTCAGATTGGTTCATGGCCACGAAACGAGCGAATGGGACCTGCGGAGGAGGGAGGGAGGGCAGAGAGTAGAGGGATATAAGCTGTCGAGGTTCGAGATGCCTCATCTCAAGTCAAGGGCTGAGTTCCAGAGTCTGCATTCTGAAAACTGGAGATCTGGGCACTGCTTTATAGAAGAAGCAGGCCATTGAAAGCAGACCTTTCTTCCCTTCCTCTGCTGCATTCTCCTCTTCCCTCTACATGCCATCTTCGGTCTGGCTACTCACGGTCAAATCATATCTCAAACTACAAAGTTCACCTCCTTGATCCATCAAATCATAGATCAATTTTGAATCCTCACCATATTTCCCACTTAAGATTTCCTTTCTCTCAAAGACTGGAGTATCAATGGTTACAGCCCCATGAGCTTCGAAGACTTTTGTAATGGATTCAAAGATGTTTTGTCTGATTCTCATAGAGATTGGTTCCCAATCCCTTGTTCCCTTTGGAGTCTTGAGAACGAATTTCTCAACTTTTGATGAGGATTTTTTGTCCTTGTTAGTTGAAGGATCGAGTAGAGAAAGTTTAGATTTTAAGGATAACAGTGCTTCAACTGATGATTTAATTTCTTCCGTTGAGGCTTTGGATGATTTCAATTGACGAACTAGTAACCCTTGAGATTCAATTTGAGATGCCAAATCTTGTGTGGTGGGATTGGAAGTTGACATGACTCGAGAAGTTGAAGGTGAAGATGAAGATGAAGATGGGATTGGAAGATTAAGATTGAATCTGGTAGAAGAAGTTGAAGTTGAGATTGAAATCGGAGAATGAGAATAGAATTTGAAAATTGAAGAAGGGATTGCCTTTCTCTTCATTCAATCTTATAAGAAGAAGACAGGGAGAGGGGAACTTTCAGCTAAAGATAGCGCAAGTATACAGTAGGGAAGGAAGAAAAAGTTAGAAGCTCCAATCCTTGGACCAATCCGATTCTATCCAATTCATTCCTCAAATCCATCTCTAAATTTACTTTAATTCTCGCTAATCGATCCACAATCACCCTAAAAGTGCCATCAATTCCCTCAAAATGGCTCTAGTAGCAGGTGGAATCAAAGTATTTGCAGGTGAGATTGAGATGCTTCTCTCTCCCATCATCTCTTATCCTTCACTTCCCTACTGATCCTCTCTTCCTCTCTCCTCTTTTCATCTACCAGGTTCATCCCACACAGAATTAGCTCAACTAATCTCTCGTCGTCTAGGTTTACCACTAGGACTTTCCACAGTCACACGTAACGAAGCAGGAGAATCAATCATCCGAATTTCAGAATCAGTTAGAGAACATGATGTCTACATTATCAATACTAGTTGCGTTTCACCAACTCCCACTGGAGTTTCTGCATCTCCTTCTACTAGTTTAATGGAGTTGCTCATCATGATTCACGCTTGTAAAACTGCCAGTGCTAGAAGGATCACAGCGGTTATACCTCATTTCTTTAATGCAAGACAGGACAAGAAGGATAAGAGTAGAGCTCCTATTACTGCTAAATTGGTCGCGAATATGATTGAGAAGGCTGGTTGTGATCATGTGATTGTGAGTACAGATGGGAGAGGAGAGATGGGTGAGAGGGGATTCGCCTTTCGAAAAAAAAGAGAGAGAGGATCCTAAAGCTTTGCTGCAAGTTCGGTTGGAGAGATGGAAGTTCAGGATCAACTTGGGATTTTTATTGGAAACATTTCCGCTTCTGGTGAAAAGGAGAAAGAAGGAGCGAAAAGCCGTTATCAGCAAGTCACTCACATCTTCTGAAAAGAGATAAGGTCCTCCTTTCGTGGGCTATGATCTCCTCTGCCGCCTAAAGATATAATTCTAGCTCCCTTCAGTCTTGTTAGCTTTCTGTTTCTTCCACTTCTACATGATCCCTATTCTCCTACCACAGACGATGGATCTACACGCCTCTCAAATCCAAGGTTTCTTCGACGTTCCAGTAGACAAGTCAGTATCCCACTCCTTCACCTTGCTTTAGTCCTCGCTCTTCAAAGAATGAAGCTATTCCAAAATGACATTGCAGCCCGACAGAACTCTTTTCTGATCTTCCTACTTTTCAACTCTTCTGTCCTCCCTCTCCTTCCCATTGATTCTCAGCGTGAGTATAATCTCCGAAACCTGAAAACCACCACCTTCCTTCAACGAGAACGGAAATCCAAAGCTAACGATTCTCAGAAGTCAAAAGGACTGGTTCTTTCCTTTCCGAGAGAAAAGAAGCTAACTCTTTGTCACATCTTCTCCTCGACTCTCTTCTGAATTAGCTTTATGCCGAACCGGCAGCTCTTCAATACATTCGAGAAATGGTAGATGTTTCAAAAGCAGTCATTGTTTCACCCGATGCAGGAGGAGCGAAGCGGTTAGTTCTATCTCCCTCCGCTCCCCTTTCCTAACCTCAATCCCTTCTAACCACCCTCCTTTCCAACCTTATTTCTCCCCCCTTTCCCCTCTCCACTTCTCTCAGCGCCACTTCTTTAGCCGATCGTCTCTCCATAGATTTCGCTCTCTTCCACAAAGAAAGAAAACGAGCAAACGAAGTTTCTCGTATGGTCTTGGTGGGAAACGTCACTGGGAAAGTTGCGATTCTAGTAGATGACATGGCAGATACTTGCGGGACTTTAGAGCTTGCTGCTGAGAGATTGATGGAATCGGGTGCCGAAAGAGTACTTGCTATCGTCACTCATGGGATTTTAAGTGGTCCAGCTTTGGAAAGAGTTAGAAATAGTAAATTGGAAAAATTGGTCGTCACCAATACTTTGCCGCAGAAGGAGAATAGAAGGAAATGTCCGAAGATTGAGGAGGTGAGGTTTGGGGAAGAGAGAAGGGGAAAAGGGAGGAAATAGAAGATGGAGTGGGGTCGAAGGGAGTTAGTTGTGGAATTTATTGATCTTTTTCTGCGCTCGTTTCAATCTTTCAGATCGATATCTCTCATGTCTTGGCGGAAACTATCAGAAGATCTCATTATGGTGAATCAGTCTCTGTTTTGTTCAATCAGGTGAGTCGAATCTGCTTCTCATTTTCCTCTGCCATTCTTTCCTTTGCTGATGCTTCGGATCTCTCTTCTATCACTTTCTCGTTCTCAGGTACCATACGACACAACCCAACCATACAGACATGGATCAGATTCAACAAACGAAAAATCCAATTCTTCTTCTTCAATCCCGACTGCACACATTCCACTTTCAACTTCATCTTCAACTTCAAATTTGAACAACAATTCAACTTATACTCAACCTGATCCACCTTCACCTATGAATTATTTCGCTCCTTCAAATTCTGAACCAAATCCTTTTGAACTAGGAGGTGGTGGTGGTGAGAATCCTCAAGCTACTCCGAAAGCTAACAATCATAGGGAGAGAGTTCCTGTGATGACTGGAAGTGCTGCTTCGAATGCTATGAACAATGGGATTGGGATTCAAGGGGTTAAAGGTCCAAGTCCTTTGAGACAGGAAACGGGAGGGGAGGATTTGGGGAGGAGTTAGTCGAAAGAGTTGTTCTGAGTAGTTAGAAAGAGGTTTCAGTCGAAGGTCTCGGTCGTCTTTAGGTTCTCTCGTGTACTAGACTACAGTAGAAATTATATTCAATACATTACACAGAGATTTTTCCCGCTCCGAATAGCTGAGGTGGGAGAAGAAGAGGATTGGTGTGCTGAAGAAAAGAGAAGACATCAACACGATCCACGATCACTGGTAAGAACGAGTCGACACGAGATTGAATTGACAAAGAGCGGTACATATAAAAAATAACTACCAGAAGCTGTGACGGTTGCAAAACCGATGTTGTGAGAGTCTAAGATTTTTGGGGATGGTGGGAAAGACTTGGGTTGAAAGTGGAAGTAGTTGAAGAGGATGGCACTTGACATTGAGATGTGAGGGGGGAGACAGATCGATAATGGGAATGGAGTTGAGATTCAGGCTTGAGATTTGATTCTTCTTTTGAAATTGTAAAACTTGAAGTTAAAGGTGAAAAGAAAATTGATCCTAAACAGAAAGACTTCCAAGAGCCCTGGATACTGCTCTTTAATAATCACAGATCTTCGTCTTCGTCTTCATCATCCACGACTAGATTTGGCGCCTTGCTCGAGAACTTTGATCTCAATTCCTTGCTTGCATCGAGAGTCGTAAGATTTGGCCAGCTCCCCTTCGAGAACCACTCTCCTACCTTGTCGTTACCAGAAGGAAGACTCAAAGTCTTGACTTGTGGGAAGCTGAAGGATTCTATAGATGAGCCACCGTTCCTCAAGATCTCCCAAAGGTTCGCCTGCTGAGGAAGACAGAAGCTCGCAGACCCTTCGAAGATGAAATCTCCTCACTCCAGGTCCTTTGAATCCCATCGATCTCAACTCTTGATCGGGAACAACCGGTCATCTTCAGAAATCTGGTTTTTCTTGCTGTCCGAACCTCTACCGTTGGACATTCGGAGTGAAGAGAGACCCTTAGCCATAGTGCTGGAACCCTCAAACATCCATCCGTTGATCTGTGCGGAGACGGTGGGATCAGCCCGCTCCAATTCCCACTTTTAGAGGTACTGGAGCTAAAAGGAATGACCTTGGAGTTTCCAAGTTGGATGATCGTACCCTCCATCTCGAAATTGGCTTCCTACTATCTTCGCTATGGACTCCCCTCAGTTGAAGAGATGTCGGTCCAGATGAAACCTGTGGACTGGACCAACGCAACACAAGGATGTCGACGTCTAAAAGTTACCCATCTTTCTTCAAATCTGCTGGCTTTCCTTCAAGAAAGAAGGGACAACGTTGTAGCTGGAGTAGAGGTCGATGGGTAACAGGTTGAGCCCCTCGAGAAACTAGTGGTCGTTTCTGGCGAGCGTGGGTCTGCGGAACTAAGTGAATTAGAGGAATTAGCAGATACAGTAGTTGGTATTGCTTTGGACTTAGACTTCTGGTAAGTAGAGATTTGAGAGTCAACGGCCGGTGAGTACCCTCGCCGGTCTCTTTTTAAATTTTGTTCTTCGGCGGATTATGACCCCTCAACTCGCCTTTTTGCTTTTTCCTGGCAAATTAGATCTCTTCCATTGAAGTGCCAAGTGGAGAACGTGCCTTCTTAGACTTGGATCAGATACTCAACTGTGAGTCACTTTTATCTTCACTCTTCAACTACCATTTTCTCCTCCGCCTGCTGGCTCTTCTTCTTTGATCATTTCATCTAAAGCTACTTCTACTCTCACCCCTTTTCGTTTTTGCTTGATGTTTGACAGACGACTGGCTAGGTCTACCATCATTCTCGCAAAACTAAATTCGCTTACATATCGTTTTACACAGTCTCTTTTTCGATTCTCGATGTCCATTTCAGCAGATGAAGCCATGATTTCAATTCCTTCAATTTCACAGATATGTTTGAGACTATCTAGGGAGATGGAAACAGCGAGAGGAGGGGAAACAGGGCCAGATCCATTGAGAGTCAGCTGAAAATCGTTTCTTTCGAACAGAAAACTAATTTGGTTTCCTTCGAAGGCTCAGAAAAATGATTTGGAGGAGATCGAAGGAGAGAGAGAGAAAGGTCATCAAAGTCTCGGCGTCATACACCGACGGACCTACAATCATCTTGAAATTTTTCAGAAATTCATCACCTCGTTTCTCTTCTTTATTCTCTCTTTTCAGTTCTTCATTCTTCTTCAATCCATCTCGTCAACTACGATAAAACCATCTTCGTCTTCTTTTTCTAATCATTTCCGATGGCCAAGTCTTTGCGATCCAAATCCAAATTAGCAGCCAGAAACAAGCGTAGATTCGATCCAAAGTCAGATTATGCAGTCATCAACGCAGCAAGAGTCAAGAAGATTTCAGAAAGGCTGTTAGGTGGTGGTGGAAGGCAATTCAAAGATGGAGAGGATCAGGATGAAGATGAGCAGGAGGAGGAGGAGACAGCTGAGAAGAATGGGGAGGGAAGTGGTCAAGTCAAGGAAGGAGAGGAAAAGATGGACGTCGAACGTGAGTCTTGAAGCGTGGCTGAGAATGCTGGGATGGTTGGGAAACGAGTGGATTAAATGCAAGAGGGCGTCCAATTGGAAGGGAGCTGGAGCTTGGAGGAGGCAGGAAATGGGGTTGGTTGGCTCTAAGAAAAGGAAGTTTTGGATGCTGCGTCCTCACTTGTTGGCAAGTTGGACCGCTCATTTCCTTGCTACAAGCTGTTCTGACATATTAGAATTCTTAAACTCAGCTGCTGAAATTCAGGGGTGATTAGATGGCTACTTTCTTGATCGCCTGTAGTGCTATTCCAAGTCCAAGCTGTTGAACAATTCCTCTCCTTCCATCTCCACCTCCCTTCCTTCTTCTGCTCTTCTTCTTCTTCACCGATCTATCATCTCAAACCTTATCCTCTTTCAAATCAAACCTCAACTTCAACCTCTACTCGAACAACCCAAACTTCACTCGATTCAACTTAGCAGAACCAAAAATCTCAACCTCAGGAACTCGTCAGAATCGCAGAGAAACTTGGAGGGAATCAAAAGGTTGGAAACCAAAGAAGACACAGGGAGCCGGGTTCTTTGGTGGAAAGAGTAAGAACGGAGGAAGAGTTAAGAGAAGAAGATAGGTAGATCCCTTTCATTCATTCTCAAGGTCTTATTTTCATTCTAGAATTCTAATTCATCCGGGTTCCTAGTTCATTTCCTCTCTCTTCAATATCAAGTTTTAATCTTCCATCTTCCGTTCAGAAGAAGATGAAAGTTGGGTTTCTTTCTTTTCAGTCAGCTTTTCTCGTTCCTTTGTACTTTCAATTCCTTTTATGACCCACTTATGCGGTAAATAGATTTTCAGTCATTCTCATCTTTCTTCATCAGTTTACGACTGTGGGCTTGACTTCAAATGTCAAAACCAAGACTGGGTATCCGATTTCTAATTTCCATCAGCAGTACAACCACATCAATTCCCTTCTTCAATTCATGATTAACCTCTCTAAAACCTGCAACCTCTCACCACTACTCAACCTCCTACTTCCTTCTTCCAATTTCCCAACGATTCCTTCAGCTTTTCTCCAAACTCCATTATTCCTCCCTTTCTTTACAATCCCAATAGCTCTGCCTTCTTCCGGCTCATGACTAGCCAGCAAAGATCTGATTCCTTCAATTCTTTCCACAAAATGACTCGAAACCCTATCATCTCGAGCAAAGAAATAAGTCGGTAAATTCCTTGAAAGTTCGGCCAAATTAATTCTGGCAGACAAACTAATTAGATTCCTTTCCTGTTCTTCTCCTAGAGAAAAAATTTCGGACTGTTTGAATTTGACTAAATTCCAAAGAGACATCATCAGTAGATCTCCAATCGAATTGGAAACGTAATCGTCTACTGAAGCAACTCTTGAAGCAGTGGTTTCGACTCTCGAGGATCCGGAAATGGAACTAGTTCCTGTTTGAGCAGTTCCACTTCTAGCCTTCAAACTTTCAGTAACGAATCTTAGAACCAGATCAGTAGCTACTTTGATTGGATCTTCATTCGCTAGAAGAGTAGCACCCCTATTGGATCTAGAGGTTAGACGTGCTTGTAGAGAACGAGAAACTACTTGAATGGATTGATGGATGAAAGTGGTACCTTCTGACATGACTAGAACCTGAGATAAGGGTATGATGAGTAGGAAAGTGTAGTTGAGAATTCGGAATTGGACTGAGATTTAGGGAAGATCCCGAATCTCCAACAGCGAGCAAAAGCTTCGACGAACTTCCAGACTCACCTGCATGTAAGAAGCCAACAGCCCAGTCTGATCATTTAAGATCGAACTGTCAATAGCCAGTTTCAAATTCACCTTTAACTTCCTAAGTCGATTCAAAGTTTGAGAATCTAACTCAGGTCTCGCGATTTTCTTTCTTGCCCCTGCTCCCACTCCCATTCCCGCTTCATGTTTATGAACATCGTCGTCCTCTAAATCGGGTAAAGTGTTAACGAATTTACTCAGAATTCCAATCAAAATGATACTAGTACTTTCATTTCCTCTACCCAAACTGATAGAATATTGTAGAGGAGTATTTCTACCACTAGTAGTAGCACCGACTCCTCCTGGAGATAGGTCTAGCAGTAGGTCGAAATTCGAGTTGCGGATCGCTAGAAGCGTTTCATGATCTTTGCGATCTATTGCTCGTAGGACATCGTGGGTTTCAAAAGCTCGTGCTTGAGGTTTGACTAGATTTGTAGAGGTTGAAGATTCCAAATTCGACAAAGCTTGTTCTGCTGAGATTTCCAGAATTTCTGGTAAGAATTCAGATTCAACTCCTGGAGTCGAACCTTTGACATAATTCGGAGACGATGGATCATTCGAGGATTTCAATTCTATGATTTGAAGGAGTGAAATCAGAAGAGCTGTACCTCTGTTCGTTGCACTTCTTTCTCCTAACGGTTTAGTGTCCAATTTCCAGTGCACTAAAAGTGATAATAGGGGTTAGTAAGTAAGATCCTCATCTCATGGTCCTTTCTCTCATTGGAGGTTGCTCACATTCCATTTCGTCCAAAGCTTCTCTAACTAACAACCTCTTCTCTTGAGCTTCGATTTCTGATTCTTTTGAACTTATTAAAATTGGAAATAGCTGTTGTAACTTTTCATGTGAAATTTGAGGGAACTCATCTGGATTGTGGGACAATTTTGAGGGATCTAGTTGGACGGATCGGTTTTGAGAGGAGGTGATGCTTCGAGTTTTAGAAGTACTAGAAGATTGAGGTTGGGGTTGCGGTTTGGATAGAAAAGTTGATTGGACTGAAGAGACCACATTAGAAAATGTTAACGGCTTCTTGGAAGAAGAACTAGGAGTCGACATGATTGGGTCCGCAAGAACGAGAACCAAAATGCAAAAAACGGGAAGGAGAACTTTGATTTCTTGAGCACTCACCTCAAGCTAACTCAAGCCTTCAAGGCTCTACTTTTTCACTAGAAATCTGAATTCGTTCTCTCTTCGACTGAGCTCAACTAGAACTGCAAGGTGCTCCAAGTCATTCCACGTCAGAAGCCTTGCTGAAGCTCGTCCTTTGATTCGCTGCTCCTGTCCTTTGGGATCCTCAAGCTAATCGATTGCTTATGTCCCGTTGTCATTCTTCTCTTATTCTGTCGATTTGCTGGAAGAGAATCCGGAATACTTGAAAGCAAGGTGAGTAAGGCGCATTTATAGGGAGCGAAGAAATGGGAGTACAGCTTTGGGTCGGAAGGAGAGAGGGATGGCAAGGTGTGGAGAAGAGCTAAGCAAAGAAGAACGTTTTGATGCCTACTACTCAAAAGACATTGAGCTACGATCTTTCAGATGTTCAGAGATCTTCCAGAGGACTTGAAACAGAGGTTGAAGCTCTTGCTCCTGCTAGCAGACGCTGGGCCAACAAATCCTCTCCAATCTTTCCGTGGATCTAAAGAAACCTTAGATTTTGCAATTAGGTGTCTAAACTTGGTCCTTCTATCTTTACAGCTTAGTGGACCTTGGGATGGAACCTTCAGGCATGAAATTCTGAAGCAAGAAACAAGAATCACGGAATTATTTTCTCTTACACTGAGTCCCTTTCACTATGAGAACGTTTGGAACGGTGCTATGTCAGACTGGATAGGAGGGGGTTTGGAAGTATTCTCTCTCAGTGATTCGCTGCCGAAAGAGCCCTACTATCTTTCCCTGATCTCCAATCTGCCTGCGATTCTTAAGAAGTCGAAGGAAAAACCAGAGATCCATTTTCTTTCTAGGCGTAGCTCGTCAAGATGAAGATTCATCACCATTCAAATGCATTGAATCCTTTCCGAACCTTACAGACCTAATCATTTCTCAAGTAGGGAGTTCATTCTTTAAAGAATTCACGCATCTAGATTTCCCAAGACTTGAAATCCTTCAAGTTTCAGTACAGACCCAGGATCTTCAAGCGACTCAAGTTGGCTATGAGTATTTTCTAGACATCTTGGAAAGGACCTCCCTCTTCCAATTTACGTTCTACTTTGTTTATATGTGATCACTCCGAAGCTCCAAAACTTCTCCTCCGAAGTCCCGACCTTTCTTTCAGACAAGTGAGGAGTTTGTTTCTTGGGAGCAAAAACAAGATCGTTGGTGGATGGTTAGTTAAGTACAACTGGCCGAATCTCAAAATTCTCAAGGCAAACTGGAATGTGAGGAAAGAATCTTCGAAGAAGTCCCCAAGTCTGATCATGGATGATAGCGATCATCTAGAGGATTCGGTTAGTGATAGCGATGATTATGAAGAGGGTTGGAATGATGATTAGAATAAACAGGATGATGAGAGGAGTAGACTTTGCTAAGTCTCAAATTGTCGTAGATATTTCGCTTCAACCTCAAGCAACTCTTCTACATCCAAATAAAGTCCGTCAAATCGCAAGCCCTTAAATCTCGAGCCTCAAGTCAACTCAAGTTTCCAATCTCAAGTTCTGTGAACCTTTGACTCTTTTGGATTTCCTACGATCTCTCTCAAAATGCCTTCAACATCTTTCCACCTTCGAATGATAGCAGTCCTTAGCTCTCCATTTTATTTGCTTCTCCCTGCTATCCTTTGTCGATTCACTTCTGTGTTGACTGGGCTCTCTGTCTTTTCTTTTTCATGCCTCTTTCTTCCTTTTCATTGGTTTGTTTTGTACTCTCTCTTCCTCCGTCTGTACTTTTTCTCCCCTGTTATCCTAGTTCATTACTTTATGAAGAGGACTTCTCATTTGTCCTTCATCTTTGACCTCGTGTCAACTCAGAGACACTGCTGCCTGGTTAGAATTTTGAGCAGCGCAAATTTGTTCAAGCGGGTCTGTAAGCTGCTGCATCTCAGTCGAACACAAAGACGAAAATAGGTCTAGAAAAAGCAACCACCTCACTTTTATTTGGAATAAAGAAGAAAGGCAGAATCAAATTCTTTTTCGTGAGCTTAGTGCAGCTGAGAAGAGCTGCTGTAGAGAAATACAAGAAGAACGGGGGACAGAATGCCATGAGAGCGGCACTTGAGGGAGATGATGGATCAAAGATCTCAATGAGTTGGTTGGTTTGAAGATGTGAAGATGCTGAAGAGTGAGAGAAGAAGATAGGCATATCGAATCTCAACCTATAGGTACAGGAAACCTGACATAGTGAAGATGGAAAGGACAGAGGATCAAATCGATACTCAAGAGGACCACCAAGAGGTCGAGACAGTAGTAAGATAAGCGGAAGAAGGAATTGGTAAAGAGGCAACTTTGGGAGTCAACTCGCAGGAATTCTAAAAGCGCAGTTGATAATTTGAAATGATACTACGCCTGGTAAACAGAAGAGACAGAGCAATATCAGCTGTCAGAACAGAAAGAAGGATGGGTGATAGCATCGAGTCAAAGAGAAATCATTGGAGGCTATTAGAACTCACCATCACAAGTTACAGGTTCAGATCTCGACTTCCCAAACCTCGGGCTCGTCAGCCAGATCAACAACTACCTCTACAAGACTCTTGAATTTCCTTATGTGCTTCCAAGTGTACTTCTGGACGGGTATCACTAATTTCTCAAGAGGTCCCATCCGAATTCCATCGACCTCGACTCCAGCTCTAATATCCTCGCTTCTTGATTGAAGATATTTTGAGGCTTGAAGAGATTTCTGAGCAATCGTAAGTACTTGCAGAGTTGGACATCTATGAGCCATATAGATCCATTCTGGGGTAACGTGATCGATTCGCATTTCACGAATAGAAGAAGGGAGTCCAGAGAGAAGGACACGGGAAGCCAACTTCGAGGTTGAGGGTACGACCATCCAGCTTGGGAATTCCAGTGAGGATGGATCTAGTTCCAGCGCTTCCAGAAGTGGAAATCGAAGGGAGGTGATATCCTCGTCTTCCACTTCCTCTCTGCCTTCTAGAGTGATCGAGAGGTGCTTGAGGGATTGAGCAATGGGATCCAGAATCTTTCTCCAATCTAGTTGTTTCAGACTCTCTTTAACGTAAAGCGAAGAAAGGTTTTGAAAGCGGTCGGGGTGAGATCGGTAGAGAGTTGAGATTGAGGGTGTCCAAAGGACCTGGAGTGGATAGATTCCGTCTTCGACTGATCTGCGAACTTCCACCTTCCTCCGGAGGCCAACCCTGGGAAGCCATGCGACCATGCTGACTCTGAAGTCTGCCATTCTCGTACAGCCTGGAAGAACCTTTTCATGCAGTTGCTCCAGATTCTTGACTTCGGAAAACCTACCAGACGGACGAACTACCAACAGCGAGAAGGAGAGAAGGGTTTCCTTGGATTTTAGGAGTGTATTCATGAACTGATTGAATTTAGGGTTTCTCCCGAATTTAACTTTGAGAGAGACCTCCTTGAGAGTTGATCCGCTCTTGCCATCGAAGACGTCCAGGGCCGATTCGTTCCATTCCAGATCCTCTTCCCGTTCCAGCACGAGAGACTGCCAGAAGGATCTATGCTTTTCGATGATCTTCAACCATTGCTTGCAGGCTACTCTGATCCTGAAGACCTGGTTCCCGTCCAGCCACTTGAAGGCGACGAAGAGAAGTTCGGAAGGGAGAGAATCGTTAATGGAAGGAGAAGAGATCATGGCTTACGAGAGACTGCTGACAGGAGAAGGTAGATGGGAAGAGAAAGAAGCTATCAGAGGTCGATCAGATGGAAGAAGCGATAGGAAAGAAGAGACGAGACGACTTACCTCTTTAGAACGAGTGAGTGGTTGAGAGGAAACAAGAGTATTTGCGAATGAAACGAGCATATATAGTATACGGACTGTTATGTTCAATTAGCTCGAGACAAACCACCAGAGACAAAGAGTTAATTAATTCAAATCATTTAACCCTAGCGTTTGTCTACTGAAGGTAACTTTCAGCACGGTTCCGCTCCATCTCTCACTCGCACCCTCACAGTATTTCTGCTCCTAGTCTGTATACTTCCTTTCGACTACCATTCACTCCGTTCTTCAAGTTCGAAATCTTGATCCCTTTTCATTTTAACAGACATTGAAGTGATTAAACCTCAAATCATTAACACATATTCACCACTGTCAAGCTTGATTCCATTCCAGTCTATCTGTTCGCGAGCAGCAAGCATCTGACCTGAATCCTTCCTTGATTCGAAAGACCTCCTTCTAGTACAGCTATTCGCTGAGTGGCTTCTGTCTAATCAGATAGCTTGGTCTGGATTTGAACTGTAGCTCAGGAAAGTGGGAATCAGAGCAGCACTTGAGGTGAGACAGATGAGACCAGATGAGGGAAGACGAGGAGATGATTGCAAAAAGACTGGAATGGGAAGGAGACGCTATCTTCGAAGACAGATTGGAGAGCGCATTTGAAAGGAGACTTTAATTTGGTACCTCGAATCTCCAGAGGATGGATCTTAGGAGACGAGGTTGCTGAAGATGGAAGTGCTGATCCTCCAACGATCACATGAGGACCTGATTCCTCCAATCACCCAATGTATCAGGGATTGGGCTGACAAAGTAGAGGCCGGTGCAGATTGGGAGGAGACCAAGAGGACAATGGAACAAGCAAGAAGGTGAGATTATTGGGCCATTTCCTTGATCTTGAACTATTCTCATGTTGACTTTACTTCTGTTTCTCCTCTAAGGGATGAAGACTTCCAAGAAGAGACTCACCTTTCTTTCTCTCTCTCCAACTCAATCCTGGTCAACTTAAAGGGGATGTGTAACGGGGTTAACTAGTAGAAGATAGGTAGAGTGCTAAGGAGGTAGACTTGAGACTTGACAAAGGCTGAGGGCAGTTGGGAATCAGTGTTGGGAACTTGGTGGCAAAAGCTAAGGGTGGAGTGGCAAAGACTTGAGGTTGAGACTTGACTTAGGGGACTAAGGAACTTGAGCAGGTAGAAAGGACGTAGGAATTCAATATCAGATGATGAACTATCTATGCACAATTGGGGAGTGCTTTATATATGTTTGGAAGTTAAGAACAAAGGGATTTAGGAACAAAGGTTGGAACAATGTAGCACAGGAACAGGGGCCAGAGAACAAGGGACAAGGAGACATGGAGACAAAAGAAAGAACAAAGGGGTCAAGGGTACCAAGGATCTGTGACACACGACGACAGACGAGCATTTGCCCGAAACTTACCAGAAGGCGATCACGGGAACTGAAGGTGAGCAACGAAACAATGAGGCGTGAAGGATCCGATAGATCGAAACGAAGAAAGAAAGAGACCAAGGAGCCAGATGATCCTCGAGACCATTTTTTTTTCGTTTACATTGAAGCAGTTGCATTCCGGAGACTCAAGTATAAAGCATTAAAATCACAGGAAAACAGCCATTAAAAAATCGAACACTAACAGGATTAGTAAAACTTGAAATTTGAGATGTAGAACTTGAGGAAAGGAAACTGCAAAGGATTGAGAAGAAAAGGAGAATTGTTGGAGGAGACTCAAGAAAAGAGACAAGGTTTTCGTTATGTCGAAGCAGTTACATTCCCGAGACTTAACAATAGTTTAACCAAATTACAGAAAAAAACCCATTGGAAATTTTGAGTATGAATAGTGAAGTTCAGGACGTCAAGGGCATCAGCCAGCATCCTAGGTATCCAGAACAATCCAAGTATCCAACCTATGATGAAAGTTATTTCGAGTTAAGACAGTCTGAGGGTCTTGACTGAAAAAAAGAAAGGGGGGGAAGGAGCAGAGAGGGAGATAGTAAAGGGTGGGTGGCCCGGAAAGCAAAAAAGAATTTGACTCCTACCGGACTCGAACCGATGAGAACATGTGCTAAAAAAGAATTTGACTCCTACCGGACTCGAACCGATGAGAACATGTGCTAACTATCTGTGACGATAGAAGTAGTGTTTACTTGAAACATGCGCCTTGACCGCTCGGCCAAAGAGCCTTGATTGGTTTGTTGATATTATTTCCGAAATTAAAGACATATTCATCGCAGAAATTTGCGACTGCGCTTTATAAATTGCATCGGAGTCCCACACTCTCCTCGCTTTGCACTTCGGATCAGATGTCGCGTGCGTAAAAAGCTATCCATCATACCAAGCTCGTTATTTTATATATAAAGAAAAAAAAAAAAAAAGAAAAAAAGAAAAAAAAGCGCTTTTTTCCCATTCTTGGGTACCACTCGCTCCTCCCTCTTGGCCTCTTCCTCAATAAAAAAATAAAAATAAAATAAAATAAAATAAATCAACTTATTTTCTCTTTAACATTGTAAACTGTAAATTTCAACTTTGTTTTTCAGGGTATCTAGATACTTGATTGCAATGGAATTCAACAGATTCGATTAAAAAAAAAAAAAAAAAAAAGTCTCGGGTATGCAATTGGTTCGATGTATAAGTTTTTTTTGATTCAAACTTGAAACTTCAAACCTCAAATTTCAACCTTTGGCATTGTAAATCGTAAACTTTTAGCTTTTGGGTCATTTGATATTTAGATACCTGACGGCTGACTGCAGAATGAGTTCCATTGATTTTTCCCTTCGTCTGGGTTTCACCCCCTTCCTAAAACTTTCATTGGATTCCAATTGTCAGATCCTTTGTGGTGACGAGGTTTTGATGAAAGGCTTCCGTCGCAATCGAAGCTGTGGAAACCAAGTCCCCTAATGGGGAGAGTGAGTCGATCTCTTCAAACTGAATCTCCCAAATCTCAACCTCTCCACTCCCACCGTCGTCCTTCATTTAAGAATGATCTTCCTCGAAGATCCCATTCAAGCATTGAAACATATTAAAATACAGGTCACCAATTCACCTCCCCAAAACCCGTCCTGTCACTGATCAAACCTTGACCTCCTCAGCTCCAACCTTTTCCTTCTCCTGTGATGTTGCAGCATCTCTCGAGGGTTCAGTTCTCGTCATTGAAGCTGTAGAAGCAGCAGCAGCAGCTACAGCAGCCATACTTTGAACAGGAGGTGGGACTCCAGAGGCTTCATTTTGAAGTAGTGGTTGATTCGATTGGACGGCTGCTGATCCAGATGGTTCGTCCCTGAAATAAAAGGGAAAGAACAGGAAAATGGAGGGTTAGAGATGAGAGTTCGGCTTTGAGAATTGGTTGTATGCCAAAGCTTCAGGTTGCTGATCTATTTGGTTGAGATACTTGATCCACCTCGTATGCTTTCGATTCTTAACTCTCTTCGGACTCCGAAATCAAATGGTTTCAGTCCTCTTCTTCTCGTTGTGTTGGGAGAGAGGACCTTCAAACCACAATCTCCATCTTCATCGACCTCAATCCCCCCGCCTCTCCTCCAACCCAACGACCTTCCCCTATTCTCCCCTCAACTTTTGTCTTCATCTCCATACTGCTCCAAAGCCTTTCACTCACCAACTAATATTCAACCTCGTAACTCTAGGCTTTCCCACACTAACATCTCTAACCACTTTACTCAGATCCACCTCACTTGGAGGGTTCTCAATCAATTCTGGAGTTTCATATTCGTTCCTCACGTAGTATCCTACTCTGATGAATTCGTTGTCTCTATAAGAAGCAGTCAGGAGGATGACTGTTAGGCCTAGTAGGTCGGAAGAAGGGATTCCTGAGGGAGAGGGAGCTGAGGCTTCAAATTCGAAGGAGTTGACGCCTGGGAGATAAGAGAGAAGTGAAGTGAAGAGAGCAATACGGAGCAGGAGGAGATAAGGTGAGAGTAGGGGAGAAGAGGAGAAGTGGGGGAAGGGAAGGAAGGTTAGTGGGGGAATTGGAGGGAATGGAGGACAAGCTTGTTTCTTCTCAGACTTTGGGTGTGTTCGTTCCACCTAGCACTAGATGATCTTTTGATGCATTCCTAAGTTATTCTCAATAGCTCTCCTTCTCCTACCAAAGTTATCTTTGCCTCCTTTTGCCAGCCCTCTCTCTTTCTCTCCTGTATGATCATCTACTTCCACTCTCCGAACTCACCAACAGGTACAGGACCGACCATACAATTATCCAATTCCTGATCGAACTTTTCGTCATCTGCAGATCCTACGTAGATGAGTTTCCATTCGATGTCTGGTGAAGAGAAGGAAAAGAGCTGAGCGAAAGGTGCGAAGAGGGAACAGAGACGCGTGAAATTGAGTGATGCTAACCTTCTTGTAATTCTGAGAGACATTCGAATGTGATTTTGAAGATGTATGGATCTGTTAGAAGAGAGGAGGGGAAGGGAAAGAGAGAAGGAGGAGGAGGAGGATCAGAAGGGTTGAGAGAGTAGTCGGTGAAGGTACTTGTCTTGGTTTGCTTACCATTGAATCTTGCGATTGGGTTAAGGATGTCAACGGATTGTAAATGAATTAAGGACATGCTGAGATGTTAATTGTTTGGGTAGAGTAGGGTAGCGAGTAGAGAAGAGGATTGCTGGACGTAACGTGTTTGTGTTGACCTGGCGCGATTGAGGGAAGCCAGAATGTTCTAGACGTTCTTGCGCTCTTGCTGCTCTTCACTCCATCGCACCTTGATCTCATTTCATCTTCTACTCCACTCAAGATGTCATCTCAATCTCAGCAGAAGGTGAGTTTGTTTTACACCAGAACATCAACTTCAAAGTCTAATCATCTTAACCAATGAAAGAACTCAAGATCTTTGAGCGAGCTAACCCTTCTTCTCTCCCATCCTGATTCTCATCTCGCAGCTGCCCATCTACCCAACTTCTCCACCTCAACCTCAATTAGTAGAATATCACACAGTATTGGAATCGCATGTTGGAGATGCTAGAAGGTCAATCTTAAACGCAAGTCAAGGTGCAAGGGATGGCTTGCAGGGTTTGGTTTCAAAGTGGATCGATGGCGAGAGGAAGGTTGAGAGTGAGTAACTCAAAAGAGATCGTGTACCAGCCGATCGGTTCAAAGAGTGCAAGAAATTCTTAAATGAGGAGCAGATTCTTTTCCGCACACAAATTGATGAGAGTCGTTATATGGAGAGAGGTAGAAAGAGAGGAACGGGGCAAGTAGGGAACAAGGAGGAATGGGAGGATGTAGATCGGATCAAGGTTGAAGAGAAAAGGTGTTTGAATCCAGATTACTGTAATCTGGATTCAATCACAGAAAGAGGACTGCTGTTAAAAGAAGAGAGTACTAGCTTCTTTCAGTCTTGGAGATCCTTCCTGACCTCCAATTCCAAAACCTCCCAGTGTAATGGGAACTGAATGGGTTTCAAAGCACATAAGTGTGCACCTGATGTTCAAAAGATCCATCAAAATTCAAGATCTGATTGAAAAAACTATGTCGAGACAAAACGATTAGTAGCTGCTTCTTACTTTCTCTCCCCTCCCTTGCATCTTTTGGCTCTTGATTCGATCTCTTCCTCTGAAAGAAAACTGACCATCTGAATTCTTCCTCCTTCCGCTTCACCTTCTAGACCGAGTCAATTCTTTACTCCCAACCAACGAACCCTTAACTCCAGGACTCTTATATGTAGGAGTCGGAACTCTCGCAGGAAGTGTTTTCACAAGATATCGTAGGGATCTTTCCAGATGATTCTCTCAAAATAAACGAGTTGACAAAAGCTCAAAACCTGAAGCTGAGAAAGAACAAGACCCAAAAGCTTAGACGTTTAAACCTCTCTTCCCTCCCTTCCCTCTCCCCCTCTCCTCTCTCTTTTCTTTCATCTACCCCTCTCCCTCTCAGGCGCCCTCCCCCTCCGTCTCCTAACTCCTCCAGCTCTCTTCTTCTTCCTCCTACCACGTACCAACCCTCACCTATCTCAAAACCTAGGGTCTTATTACAAGGAATTGGAATCTCAATACTTACCTTCTGGCATCAAGGAGACTAGAGAGAGCGTCTTTCAGAGTTGGAGGGATTTGAAAAGTAAGGTTGGAGAGGGTGTGAAAGGAGTTGAGGATGGAAGTAAGAAAGGCTGGGAGAAGGCTAAGGGAGAGGTTGAGGGAGTTACTGGATTGAAGGTTGGGGGGAAGTAGAGAGAGGGATTGGGATGATGGAATGGAGAGAGGGAAAGGGAAAAGGGCGTATGATCTTTTTGAAATGAATAGATTTCGAATTTTGAGAGAAGGGATTGAGAGTAATACAGGGAGAGGGGGATTGCTATTTGATCTCTTGCTCTGGGACTGACTGCAGATGCTTTTGAGAGAGTTCTTTGAACGAATTTATCAATCATGAAAACCAGGAAGCTACCTGATAAGACATCTGAAAAGGGAACGAAACTCTTGGATTGTGGACTCACGTCGGGTCGACAAAAAAAAAGGCTCTCTCTCTTCTCCCAGCCCAATCTCCACCCATTTCAAATCATCTTCAACCTGAAACGCCTTTCAGCATGCCAATTTGCACTCGTAGATCCTGCGGTCAACGATTTGGATCCTCCACTCGATGCATTCATCATCCAGGTTCACCAGTTTTCCATGAAGGACAAAAATCTTGGTCCTGTTGTAAAGAGATTAACAAACCAGTTTTAGATTTCGATGATTTCATGAAAATCAAAGGTTGTAAAGAATTAGAAAGTCATAGTGACGTTAAGTTACCTGTGGATATTCCCAAGGCTAAAGATGAGGGAATGATGAAGGGAGCTACAGTTGGGAAGGATGGGAAGGAAGTTTATGGTGCTCCACCGGGAGCAGGAGCTGGAGTGGCTGTTACTCAACCTATGATGACGATGAGTATGGGTAGTGGTAGTGGTAGTGGTAGTGCGAAAAAGAATGGGAGTGGGAATGGAGAGAAGGAACTTAAGAAAGAGGTGGAATTGGAAGAGGATCCTAAAGATAAGGAAGTCACCGAAGGGGCGGTTTGTAAACGAAATGGGTGTGGAAAAGTTTATAAGAAGGAAGAATTGGAAACTAGGAAAAGAAATATTGAAAGTGAAAGTTGTATGTTTCATAAAGGTAGTGCTATCTTTCACGAAGGAAGTAAGGTGAGTTGTGGAGATTGGAGGAGAGTCGCAGCTCGTAGGACATGGGTTTCAGGATAGTGATTACGAGCTTTCAATCATGCAATTTGATTTGGACAGAGCAATCCAAAACCATCATCATCAGAGCTTTCCATATCGACGAAGGAAGGGTGAGCTTATCTTCTATTCCTATCCTCTGCCCCCTCCCCCCCTCTTCTTTCGCTCAATTCTTAGGGTTGGTCATGTTGTAAACGTCGAGTTCTAGATTTTAACGATTTCTTAACGATAGAGCCTTGCACCAAGTCCTCTAAAGGTCATTTGTTCATCGGAGCTCCTAAGCTAAACCCAGATGGTTCACTTTCAGAAGAAGAAGAAATCACTTGTAGAATGGATCATTATGAAACTCCAAATGAAATCAGATTGACGGTTTATGCCAAAGGGGTTGAGTTGGAGAAGAGTAAAATCGAGATGAAGGATGAAGAGGTAGGTTCCAGGTTCAGGTCATTTTCATCTTCATTTTGTCACTCTTTTGAAGAAATCTCTTCGGCGGTTAGACAAGCTCTTACTGACCTTCTCTTGTTCTCTTTCTTTTTCGTGTGAAACATGGTGCAGGTTCTCTTTTCATTATCTCTACCTCCAGCTCCTTCCTCTACAACTCCACGTAGATTCAAAAAAGTTCTACTTCCATTCGCAACTATCGATGCTGAAACTTCAAGCTTCAACGTTACTAAATTTAAGGTGGACGTGGTTTTGATTAAAAAAGTTAAAGGGATTAGTTGGCCAATTTTGGAAAGACAGGAAGATGGTAAGAAGGTTGGCATGGGAAGTACTTTTGGCAGGGAATGAAGAATGCAAATAAAACGAAAGAGTAGGAATAAAATAAATCTAGAAAGAGAAGGACTTTTTCGCGTGATGGGAAAGGGAGTGAAGTTAATTTAGAAGAGATTTAGAAGGAGTGAGAAAAGTGAGAACTTTGAAACTCAGCGAGAAAACTCTGATCGTTCCACTCTCTTCTCTCTCTCAAAAGTATTTCTCCATGTAAACCTTATGAACCCCACATTCCTTCCCTCCCTCGTCAATCTCCTCCAATTCCTTCTCACTCAATTCCACCTCATTGCCCTTTCCAACTTCGAACAAATCCAAATATTCTCTAGCTCTCTCTGGTTTTGAAGTGGTAGTAGTGATTAGACCTTCACTCCTCTGAGCAGCCCATTTAAGTAAAACTCCACCTTCAGAAATCGAATGAACTTTGCCGATGCGAGTAACTATTGGTTGTAGAGGTGAACATTTCTCTTTAATTGAAGTGATTGGAGAGAGTTGAGAATAGGTCATCACTTTTATGTTTTCACGTTTCATGAGGGGTAGGAGAGAAGCGTATTGTGGGGAGTGGTGGAGGGAAGGGTTCTGGGGGTTTTGGGGAGGAGAGAAAGAGGGTGAGAGGTGAGTTAGGATGAGGACTTTGGGGAATGGGGCATAGAGTATAGATGAAGGTGGAAGAAAGCTAGCGACTCACATATTCGATTTGGTTGATCTCGATCTTGTGCTTTGGATTTGAAGCTAGAACTTCCTCAATATCAGAAGCCAACCCTGTGCAAAGATGAAAGAGAGCGGCAGAGTAGGGTGAGTACAGTCAAAACGAACAAAATCTCCCCTCTCATTCCGATCCTAAATTTTGTACCCCTCTCCCAACTCACAATTAGATACCCCTATAGCCTTAGTGATCCCATCATCCTTCAATTTCTCCATTTGTTTCCAAGCTTCAACGTTTGTTGGTAAACCATCTTTGCCTCTGGGAGGTAAATGTAGCAATAAACAGTCCAAGTAATCACATTGTAAATCTTCCAATTCTTTCCTCCCACCTTTTGCAATGTCTTTCATTCCATTAGAGCCCATCTTGGTTAAGATGAAGAAATCTGAACGAGGGATTCCTGAAGAGAGGGCAGAAGCAATGGCATCTCCACATGACTTCTCGTTCGCATACACTTCAGCAGCGTCGATATGACGAAAACCTTGTTGAATTGCCATTGAAACTTCTTTGGTGCATGGCGCTCCGTAACGCGCGGTTCCAGTTCCTGTGAAGGGAGAATGAGAGAAGTGGAGGGGGATGAGAACGAACGAAGAGAAGATGAAGAACTGAGTTGGAAGTTACTTACCGTAGGCGAGTAGTCCTGGTAGAGCGCCAGATGACAACTTGATTGTAGCAATTGAGGTCATTTTAGACGTTGGATGTTGGATTATGTTAAGAAAGGAAGAAGAAATGTTCTACAATCTTGTACAGCTTCTTATACTTTTCGTCTCTCCGCCCGACAATACCGAAGGGATTTAACGCTCTTTTATCCATCTCGATTTTCTTCTTCTCTCCCAACCTCTACCCTCATTACACCTTCTTCAACAATCGTAAGTAGATGCTTTAGTTTCTAAACAGACCGTCTTCCCGCCTCAAGCTCTTCCCGCCTCAAGCAAGCACACGCCCCGTCACCAAAGCGCACGTGTGTCCTTCTCTGGTGCCGTCAGGAAACGCTAGTTCCCCTTGAAATGCCTTAAGAGCTCTGGTTTCCTTTCGAACAGTCCGAAACGTTCTTCATCTCCTCCTAAAAGATCAAATTCTTGAAGATGTACTCCCCCTTCTTCATTATAGGTTGCCTCTTCGCTCTCTCAGTACAAGGGCAACAACAATCTTTCATATCTGGGTTTCCACTCAATTCCCAGTACAAGGTGAAAGAGAGCAGCAACGCAAATCCTGAAGTAGATTATGCTCAATGGGTCAATAATTTTGCTGGAACTGAGGGAGGTGGCAAGTGAGTTGGCTGAAAGATAGGGGGAGAATGGGAGCTCTGACCATTTACTTGAGCGCTCATACCTCGTATTCACTATTTCATGTCTTTTTCTCGCATTTCAGTGCATTCCCAGGAGCCACTCTTCCATATGGAGCCGTCAAAGTCGGAATCGATACGCTCTCGACCTCTTCTGCTCTTTCAGGATGGACACCGAATGGAAAAGTCTCTGCGGTTTCTTTAATGCACTTAAGTGGTACAGGTGGTACACCAAAATACGGAGTAGTCAGTCAACTACCTCTAGTGGGAGACATCTCTTCTCTAAACCTGGGAGACAATTCAACCTATTCTCAAGAACGTATCTCAAAAGATTTAGCTTCTCCTGGATTGTTTCAGACTTTCTTACCAAAAGTTGAGGTTTCAATGACAGCAACTCAACATACTGGATTTATTCGTTATAGCAAAACAAGTGATAAGAATGATGAACAGCTTCATATCTTAGTCGATGCATCTCATTTCCTTCCTGCTTTTAGTGGAGAGGTTAAGTTTACTCAGAAATATGAAGGCTCGAGAATCGAAGTTAAGGAGGATGGAAGTTATATTGGAAATGGAAGTTTCTCAGGCGGTTGGAACAGAAGTCCTAAATGGACGATTTATTTCTGTGGAAAGTTTTCGGAAACTCCTTCTCATTCTTCGACTTTTATTACTTCAAGACCACACTCAGCCCAAGCCCCTGAACTCCAGCCTTCTGAAGAGATGCCCACTCAAACTGGTGGAAGTGATCAAGGAGTTGGAGCTTTATTCTCTTGGAACGAAACTGACGTCCTGACAAGTCGAATTGGAGTTTCTTGGATCTCTACTGATAAAGCTTGCTCTTTCTTAGACAACGAACTTCCTCAAGACTCAGATTTCGATCAAGTCTCAACACACGCAAGGAAAACTTGGAATGGCGAGGTTCTTAGCAAGATGCAACTCCCAGAACAAGATGGGATTAGTGAAGATCATAGAAGTTTACTGTATACTTCTCTTTATAATCATGCTGTTTTGCCTTCTAATAGAACTGGTGAGAATCCAGACTGGGAGAGTGATGAACCTTATTACGACGAGTGAGTCTTGGTTTCCCTCTTGATCGAGCTTCTCTTGAAACCGCCCCGGGGGGGGGGGGGCGAAATATATGACTCTCTCTCTCTCTCTCTCTCTCTCTCTCTCTTTCTCTCCTTCAGTTTCTACACAATCTGGGATACTTTTCGATCTGGTTATTCACTCATGAATCTACTTTATGCTGAGCGCTATGTTGAAATTCTGCGTTCCCTCATCGACACTTGGAGGCACGACGGTTTCTATCCAGGTGAGCATTTCGAGAGAAAAGCAGGGGTTTGACTGCATCTAAGGGCTCATCTGACGATTCTCTTCCCTGCTAATCTCAGATGGAAGATCCTCAAACTACAATGGACGAACTCAAGGAGGTAGCAACGCAGACAATCTTTTCGGCGACGCCTACGTGAAAGGTCTATCGACCGAACCTTCAATCAATTGGCAGAATGCATTCTCAGGAATGTTAACCGACGCTGAAGTAGTCCCTCCAAATACAAACGACTCGGATTCTCCAGAATCTTCAACAAAAGAAGGTAGAGGTGCTTTACCAGATTGGCTTCAGTACTCTTACATCACTCCCAACTTCACAAGAGCGGTTTCTAGATCAGTAGAATATTCAGTCAATGATTATTCTTTAGCTCTAGTTTCTAAAGGGTTGGGAAACGAGACTGCTTCTCAGAAGTATTTGAAGAGAAGTGAAAACTGGAAAAATCAGTGGAACGATGAGTATGAGAGTTTGGGATTCAAAGGTTTCGTTGGACCTAGAAATGCAGATGGAAGTTATGTTCCTCAGCATAAGCTGGCTGGACCTGTGGAGAGTTTTTCGGGGTACTGGGGTGATCCAGCCTATGAGGCTACGTTATGGGAATACTCGTTTGGGTTCCCTCACGACGTTGCTGGATTAATCGAGAAGATGGGAGGAAGAGATCAGTTCGTCAAAAGACTTGATACTTCGATGGAGAGATCCTTACTTGGAATTGGAAATGAGCCCTCTTTCTTGACCCCTTATTTGGTGAGTTGGTAGTGTTTGCAGCGTTTCTGGCTAGATTTGAAAGTCAGAAATTGAAGTTGACAACCGAGCACTGAGCCATTCTTTTCTTTCTGCAACAGTACAACTACGCCGGAAAATCGCAGTGGAAGACGGTCGACGCCATTCAATCTATCTTATCTAACAATTACACTTCGGGCAGCTCTGCTTATCCCGGAAACACTGACGCCGGCGCTCTTCCTGGTAGCGTATCGCCATCCTTTGGAGTCGAAGTTCGAAGCAATACGTTTCTGACCGTCTTGTTCATCTTCTCTCTTGTCCTCAGCCTACCTTCTCTTCGGATACATGGGTCTTTACCCAGTAGTCCCATCTCCCATCTATCTAGTCGCCTCTCCGACTTTCTCTTCTCTGAACGTTCAGCTTCAAACTTCAACCAAGTCTCAATCTGGCTCCGTTCTTTCAATCCTCAAGACAGGCTCAACTTCTGGCAAGTACGTCCAATCGTTCTCCTTGAATGGACTCAAATTGAATCGATCTTGGATCCATCACAACGAGATCAAGAATGGTGGAAAGTTGGAATTTGAAATGGGAGACGAACAAGTTGAATGGGACGACGGAGAACTTCCTCCCAGCTCCAGCACTAGTAAAGATGGCTTGAGCTTCGAGATCTGATGGACTGATCTGATGGAACATCTGTGTCATTTAAACCTACACTCTATCTTTAGAATCTCATCTCATAGCAAGACATTGTCTTACATTCTTGGACGAGTTCCTGCAACAAGAAATTCTGAGTTAGTTGAACACACTTCTCTGGACTCTGACATGATCGCTGACCTCCAAAGCTACAACGCGAATCTTGAATCGTTTATTCTCTCTGCATTCAACTGCAGTGAAACTCGGGACTGATGGTAAGTAAACGACGATCTCGACCCAGTCTTCCCTTCCTATTTCTTTCATTCATCGAACAAGATTTCCCTAGTCAACCTGAAGGTAAGACAATACATGTCTTTATTAGGAGCTACAGCTCTAACCAAATGAAGCTCCAATTCTGGAGTCGGTTCTGGATCTGAAGGAGGTCTCAGAGCTTGAGAAGAGTCGGAAGGTATCGAGAGGTAGTAGTTTGCTCGCTGTTGAGAAGAGCAGGAGAACAGGTGTAAGCCGAAGAATGAACGAGAAAGATTAAGAAAGGAAGAAGGTAAAGGCGGGATGGGTCAGCCGAGAGAGCAGTGTCGTCTCTGCCTCCTATTTGAAACCCTCCTCTCAGTTCAACAGAGCTGTCAAAGAAAGTTAAACCCACCTTACAGACGTCTTCCCAGCTCTTCTCTTCAGTCTCCGTCTCCTTAGTGAAACAATGAACATGAACCACAGGGAATTCATTTCCATAATCTGTTCTCCTTCGTTTAAGTTCTTTCTCCAATTCATCTCCTACCTTCTCCCTCAAAGAGACGAAAGAACCTCGAAAATTTCCTAGAAAAGTCAAAGCTGAATCTGGAAGGTTTAAGATGTAATGATCTGGGATAAGGGAGAGATTCCGCTGAGCTTCGTTTGCTGTTGAGGTTACTGTCGAGGTAGATGAATTTGTACTTGCTGCTAGTAGATCCAATTTAGCACAATTTGAATCTTTTATCGATAAATCCTCTAACTTCTCCTCAAGATTTTCCACTCCATTCAATTCTTTTTTCTCCCGGCCTCTATCCAACCTCCTCCTCTTATCCGCCTTCTTCCTCTCTCTCTCCTCCTCTTCATCCAATTTCCAACTTTCCTTCTTCCCCATTCCTTTCCTCTCTCCCTCAAGTTTCGTTTCCCAAACCATTTCCGGCGCTCTCTTAATGAAGTCATCTCCCCCAACATTTTCCACCACTTTTATTCTATCCCTAACAACCCCACCATTCCCCTCTTTCCCTCTCTTCAAACCTTCAAAACTCTTTGGATTCAAATCATTTGAGAAAACCCATCCACCATTTTTAGCGGTTGGTAAACTAAAAGGTCCAACACCAGCCATACAATCCACTAAAACTTCCCCAGGAAGTATCTTCTCAACTAATCGTCCATGTTCAGTACTTAATCTCGAATTCCAATAAACTTCTCTAAAATCAAAGTTGAATTTACATCCACCTTCATTTACTTCGACTTGAAATTTCGCTTTTCCTCCTATGAGTTCCATTTTGAAGAATCGGAAGACTGTGTCTATTGAATCTAATTTGTTGACAACGGTGGTGATTGAAGGGTTCTTGGCTAGAATTAATGATGCAATGAAATATTTGTAGGGTAGGAATTGAGTTCGAAGGTTTAAATGGGCTAGATGACCGGTTGTGGTGAAAGAGGTTGGAACTCCACCTGAGGAAGAAAGGAGTGGTAAAGGTAGGACTGAGTGGAGGATTTGTTCCATTGTGAAATGGGAGAATGTGATCGGAATGGAATGGGGGAGTAAGGAGTAGGTTGATGAGGAGAGGAGAGATTGGAGTTCAGGTGGGAGAGATGAGGTCTCGATTTCGAGAGAAGTCGAAGTGGAACTTGAGGAGGTGGGGACCGGAAGGTTTAATTGAAGTATTCGTTTTGTTGGATCTTTGGATGGATCTGGATGAATCGGTGTGACTTTTGGAGATGAGAATATGAGGCTGAGAGAGATGAAGGGTAGAAAGGATGGATGAAAATGACAGACGAGAAGAGGCTGGTGGAAGTGCCGAGAAACCATTTGCATGATGTAAAGACAAATCCCATCCTTTCTTGAAAGACCTCAAGGAGGGCATTTCGCTTGTTGAAAAGACTTGGGAGATCTAAGATGCCCAAAACCGATCTCTTGCAACATGTGATTTTCCTTGCCACTCGATTTCTTTGAATTCTCCTCTCAAAGATCTTCTCAAGGGCACTTTGATTTGAGTGTTTTACTCAACTGAGCTCAAATCCAACCTTCTGGTCGGGTGTGAGTATGATCCTCCCAAGATGATGAAGTACAGAATATACTCAAGGTCTCTGATGAAGGAAAACCAAGTATACCCAATCCTCGTTCCAGCTGATTCTCATTGTAGTCAGTTCGTTTGTCACTCAAAAAAGGAAACAAGAAGGGCCGAGAAAAACAAGGAAGAAGGGAAAGGGATCTGCCCTCACCTTCTTCCTTGGTTTCAGATCCACTTTCTGCTGTTCATTCAATCCCACTCCTCTTATGTATTCTCATTGATTTTTACCCTTTTCCACAAGACTGTCCCATCTCTTACCCTGTACCCATGTCAGGCTCGAGACTGATCCACTTCCACCAAATCCGAACTTTTGGGATCAAATCCTCCATCTCATGCTCCGAAGAGTTTGTGATTATCCCTACTTTCAATTGCTTTGAGTGAGATCGATCTAACAAAAGTAGTGCTTGCCGACCCCTACAGAAGATGCAAAAGATTGGCCTCTTTCAGATCAGATTGAGCCATTCCCTTTCACTTTCTCGAAGCCGCCCTTCAAAGTCTATTTTGACACCTGAAAGATTAGATCTGATTTAAAATAGGGCTTTTGTCTACTCGTTTGCTTCACTATGCAGTCAGTAAAGCCGGCAGCATCTTTCTTGATCTGTCTTTCTTCTCTCTTCTTTCCTTCTTGCCTGTCTCTATCCTCAGCCTCTCACTTCGACCCTCCCCTTCGATAAACCTCAAGGTCACTCCAAATCATATTCTCAAGCACTCACTCTTTCAAATCCTTATTCCTAATCAAAGTGTTAGCCTCTGAAGCTGGGATTCTTAAAGCCAACCTCTGCAAGCTAGTATCGAAGCTACCCTTATAATCTTCCAACTTCAAGCTCTTAGCAAAGATTTCCAATTCATCATCTGACTCGAAGCCTTCAGTTGGAGGTAATGGCAATCGTTTGACGGGTTCTGGAGGGTTGATGTTGAATCTTGATGCCATTTTGATGATAGTGCAGGTTGAGAAGATTCGAATGTGGCTGGCGATGATTGATGGCTTCACTGCTTTGAGGATCATGCAACTGTAATGGAGTGACAGTTGATGAAGGAAGAGGAATCAAAGAGGAAGATGCGGTCACCGGGAAGGGAAAAGGAGAAAAGTCGACTTTGTCTCTTTTCTATTTTACCCTCCCCCCCCTCCTTCCTTTTCCCTTTCCCTCCTCTGTAGAGGTCTTCTTCTGGGACTTCCTCAAGTGTTTCGATTGATTATCTGGAAAAGTCGACCTGAGAAAACACTGGCAACATGATCTCGATTCAGTTTGCTGCAGAGATTATGGCTAAAGTTCCACCCTCTTCTCGACGCAACCCGCGCGTAAAACTCTGTTTCTTTCAAAATTTCAAACTATTTCTTGGAATCCATTCCAAACTCTTGGTCGTAGTGAAAAGGTTGGATCTCTTGGTAGTATCGCACGGGAGGAAGGCTGTCCTTGTTTCTCCAATCTTTATCTTCTCCTTCAACCCCAACTGACCCGTCCCCAACCCACTCTTTCGTCATTTCCCGATTCCAACCCTCCTCTTAAAAGCGATTTTCCGATCTGGCCTGGCTTTCTTAAATCCCGCATCTAGAAACCTCGAACCCGGTTCTCTCCTTCAAATTATCAAGAAAGAACCCTCAAGGAGATGAATCCCCGATTAGAGTGAATTGAAACAGATAACAAAAAAGATTCTTCTTCCCCTTCCAACTTCCTCTTCTTCCATCTATTCATCCTCAAAATGACAACTTTAGGTCTTCCAACGATGAGTCTATGCATGAATTCACCAACTTACGCTTCAACTTCACTACCATTCGAAGTTCAACGTACAATCTTTCTACTTTTAGATCCACATTCACTTTACACCTCAGTAAGATCCTTGAATAACAAATGGAAAGAAACTGTAGAAGATCATTTATTAGAACAACAATTCACTTCAAAGAATTGGAGAATCGCATTAAAAGTTAGTAGAAGGTTTAAGCATTCAAATCCATCTGGTGGTGGTCCAGCAGATGCAGGAGGGGCAACACCGGCAAACAACAACATGTTACAAGCCTTAGATGGTTTAGACAAAGAAGACAGATTAGAAAAAGTATTAAACATGGATGGGTTAAAAGAAGATATGTTAGATGAACTGAATGAAAATGGAGAAACTCCAGAATTATCATCTTCAAATGATTCAAATTTGACAAGCAGTAGTAATTCAAGTTTTGAAACAAAGGTTAAAACTCATGTCATCCCTTTGAAATTTGAAAGGTATTGTAATGAAACCACCAGTCTGGAATTCAGTACTGGTGAAGAATGGCATGCACTTTTTGAACAACCTCAAGAGGTTCCTGCTCATGATGGTGAAGTACAAGATGGACAAGAGAGAATAACAGAAGTAGATCCTCAAGAAGCTAGATTGGATTTGGATTTCGCTATAGTTTGGAGATTCCCGGGTGATGGGAAAGATGAGGATGAGGAAGACGAGGAAAGAGAGAGGAAGAGAGGTAGGAATGGAAATAACGTGGTAAGGAATAGAGAAAGGGAAATCACAAGAGAATGGGGGAAACCTGATCCTGAAAATAATTGGTTGAGTAGATTTCATTGTGTGAGTACTACAGATATCGTGTTGAAGGAGGCGGATGGGAGGATAGGGAGATGGATGGAGAGGGTAGTCCCGCATTGGGACTGGAAACTGCGATAAGGGCTAGACACTCCTCTCGAGTCTCTGGATCCATTGACTGAATGATTCAGAATTGATATCAGGTAATGAACAACTCATTGTTCTCTCTGCCATCCTTCTATCCATCTATCTCTCGACCCCACGTTCCTCCTCCACCCTCCATACTGATTCCTCTGCTCCGTCACTTCCACCCCTTTCCCCACGACATCCATCAACTCATTCCCTTTTCCCTTTATCTGCCTTCTCCTTCTTTCTACTTCCTACTCCCTCCCTTAGTCCGGATACGACATTTCCCCAGCCCCATCTCTCCCAGCTTCCAGAGTCCCGTCTCCAAATTCCTCCGAACCAAACACACCCTCAAAGAGATTGATTTCAACTCCTCTAGCCAGAAGAACCCGGACGAAGCCATCAACCCCGATTACGATCCCTACCTCCTCTACCAACACCTCCAATTCCTCAAACACAGCATCAGCCTCTAGAACTCGAAGGAACACTACCAATCAAAGGACTGCTATCCTTAGAAGAGAGGTCTTAAATCCAGAAGCTGGACCTAAAGAAGCAGAGGAATGTGATTGCTGTGACCATTCACATGAAGAATCTTACAAAGGGAATCATGAAATCGATGGAGTCAATTCTATGATTTGGTCAGACAAAGGACATGAATACATAAATTTGAATTTGAATCTGGGAATTGAATTCTTTGTTAGAAGGAGTGCTAAAGCTAATTTACTGCATAGAAAATTAGAAGAAGAAGCAATAAGAAGATTTGAAGATGAAGAGTTTGAGAAAATGATGGAAGAGAAAAGGATCAAAGGTGAAGCTGGTTTAGGAGATGTTGAAACTCCAGTCGAAATCGAAGATGATGAAGAAGAATTAAAGATTGTTGTATCTTCTGATGATTCTGAATTAGTTGGGAGTTCAATTAAAGATCATGCTCCTTCAAATCCTTCCGGTTCGAATTCTGAAAACCTTGTTGGAAAAACTTGGAATACACCTTGGGCTTTGAAGGGAGTTACTAAACCTAAAGTTTCATCTACTAATAATCCAGATCCTTATTCTCATTTACCTTTTATTCATAGACCTAAACCTCAAACTGGAGTAAACAAATTGAAAAGTGGGAATGCTAGTAGAACTTCTTCACCTTTATCTGGTTTATCTAGATCTAATAGTATTCAAAAAAATCTATCTTCTTTGGTAAATGTTCATGCGAATGATCCAACTTCACCTCCACCTTCTAGAACAAGTTTAAATGGAACAAGATCTAGTACCCCAAATCCAGCTCAAAGCTCTTCTTTAAATGGATCTTCTGAAATTTCAGATGAAACCTCTAAGAAAGCAATCGCTTCTCAACTATTTTCAAAGAAACATCCAGGTTTGAATCATGGTTCAGGAGGCAAATTAGTAACAGCCTCTCTACCAGTCACACCATCTTTTTCCTCAACTCTCAGAAACTCATCTGTTTCAATTCAAAACAATTTGAACAGAACTAATGAAGCATTATTACTTTCTAACAATAGTAGTTCAGTTATCAATAGAGGTTTGAATCTTCCTACTCCAGCTCAATCAAATTTCGCAGCTATGAAATTGAAAGAAAGTTTCAGTAATCATAATACTAGACCTTCTTCTAGAACCGGATTTCATACAATTGGAAATGTTGGAAACAATCATTCAGATGGTTTAAGTGCTATGTTAAGTGATATGGGGATTAAAAATTCAAATAGTGGCACTGGCACTCCAAGAGCTAGATTTAGAGGTAGGATTTTTAGAGCGGAGGAAATGAAATCTAGTCCAAGTCCTAAGATCAAAACTCTAGCTCAGAATTCATCTTCTTCTCCGGGTGCAAATGGGGATGGAAAAAAGAAATGTTCCAAATGTTTAGCCAAGGAGACTTCTAGCTTCCCAAATGGCGGTGCTTGGGAACCTGATCCTGAGGAATTGGTTAATAAACCTGATAGAGAAGGTTGGGTTGGTGGAGATCTTTTGGGTAGAGGTCAGGTTAGAATGGCTTTTGATGAGGATGGAAAGGAGGAGAGTGGAAAGGCTTATGTTTGGGAGTGGTCAAGGTAAGACCACTCTTCATCAAGCTGAATTTTAGTTCTCGTCGCCTAGAAATCTCAAAATCAAAACCATCATAAAAGCAAAAAAAAACAGACAAGATCAACAACGCAACTCACAAGCTTCGATCTCAAATCTCACTACTTCTCAAACTTTTCGTCTCTTATTTAGACTATCTTATTCTCGGCTTTCCATCACTTTTATTTCGTCGTAATCTCCAAATATTCCAAATCGCCTATTCTTCATTCTTCAATTTCTTCCTCCTACTAACCAATCGTCTTACCTGCAACTCCATCTCTACTGTCGTCTGCGTCCCTTTTTCTCGTCTCTCTTCTTCTCGAATCATCTACCATAATCATAGTTAGCATCTCAAGCGAACTCACAAAATCGTAAATAAAAAGAACTCACTCTGCATCTCCAAAAAAATCTGTTGTACTCGTCTCATCCTTGTTGCTATTTCTAAAACCTCGACCCCGTTTACTTTACTTTACTTTCCCCTGTGTTGTAGTCACTTTCCAATCTTCGTTGTCTTCTAATTGTTATGAGTATTTTGAGAAATGAATTGAAAGATTAGATTATATTGATGGGCGATGAAGAGATCTCGATTTGTCGACAGTCGACAGCCGACAAAAGTCCCGATAAAAGAGAAAGTAGATTCAGCTCAAAATGGGAATTTATCTATACGTGTACATTACAGAGCGGAAGAGATAGCAGCCGAAGAGTACAAACAAACGAGCAGGGTAAATGGATCGAAAGGTAGCAAAAGACAAAGGAAGTTGAAAGAGCGAGAGCTCGAGGTCAGAAGCTGTACGAGGAGAAGATTAGATTTCTTTGATTCAAGAACACTTTTGACCTCGAAAGAAAGTTGTACAAGAGTCAGATACGACTTGAATGGGCTGACAAGTTCCTTCTCCTACCAATTTTCTTCACTCTCATCTTCATATTCCTCTTCTCCATCGTCTCGACAGCTTCAACTTTGGAGCTTTTTCCTTGAATATCCGCTGCAATATCTCGTTTGACTCTAGATCTGTCAATTCTGGCCACTTCCACTCCGCTAACCACCGACCCACATGATCACACTGTTTCCCTAAATCTAGACTTGTGACTTGGTCAAAATTAAGGTCTGGTCTTTGAGACGGAAGAACTGGAGATTGTGAATCACTAAATCTTAAGCATAGATTGGTTAGATTAGAAGAATAGCGTTGTACGGTGTTGAGCCAACCATCAAAGGCGGCTTGAGCAGTTTGATCGTCTTCTTCCCTTGCTACAATAACAAATTGATGCAGGGTGGGAAGATCTATGAGTAAGATATTCTTGTAGATTGACCTATTCACTTGAAAAAGCGATAAAATTCTTAGATTTGGAAAGGATCCAATACTTTCGAACGTCAAGGATTCTTCGTCATTAAAAACCATCTCTGTGATTTGAATAAACCTGAGAGTCTCTTTCGTATGTTGAAGCATCGAAGGCAGATTGGAGGTCGACGATGGAGAGGACTCTCGCCCTCTCTTGTTCGTGAGGGTCAAACGTCCCAAATTCCTCCCGATCCACTTTGACATGGCATCGTCCCACAATATTTCTTACCTATCCAACTCTAAACTCCAGAGTCCTTAGTTCTGCGGTTCGGTTCGTGCCCTCAACCCCTCATTTTCTAAATCCATAACAAACGCAATGAAATTACAAACAAAAAAAAGGTACTCTTACACAGAAAAAACATACTCGTACACTATATAAACAATCAACTTCTTTTTCCAAATTTCCTACCCTCTTTCACATAACGAAAACCTTTGTCCTCCTCAACCCACCACCGCTCGCCAAAGCTGTAGAACTACTTTGTAAAAAGACCTTCGATTTCTGTAAATCAGCAAAAGTTCTATGAATATGACTTGGCAATAAAGGTCTATCATGAGTTTCAGGAGGTAAAAAAAGAGAACAAAAAGGTCCTTTAGAATTGATCGGTTCATCTTTTCTTTTCTTTTTCTTGATCGGAGAAGGGGATGAATTTCGTGAAGTTGAATTTGGATTAGGTTCTTCTGATTTTGAGTTTTTCCTTTTAATCGGACTTGACTTTCTCTTGGAAGAACCTTTAGTAGTTTCAATACTTTCATTTCCTATTAATCCACTTGTTTCTCCTTCTACTTCTCCATTCCCATCCCCCTTCTCCTTTTCGATTTTTTCATCTCCTTTTTCTTTTCCATTGTTTTCAATTCCACTAGGTCTTAAAGTATCATCCTCATCAATTCCTTCTTCTTCATCATCTTCTCCATCCTCTTCAATCTCTGGATCCAAAATTTGATCTTGAGTCTTCCTACTTAAAACCTCTTCCTCTAGTTTCTTAAGTTTAACAGCCCCTATACAAAGTTCTCTAACAACTTCGAAGGCCAAGAACCCTAAAACATCAATGATATCATCATTTGGTTTGACTTCTAAATAATTTGAAGAATGGATCCATTCTCTGAATTTCTTGGCTGAGAGAGACGTAGAGAGCAAGATACATTTGAAGCCAAGGTAAAGAAAAACAAGAATGAAAGGAAAAAAGAGTCATAAAGATCCATTCAACCCAAGAGCAACCTCAACCCTCACCAACAGAAAACAAGTCCTCCCCGTCCAACCTGACTCACCTTTCTTAAAAGTGAAACTAGCCTGTCTACATTCGGAATAATGAACGTATTCCTTTTGAGACATTCCTTTAGTAGCTTCATCAGCTTCTCTCAATCTTGCCAAAGAATCTTCATGTGCTTCAATGTCATCTTCATCTGGTTCGTCTAGGTCATCCATGTTACCTCCTTCTCCTGAATGAGAAGCAGGTTGTAGATGTTCTGAATAGAGAGAGGAGAGTTCCCATGGAAGTTTGACTTGTTTAGGTGCTAGACGGGAGGGGTTGTTGTCTGAGAGAGTTGGAGGTCAGAGGTCAGGTTCTCACTGACTAGCTTCTATCAAAGGGTTTCTAACTTAAGATTTTCGGACTCATCCTTCGTGCAAGTAGATATTGGGATCTGACTCGAGATGATCCTCCAACCTCAAACCCCAACCCCAGCCTCTTCTTCTCCAAGTTCTAAAGACTCACCAGCCATATCTTCAACTTCTAGATCATCATTCCCAACTCCACTTCCAGGTTCTTGATCTTTAGCTTTCTTTCTAACATCCTTCCAAGAGAGGTAAGTTCTCAACCTGTTGGTCTTGGATCGATCATATCGGATTAGAAAGAGTAAATCCTCCGGAGATAAACTTTTTGAAGATCGACGAGCTGCTAGTCGCTTGGATTGAATCACCTGGGTTATAGTTGAGAGGAAACATCAGTCAGTAGGTCAGTGATATAGAAGAATAGGAAGGAGAGGAGAGTGGGAGTAGAGAACTCGAATCTCAACTCACCATTTCTACGACTTGAGTTCTGACAATGTCTTCTACCAGTTGAACTACTGATGAGTCCGGATCTACTACATCTCCGAAAACGAATAACTGTAAAATGTTGATATAAGATGAAGAGCGTGAGTAAGGAGTCAACATCATCTATTCTTTCTCTCTCTCTCTCTGCCTGACTACTTACCATTTGAGTGATCTCTGTTTGATATTTGTAAGCCACTCCATTCGATGAACCAGTCTCATTGGTTGAATTGTAATCATCCAAAGTTGATGGATCATCGTTGGCCATAGTCGTAGTCCACTATAGAATGAGAAGACGGGATGAAAGAGAGAAGAATAAAGTGCACAGATAACAATCTTCTTCTCAACTTCATCAAATGACTTCAAACAAATTCACTTTTCATATTCCAAACCTTTTCCCAAGAGAAACTGAATCGACTCCAACTTCACTGGTCAATTATGAGCAACTTTCAGGGGAGGATGATGGAGTGGATACAGTTGGAGAGACAGCAGTGAATGGAGTAGGACAGGCACAAGGACAGCAAGGTGATATCCATTCACCCAAACTCTTTGGAGTAGATGCGACTCTAAGTTGGAAGAGGAAATCCAATTCATATAAGACCGCTACTTGGTTGGCTTTTGGTACTTTGGGAGCCGCCGTCTTGTTACCTTTGTGAGTTGGTGAGGGTGAGGATGAGGATGAGAATGAGCATGAGGGTCCGACAGATGGCAAGAGTAAAGAGTTGTTACAAGAAGATCCATGAGCAAGTAGTACCACAGATAGAGAAATGAAACCCGATTGATAAACGGACTAGAAATCCGAGGTTGGTAGAAAGGAGAGAAGACAATCAGCCTAGAACCTATGGTACCCTTATCGGTAGCCACTGGCCCCCTCTCTATCCTTGTTCTTCCGTCTGACTCAAAATCTCTACTTTTGTTCTCACTTTCTCAATCCCTCCTCTTCTCCACCTAGCAACGCTCTAATCACTCCCTCAGAGTACTACCGATCGATCCTATCCTCCACTCCCTATTCAACTTCCTTCAGTTCATGGATCATAGTAACCTACAATCTCTCAACAATCTTGGTCGGAGCTCTTGCAACTGCAACTCTAGAAAAAGTGAGTGATCTTCACCTCCCTCAAGCTCTAAAGGAGTACGAATTTTTCTTTGCTCTCTCTTACTTCTGAAAGCTATCCATCTCCCTTCTTTTCTTTCCCAGACAACTCCAACAACTCGAATTACCCTCTCATCCCTTTCAATCTTCTTCTCTCTTTTGATATTCACCATCTATACCTCTCAAATCTCACTCAACCCCTCAAGTTCAAACCCCAACTCATTCTTCTTCCCATTCTTAATCTCCCTTACTTTAATCCTAGCCTCTTCAACTGCCTTTCTTCAATCTTCAGTAGTTGGCTTATGTGCTTCTTTCGCTGGGAATGGGAAAGCTATGGGTTCTATGTTGGCAGGTCAAGGAGTTGTGGCAGTTGCTTTGAGTGGAATTCAATTAGGCGCCAGTTGGAGTCAGGTTTCTAAGATCAAGATTTATGGAAGTGATGCAGAAATCAAGGTGAATGGTTTAGGCCAAAGTGATTTAGCTGAGGCTCAGAAAACTGCGATTGCTTTTTTTGCAAGTAGTACTGTTTTCACAGTCATTACTTTGTTGGTTTTTGGTTGGTTGGTTAGGACTGAGGTTTATAATGAAATCGAATCTAGGAGAGTAGAAGTTATTCTAAGAGCTAAGGGAAATGATTCTCAGAGGTTATTGGATGGAAATGAAGCAAACGAAATTGGAGAAGATGAAGTTGAAACGGAAACCTTTGATTCAAATTCAGATTCAAATGATCCAGAACTTTTACCTCATTTCGTCACTTCCAGAATTTCAATCTCTTCTAAAAATCATTGGAATCGAATGTTGAAAATCCAAAAAAAGGTTTGGATCTCAAGTTTTACAATCTGTTTACTTTTCGGAGTCACTTTGGGTGTATTTCCAGCTTTGACTTCTAGAATTCAAAGCACCTCTACTATTTCAATTCCAATTCTTCCAACAACAATTTCAACTTCTTCAACAACTTCAGAGCCCCAGTCCCATCCCCAACAACCTTTCTCCTATCTTTCCTCTCCATTATTCTTCACCTCCTTACATTTCTTTCTCTTCAATCTTTCAGATCTAATAGGTAGATCTCTACCTTCAATAAACCCTTCTCTATTCCTCATCAAATCTTTCAAATTCCTTCTGTCTTCAAGTATCTTAAGGATTTTGTTCATTCCTTTGTTGAGAAGTTGTAATCTACGTTCTTCCTCATCTACAAGTACAAGCGAATCGACTTCATTCTTAGCAACAGACCTTTCATTCTTCATTCTTTTAATTCTATTGGGTTTATCAAATGGTCTAATCTCTACCAGTACTTTTGTTATTGGACCTGGAATTAGAAATTCAAAGTTGAAAGATGATGAAAGACCACTTGCGGCTAGTATTATTAGTCTTTGGTTGACTGTGGGTTTGGCGATGGGGTCGGTTGGGAGTTTTTGGATTGCTAGGTAGCTTCTTTATGAATGGTAAAAGAGGTAGTGGGGTGACGGTACATAACGATTTTTCAAGCTCGACTCTTTCATTGTATTATACATTCTTTTCAACTCAGTCCTCTTTGGATTGCTAGGAAGCTCAACGCGAGTTTACAAAGGGGGAAGAAGTCAAATCAAGATTTTCTGACGGAAGTCACAGAAGAAAGACATCGAGGGATCGTTCGGGAGCAGTGACTGTTGTAAAGGTTTGAAGGAAAGACTGAACAAGATTGAGAGATGTGAGAGAGGCAATTTTTCATAGGAAGATGAACTGGGGGGTTAAATGACGGCTGAACCTTTAAAACAAAGGCAAAAACCTCAATTTTCCTTTGCTTTTAAAGAGAGTCGAGTGGAAGGAATGGCACTTTGAAGTCCAGAAAGATGGTGACTGAAGGGAAGAAAACAAATTCAAGAGGGGGAATCTGCATCAGATTAGAGCATGTGACGAATGTGGACGGGAACATGAGGTAAGGAAATTGAAGAGTCGGAAGGCAGGCGAAAGAAGAGTGTCACTGGCTCAAGATTCATCTCAATAAACAACATTCACTCAGATCCCGAGACCGCAAGTGGTTGCTCAAAGGTTCTGTCTTTGATGGAAGCGGGACACGAAATGCTCGGAAATGATACGAGCTTCGAAATGGTAGAGCTACCTTCATGATCAAAGCGCTTCATTCCAACGGCAGGGGACGGACGGCAGCTTCATCTGCGCAATTAACCGTCCATCATCCTCTAGGTTTACTATCAGAAGTCTTGATTTAAGATTACTCATAGGATCAAAGGAGACTTTCGATTTTGCGATCCCGTGTCCAAATCTTGAGATTCTAGGTTTGAAACTGATTCAAATAGGAGAAGATGTGGAGACTATCAAGTCACTGTTCCCGCTGAGGGTATAGAAAGAAATACAGATTTGTTGAGTCTTGAACTAGTGCTGTATAAGTATGAGATAGTGTGGAATGACGCTATTTCAAAACGGATCGGCAACAGGTTGAAAACTTTCGCCCTCAAGAGCATGGACTGGACTTCTCTTTCAGTCGCTTCTAATTTTGCCTCGATCCTTCTCACCTCGAGATCAACCCTTGAAATTATCAATCTTTATGGTATAGATCGTCAAGAGGAAGGGTGTCGACGTTCGAAAGCATTGAACCATTTTCGAAGCTAGAACTTTTTGGCACTCGGTAACATTGGAAGCTTAATCTACAAGGAGTTTACACATTTAGCCCTTAAGTTGGAAGATGGTTGGCTAAATGGAGCTGGCCAAACCTCACCACTCTCTACGCAAACAAGACCCTGAAGTTGGAATTCCTGAAGAAAGCTCCGAATCTAGTCATCAATGCTGGATACATGGAACTAATAAAGCTGAAGAGGAATAGGAAGATGAGGGTGACGATGATGATGATGATGATGATTAGAAGGCTGTTGAGCCGAGCTCAACCGTTGGAATGAGGGAACCTTAGTCTCAAGCGACTCGTTTCTTTCCCAAGTGAAATTCGTCGAATCACAAAGCTCAATCCTCAAACGTCGAGTCGAGACCCAACCCTCAACACTTCTAGCCCTTAAAAGGACAGTTCCCTCTGGATCCCTCCATCTTGCCTGCTTCTCTGTGCTATCCTTTGTCGATTCAATCACCTGTTGACCGGGTCACTCTTTGTTTCCTCTTCTGTTGCATTTCCTCCTAAAGTGTTTCTCCTTCTTTTGAAGTGCTCTCTGCTATCCCTCGTCACCACCTTTCCCCGCTTGTCACTCTCCTCAATCGCTGTTCGAATAGAGTCTCTAATCCATTTTGGACTGCATGACCACTCAGAGACACTGAGGCTGAAACGAGTCCCTGATTAGAATCGTTTTTTTCTTTTAATGAGCTCGAAAGCTGCTACATCTCAACGGAACACATAAGAGAAAGCAAACGAGAAAGAAGTAACTGCTTTTTGAGAAAGGGGAAATCGAAATCTTGAGCACGAACTCATGGCTACTGAGAAAAGAGAGTGAAAAGAGGGACAAGAAAGGGAAAAGAAAGAAGAGCATGAAGAAAAAACTTGAATTGAGGGAACTGGTAGGATAAGATGCCGAGGTACGGAATTGGTCTTGAAGAGGTTGAGGACTAGAAGAATTTGTTGAAACTCTTTCGATGGACGACAGGATGGACCAAAAAACAAGTACGAAAAGAATGGAAATGGGGTCAAACATCACATCAAGAGCAGTACTATAGGTCGAGGTCGTAGACAAACATAGCAACTCACGATCGAAGTCTCTAGTTCCATGGTCGACACTATGATAGGATGATGCTGTGTAATCAAAAAGGATAACGTGAAGAGGAAAGGTTTTGACGATCAGGAGGAGAAGGGAAGTTGAGGTATAGCGCCAAGTCAAAGAGAATTTGTTCGCAAGAACCCATCGTCGCAAGTTTCCGAATTCAGATCTCTCTACCTCCCACAACGGCCTGGGTCCTCAATCATCAATCTAGCTGACTCCTCCCCCTCACCTACTGAAAGGATAGGACACAATTCATTTGAATGGTGTTCTCCACCAAAACTGATCGAGGTGGTTCAACAGCTTTAGGCGGAGAAAGAGGAGGCAAGAGAGAGGGAAAGTTTGAAGAAGGTGAATTCAGGTAGACAAATGAGCTCTTTTAGAGATTGTAGAAGCTGCATGAGCCTCTTTGGACCCTCTTGATACGCATTCAATGTGGTGAGTACAGGATATGAGAGACAAGGAGGATTCGAAAGGTGAGGAGAGATGGACATTTGGTCAGAGCGGCACCTGATCGCTAGGAGAGGCGAAGGTCTCTCTCCCATTATAAGGTGAAAGTGAAGGGAGTCAATCATATATATCCTTGTTAATGAACACAAGGCCGTATGGAACATGGGGAGACTTCGAGAGCTGGCTTTCCCTTTCTCCTTCTCCCCCTTCCCCTCAGCTCCTCTTCCTCTTCTCTACAGGCCGTATACTCTTCCAAGCCTCCAGAACTTCAATTCTGATCTGTTCTAGTCACGCTGGTGTCCAAAAACCTCACAAACACTCAAACCTTCCCTATCATCGTGTTCTTCCTCAAACGCAATCCGCACTTCTGAGGAGACCCTCGCCCGGAGCTACACACGTTTTCGACCCTTTAGATCCTTGGAAGTTGGAACAGATGGGATCCAACAATCGGAAGCGTTGGAATTCAAGCCTTGCGGCGCCTTCCAATCTCTGAGCTCTCGACGGTTCTCAGTTTGGCAATCCTTCACCCTTTCAGACCAATCTCTTCTACTTTTCTTCCCTTTTCCTATCGAGTGATTGAATTGACTGGTTACTCATAGACATCTGGATGGAACGGGGCTTCTATCATCACATGCGTCTCAGAAGAAGCTTCGAAGTTTATGTTGGACGGAATTTATGAAACCTCGGTTTGGTAATCCAGGTCGCCGACATCAAATGTTCCTCAACTTAGACTTCTTGGAAAATTACCTGATCTTCCAGGTCAACAAAAGAGTCTCCGGAATTGAGTCTGATGATTCTCATTTCGAAAAGAAGCAGTACATTTACAAAGAAAAGAGGAGATTCCGCTTCAACGCTTTCGGAAAAAATGGAAGCTGAGAATTCAAGATTTCCACAGCACAGCTTATTAACAGAAAGGAGCTGCTTCATTATTCATTCGTCTTCGAAGGTGACGCTAGAAGCTCTGCGCTCCAAGGATCCGACTTCTAACTCCAGGGTCGATTGATCTCGGACTCCAACTGTAACTCGGAGAAGATGAGTAACCAGAGAGGAGAGAGACAGCTGAGCCATCTCACTCACTTTTCAGCTTCCAACGACCGCGAAAGGTTTACTCACAAACCCATAGACGGTCGCCGTCATCCAGAGGCTCATTTCCATAAGAAAGACCCTGCTCTTTTGAAGGGATTTCCTCTTGATCCTCGATCAGAGTCATGATCTTTGAAACTCTAGCACGAGGATAGGTCTTGAAGGTCAAAGTTCTTCCATTTGGCATCTTGACAAAGATCTGTACGGAGCTGTCTCTTGGAGAATCGTCCTCATCCAGACTGAGATCAACCTCAGAATCCAAGATGTTGAGCTCCCAAAGGGTGGCAGAATCGTTGTTCAAGGGTTCCTCGCCCATCATCAGAGTCTGAGACGAAGAGAGGAGCCCCATAGAAGAATGAGAAGAACCAATCTTTTCTTTAACTCCAGATCGAAAAGAGAGAGTTGGACATGAATGAGTGACTCCTGACTATGTCGTTTCTAGGTCTTGGTCTGAAGAGACAAAATGAACTCACGAATCCCAATCGTATCAGAGGCCTGGACTTGAACCTGACAAATCCGACCACTAGCTTCCATGATTGAGATTGGAAAGGTTTTGAGCGAGACCTCGATGAAGCATCCCTTGATGATTCTATGATCAAAGAGAGTGTCATGGTCTTGCTGTGGAACGTCTGAGAAGGAAAGAGTTTGGTGGGAGGCTGGGTAGCCTCTTTTCTCCTCAACCAGCTCCTTCATTGTTCCAGAAACGAAAGTCAGGATTGAAATACAGGTTAGATCACGATTTTAAAATGAGAATTCGAAGATCTGGGTGGGCGCGATCTTCTAACTCACGCTCTTCGACGCTCATCGATGAGTCAACTCTGGCGTCGAGATCGGCTCCGTTTTCGACTCTCAATTGAAGGAGAATTCCGGAAGCAGGGACTGGTTCCAGTTGGAGTAGAGGAGATCCATCTAGATCCAAGTTTCCAACCAAGGCCTCATCGGATAACAGAACTCCTCTTGAAACTTCAGGACTGGTGACCTTTGCAAGGAGATCGACCTTCAAAGCTCTGACGTTCTTCTAGACTTCGATTTTGGTCTTGGCTTCGCCGAAATAGATGCCATTGAGACCAACTACTTGAGCCTCAACGTTGGCTAGCTTGTGTCTAAAATGAAGAGTTTGACCTTGAGGACTGTCGAGTCTTATCGATTTGATGAAGTTTTTACCTGCCAGAGCCACGTTTCACCAGATGAGTTGCCGATTGAGAGCGAAATCGACGTCCTCTTCGAAGTTCAAGATTCCAAGAACTGAAGAGGGAAAGATGGAAGAAAGAATTGGCTGAGCATCAGAGTGACTGAGGGTGACAAATCTGGGAGAGGCTAGACATTCACTGCTCTGGCCTCTAACATGATCACTGACTTCCAAAGCTACTACGTGAGTCTCGAAGTTGTTGTTGTCTCTGTACTTCACCACAGTGAAGCTTAGGACTAATGAGAAGTAATCGACGATCTCGAGTTGATTTCCCGTTTGAAGGCGAGGAAGAGGGTGGTGAATGCACATCTGTTGTTTCTTGTTCTTCATGAATAAGCAAGGATGTTTCATACTTTTAGTGATTTCCAAAGATCCGATGACTGCAATTGAGTAGGTGGAAAAAGCATCAGACTTGGTGGGTAGGGAAGAAGCTTCTCGATTGATTGCAAGATGAGAAATCGGCGGCCTTCTAATAAAGTATACATGTAAGTGAGTACTATCAGTTAGGATTTGGAATGAATATACTCACTATCCTTTACAGTCACTGTGGAAGAAGAGCGGAGAGTGTAGGTTGTACCTTCGACCATCACTTGATAAATAACAAGGTCTGGAGCGATTCCAGAGTCAGCTACTGTGTTTGTATCAGCGAACTTCTTCATGACTTCCAAAAATGTCATTCTGGATTTGACTGTAGGAGATGAGAGAAGAGGAACAAGGAAGTTAGATTCAGCGTGACTCATTGGAAGTCGATCTCTTCTTTAGACTGAAAGGCGAAAGTGGACTAGGATTGATCTTTCAAGTCAGTGCTCGTTTTTCAGATTCCAATCATTCTTCCCTTTTGATCCATCTTTGTTGTTCAGACCGACCTTTGAAGGATGGTGGTGGAAGGGAGACAAATTCACTTTATTGACTCAAAACGCATTTCTCTCTCTCTCTCGTTCTTTTGTGTGCAAAATCCTGATCTCTCTCGTTCATTTGAATGTAGGAATTGTTTTTCTTCCCCCCGGACCTTTTTCTTTCTGTGTTTCTGGCACTCGTGGCTCATCTTCGCTTGCGAAGAGGTTGCGATTCTTGCGATGAGGCCACATGGGATCGATTCGCATCCATCTTCTCTCCTTCATTGATCTGCTTCAAAATTGAACCTCGACACCTCAAGTTCGAGTTGATAGGCTGGAAAACTAGAATACACATCTTATAGTTCAATATGGAAGAGGTCAGAGAAGACAAGAGGTGAGTTGAACGGAGATACGATCGATTGGTCATGGCTCATTGGCTTCCTCAATCGACGAAAAAGTCGTTTGCCTCCTTGTTTCGGGTCATCAAATGGCAAATATTTCTTTTGCATGTAATAGTCTCCTTCAACTGCCCTTCCTTGCTTCATCTTTGGACAAGCAAGGAGATATTGGCTGGAGCATTGTTTGCCTTCACTCTTCCTCCTTCCTTCAGCTTTCGCTTCAGACCTTTGTTCGTTTGGAATTCTGTTGGATCTTTCTTGACTTTCTTCATCTTCATTCTCCCTTTTCTACCATTCTCTCACCTTCTCCAGCCCCTCACGTCGATCTACAAGGACTCGCTCTCAAGCCTCTAGATTCCCCACCAGCCTATCCCGCTCTTATTCCGGATCTTCTGCTTCTTCGGATTACACTGCTACACCATCTCAGTCCGATGTCTTTCGGACTCAGGTCGAGGAAGAGGGAATGAGTCCTGAAGATGGAATCAAAGGAGAGCTTTCTCAGGCACAAGTCAAGCCAAAGAGAAAGGTCGCGGCTAGAGGGAGGAACAGTATTAAAAAGAATGACCTCGTGGATTTCACTGCTTTCGAAAGGTCAGAAGCTGGTTCAAAGGAAGATACCGTGGGTGGAAATGAAGGAGAGGTGATTAATCAAGAGTCCAGCTCAGTGAGTTCAAGTAGCCTTTTTTTTTTTTTTTTTTTTTTTGTTTTTTTTTTTTTTTTTTTCCTTTTTTTTTTTTTTTTTTTTTTTTTTCAAAAAAAAAAATGCTGATTTTCCATGGTCCTATATCACCGATTCTCTCGCACAATCAAAAGAAACTCTTCTGTCTCATTCGAGAAGATCTTCATCTTATCCTTACATTTGTTGTTGGATGTGCTCATCCAAACAAGATATCTCATCACCTTCTCAGGTCTCTGGCTTTCAACAACTTTTCCAAGAGGAACTGAATTTCAGGCTTCAATGCCATCTTACAATGCTACTCATCGACAGAAGACAAGCTCATGCGCTCTACTTCTGCGGAAAGTTGGGCTGGCTCTCCGACTTCTCCAGGGACGGGGAAATGTGTGGAGATGATGTTTCCTTGAATCTTTCGAGCAGAATCTAGGGAAACATCGGAAGGTTTGTAGGCATGAGTACACGACTTGTTGATTTGTACTAGGTCCTTCTCTTCCTGTCGATGCGTAAGTCTGCGAGTTGTGAGTGCTGAAGCGCTGAGTGGTGAAGGCATTTCAACTCATTGGTACACTTTTCCTGTAGTTGATCGAGTGCTTCTGTAAAAACGGACAGGAATGGAGGAGAGATGGGATCATGAGAAGAGTGAAAACGGAATTGTGGTTTGTTGGTAGATCGAAAAACAGAGCTCCGAGCCTTGCCCCCTTCTTTCTTTCAGACCCTTGAACGCGTTTGAATCCTCGATCCACAGGTCGGAAGTTTTTTCCTTCTTGAGCCTTACTCGCACCCATTGAGGGGCGCGGAGAAATATCGCCTTCGATTCCTGCGTTGGACCCCTTCCGGCAGTATTCCTGCTCCTGCTCTTTGGCATTGATAACTTTAAATCGTATCCCATCGTACATTATACAGAGGACGTATGAGACTCTCGTTCGATCAACTTAATTCTTTGCAGGACGATAGAGTTCTCAGAAAGCTATAAAGACGGTGGATGAGCTTCACCTGAACCAGATCATCTCACTCATATCTCCCCCTCTCTCTCTTTCCTTCTCAAGCCTCAAGGGCTCTTTCTCTTCAATCGAACCTCAAAATGTTCTCTCTCACCAAGTCCTTCTTGAATCTAGCTCCATTGGTATCAGTCGCCTTCTCTCTCAGCGTCTCATCTTCCAAGCCAGTTGATGCTCTAACTAAGCGTGTAGTAGCTGCCGCTGCTGACGGTAGTGGCCCTGATTTCACGTGAGTGTTGTTCTAAGAAGCAGAAAATGACCTCAAAAGTCTGAGAGAATGATCAAGATCTCATCTGCACGCCATTGACTCAACGCCACACCTACCCCTGATTATCTCAGTTGCTACTACTTCACTCCTCCTGGAAGAATTCTAGCCTTTGTTGGAGAGATGACTGTCCCTCAAAACAACCCAGTCACTACTGTGGGAACTAATTTCGTTTGGCCAGGAGTCACAACTACGAACGAGGTTGGAACTGTCCTCCAGAACGTAATTAACGGATATCCAGGTTAGTATATTGTCAGGTTTCTCTTGGGCACAGCAGCTCTAAATCGATATCCGAGAGATCTCAGTTGATTTTCGGCCCTTCAGAGCCGCAGTTCCAGAGGTTGACGCGCCCCCTTTCTTCCATTTCCCCCTCTCAGAGACGAACGGTCAATGGAGCGTATTCCAAAATTGGCTAGTAGGCCCAGATAACACTTATGGTACTCATAGAGACGGTTCAGTTCCAGTTACCGTCGGGGAGAAACTATCCTTCTCAATGAAGATTTCGGCTGATGGACAGAGCTGGGATATTAACAGCAACGGTGCTACCGACAATTACCCCTTCCACGACGATTTCCCTAATGCCGTGTTCTGCGGAGAGTTCTATCAGTCCTCATGGCAGTGTGAGTAGCCTGAAAGTGTCAACTGCAGCTTCGATGTTGACGGCTCATTGATATGTCTCCCCTCTTACCCCTTCTTTCTACTCAGTCGGCGACCTGGTCTTCGAGAATGTCCAGATCGTAGCCCAAACCTCTGATCCATCATGGTGTGTTCCAAATGGAACAAGCACTCTTGGAAGTCCAACCGGACAATGGAGTGATGTCACTTACGTTACAGATGAGGGAGGTAACGTAGTCTGCAATATTGGGCGCCTGGTGATGAACGTTCAATAGAGCATTCAGCAGGGAAGAGTCAACTTCTCTCTCGCTTCGCTTTCGCTTTCACTGTCCCCTTCTCCTTTTAAGCCTCTCTTTGTTGCTTTCACTTATTCTCTCTGAACTAATCCGATTCCTGTTTCCCGGCTTCTGAAAATACTGCTTGCTCACGTTCCGGGAGAATCTTAGAGAGCAGAAAATCGAGTCGATCGCGTGCGCGCGTCTCTCACACTCACATAACCTTCTGTTTAGGGCTGAGAGATCTAATGAAAATGCATGATATAGCTCGACTTGCTTCTGGGATAATCTCTGTCTGGTGGAGCTGAGATCGGTCCTTCTCTCCTTCAGTCCTTCTCACCTCCCGTCTTCCCCTTTTTGCCACCTCCTCTTTCTCTCCGTCAAATGAGTAGACTCCACATTCACTGTGCAAATCTCCTCCAGTCTTTCATCTCGAAGAGGCATTAGCTTGTCTCTAACATTGGATCCCCCAGAGTGGAAGGAATTCAGTGCTTCAACTTTTGATTCACGATGGAACCTTAGACGGCGAGGGTGCCAGTAGCTTGAGGATTTCTGAGGGCCTTCTGTTGAGTGGATTATGAGAAGTATCATCTGACTGTGATCTATGAAGAAAGTCCCTGCTCTTTTGGTAGATCCAGGAGTGACGTCTCGAGCTTGACTTTACGTTGAAAGCAGGGAGTGAAGATCAAGTGCCACGCCACCAGTCTTTCGCTTCTACTATGTGTCTCCGGAGAACGTGAGCTTGAGATCCAGGATGGATCCAATATAGTCAGTGCTTTTCACTTGGAAGGCAATTTGGGAAGACGAATTAGGTGTCGACGCGTCGGAAGATGTTAATTTTTCTGGTATACTAGTACTGTATATTATTCGAATCAAAAAGCCTTCCACCTATTCTTCTCCGTTCCCTTTGAAGCTTGTGCTGGTGGCTTCTGTTCAACTGGGAGGTTTGGGATTTTGGCATTCCATTAGAGCACAGAGGCATTTTTTGACCTCTTCGAAAGGATCTGAAAAGGCGATGAGGTTCCCATGGAGGATTCTGATCAATCTCTTCTCTGGATAGAGACATGCTTTCCCGGAGGAAAGGTTGGAGGCATAGAAGAAATGAGAAGGGGAAGGGCAAGGGGAGGAGTACCAGGGCCGAGAGCAGGCGAATAGGGCAACTGCATTGAAGGAATTACCTCTATCGTGACGAATAAGCACCTCTTGATATCTTGAGCTCCCTGTGTAGAGCCCAATCTTGAACTTGTTCACCCTCCTCGGGCCTAGAACGTTGGAAGGATAGAAGGGAGATTGATTTGAGCGTACGCTGCAAGTGAAGCAAAGACCAAAACTCGAATCTCAAATCTCAAAGGTAGCTGCGAGTGATCTTTCTTTTCAATTGATCGAGACAACGTCCTGAGGCCTGAGGTGAGTTAGATAGGAACGAGATGGGATTAGCTTTGAACCTTTGAAGGTATGCTTGTCAGCGAACTCTAGATTTTAAGGGGTGGGACCTTCCGAATAGGGGCCTCAGCGCGCAAGCGTCGTCCCAACCCTCCAATGCTCTTCAATTTTGAGGATACGGACCCTCCACCTCCAATCCGAGAGTCCGATCAGCCCCTGAGTTGAACTTGAAAAAGGTATAAAAAGGACCCTATTACTCAGTTTCTCATCCCACCATCGGTCTTCTCTCTCCTCTCTCTGTCCAATTCTCCAACTTTTCACGCTCTCTAACAAAAGTCACACTCTCTTTCTAAGCCAACCTCAGCTCGTCAATATGAACTTCTTCAAGCTATCTCTTTTCGCCCTCTCCCTCATCGGAGCTTCTCAAGCTACCAAGTGTAACACTCCCAAGTCTGGTTCCAAAGAAGAGCCGCAAGGACCCTCTCAAGCTACCAAGTGTATTCCAATGTCTGGATCCAAAGAGGAGATCTGTAGCTCTTTTTCTAGAGCGTGAGTAGCTGGTAGGAAGTACCGTCTGCAAGCTTTACTTTTTCTGACTTTTCTGTTTTCTTGTCCTTGCCAGCGGACTGGTCAACGTTGCTGCCCTCGGCTGCTCTAAGACTACCATTTCTCCTATTATTGACATCCTACGTCGCGATGTTGACCATGAAGATTTCGAGGAGCGCACCTACAAAAAGTGTTCCAAGACCGTCAAAGAAGGTGAGTAGAAGATAGGGGCTTGTGGGATGTAGCACTTTCTTTGACTCGTCCCATTCTAACCTTCTACGTCGTCTCTTTCTATCTTTTTCTCATTATTCTCTCAGTTTGTAATTCTGCCTCCGCTGCCGGGCTGATCAATCTTGATCTGCTCAACTGCTCTGAGACCAAGATCAACCCGGAGATCTCTATTCTCTCCGACGTTTTGAAACGTAAGCTCCCAGCTTCTACGGTCGAGAAGTGTACCACTAGATCTGCTGCTGGACTCATTAACGTCTCAGCTTTGAACTGTGCTGACACCGAAATTAAGTGAGCTCATCTCTGCTCGTGAAGAAGTTCCGTGACATCTCGCTTACACCCTCTTCACTCTATCTCACAGCCCTGTCATCGACATCCTCAAAAGAAATGGTCTCTCTAAATCTGAGAAGTGTCAAGCCATCTCTCAAGCGGGTCTAATCGATTTGGGACTACTTGACTGCAGCTCTACCACTGTCGACCCAGTAGTCGACATCCTCTCCCACAACAAGCGTCACCAAAAGAATAGATTGGTTTAAAGCTTTCTCGATGTCAAATCACACCGGCTCATGTTACTCTCCATCTTTACTTTCCCGGGTCTTTTTGTCACCCGAGCTGTTGTACTTCTCTTATCTTAGGACACTTTGATTTCGTTTGCCAAAGACGCTTCTTTTCTTGCCCAAGACTCTTCTTTTCTCTAAATTTTATTCGCATATCGCTCAAATTTCTCTTTTCTTGAACTTCACCGTTCTTTTCTTTTCTTGCTGCTTCGAGTGCCTCTTCAACTTCCAAGAGCCTCGTACGATGGATGGTTTGAATCGCGCTTATCAGTGTCAAGATCAATCAGATCGGAGCTTCATTTCAAAAGAGAATGTTGTGGCTCAGATACAGGTTCAAAACGTGAGAGAAATTTCAGGACCGGTTCGACTTCGTTCCTCTTAACAACCCAGTCCACCCTCAACCACAGCGGTCACTGCACCGGCAGCGATAGATGCTACTCCTGGCAATACTGCTCCAAATATCCCCATTAGGAAACCTAACCAGCCACAGTCCGATCTAGTCTCGATCACAGGGCAGATGATCTTCGTCCAAACCGTTTTCATGCCGTTATTGTCGTCTGAGGTCTCTCCCGAGTTCGTTCCCATGATTGTCATACTCTGGGGGACGAGGTACGCATCCAACACAGGTGGTTCTGTCACGTAGTTCTGCGATGGTAGAAGCAAAAGGAATGAGGAGAATTGGAGGATTGAGGGAGGACTGTGTCAGACAAAACTGTAAACTTCTGGGAGAGGAACCTCATCAAGAAGGCTCACCGCATTGATCCTTCCGCTAGTGGTGCCACCTGTGTCGTTTACAACAAAGTTAAGCAAACGAATCTTGGTCAGAAATCTCAAGTGGAAACGAGTCAGAAGATGTGTGTAGATCCAAACTTTCTGCCTCTACGTCGCACATCTGCGTACTATCTTACTTACCTGGAGTTGTTTCCAGAGCATGCCACATGTAGATGGATGCATTTTTGACATAGTCTGCCAGGCTGGTGTCGATCACGCCTTCAGAATTTGGGATGTTACTGGTGAATGTGGCTTCCATTCTGGGTCGGATGGAAACAAAAGAGTTCTGAAGGTTAGCAGCAGCAAAGTCGAAGAGCTTTTAATGTGTAAAAGGTGGTCAGAATGGATGAAAGACTCACTGCATCATACAATTGTGAACTTTGTTCTCGTATGGCTTCAGGGAGGAAGCATTGTACTTGACGTCGAGATCTTCGGTATTTGATTTGTAGTAGGAACATTCGTACTCTAGCTTAGCTGCACATGCCCCGGAAGTTGATCCAATAGGACAAGAACGCTCCCAAATAATGTCCATGTATCTCGACGGCTTACAGAGACCAGTAGCAACCATTTCCTGACTAAGAGTGACACTATAGGTATGGTTTGAGTTACCGTCCACCCCTACTGAGTCCGTCGATTGAGTTTGAGCAGCATCTTGAAGGCTGGGAGTGGAAATGGTCTGGTTGTTTGCTCCAGAGGTAGGATCGTCTGTAGCCGTCAAATTTCCAGGGCTGTTATTGGTGTTGATGTCGGTAGTATTGTTGGTGTTGAGACTTGCACACATCAAGGTGGTTCCGTCGAATCCAAGGAAGACATCGTTGTTGGCAGAAGGGTTGTCACAGGGGACTTGGACTTGAACTTGACTTCCAGTTTCGTTCCCGTTTCCGTTCCCAGCGGCGTCAGAAGCAACTGCCTTGGAGTTCTTCTGCTTTGAGTGCCCAACCGACTTTGATGGTGATTTAATCTTGGGCTTTCCATTGATGACTTCGCACTGAGTGGGAGTAGCTCGGCAGAAGGCCAACCCTGCGTCTAGAGATCTTGACGACACGGGATTACGAATAGAAAGCTCGGTTCGCTCCCCTGGTGAACCCGATGCAATGTTGAGAAACAAAGCCAAAACTATTAGAGGAAATGAAATCTGAGGCTTCATTTTGAAGAACTTGAGAGAGTGCTAGAGAAAGAGAGAGAGGAGTTGAGATTGACCGGTGGCAAAAGAAAGAAGGAATCGAAGCGGTGAAAGAGTATCGCACCATGCGAGAGATTGTGAAGAAAGCAGATGGAAAAGGATACAACGAGGAAAAAGCAAGGAAGCGGAAGTGAGGTTTATACCTTGTTCGAGCTTCGAAGGCGTTCGTTTTACTGAGACTCTGAGTAGAATCCTTGCGCCGCCCAAGAAACGACGCCCACCTCCCACCCATACTTCAAAGACAAATGTCGACGCCCTCGAAGTACTGAGTATCTCAAAGAGTCTGATTAATAACGCCTAGCATCGAAAGAGAGTACAAAAGTAACGACCGGGTGGATGGAGGCGCAATGAGGAGGTGAAATCTTCCCACGCCCCCTGATTCTTACGCCTCAAAAAACAACACCTTTACGCCAACTCGAACCTCTTTCCAGATCTCATCATCAGTTTGAACGGAAACATGCAAGTTGGGCGCTCCGTTGGCGTAACTCTCTACTGAGTATCTTCAAAGACGATGGTGGCGGGGATCCAAAACAAGATATAAGGGAGAAGACTTTTTCATCTCAAGTCCCTTCCTTTCAAGGTTTCATTCTTCCTTTTCATTTCTCCTTCTCACCTAGCTGGTCGAGCCTTCAACCTCTTCTTTTCAAACACTTTCAATCTTCTTTCTTGCGCCTTCTCCCAACTCAAACACTTTGAAGATGGTTCAAGCCCCAAAGTCATTGATCCTGGCGGTCCTATTCGCCTCAGCCTCAGTTTGTGCGGATCGTGTCTCAGACGACCTCGAAAAGGCTGCTCAAGCGGGAATAAACCCAAATGAAGCCGAGATCGCCGATGCTACACCAAATGTGAGTACGTGATGAGTTGCCTCGAAGCGCGATCTCTGCTTAGCTTCGGCTTTGTTTGACTTCTTCTCCTCTCAAAACAGGCTGACTGTCATCAAGATCATGGTGGGCGGTCAGGAGACTGCGACGATTTGAGATGGACGGATAACAAACCAGACCTTGTGCACCGCAACCAACAAGGCCATCAGTACCTTTGCAACTTAAACTGCTGCGTCACAGCAGTCAATTCTTTCGGTGAGGATAAAAATATGACTCGTGCGGACCTGGCAAAGTAGGGCTACGATGTCAACTTCAAGTGCAACGGGCCAAATCGCCAATCTTGGAGATCCGCTATCGAGCACGATTGGGCTGGTGAGTTGAAAATGCAACTCTCCCAAGTGCGAAATCTTGGATCCTACTGACTTCTCTCTTCTGTTCTTTCTAAGCTCCCTCTGGATCGCAATATACTATGTGCATGTCGGGACCGGACACCATGAGCAAGTGTAAGAAGTAGTTTGACTCCGACATGTAATTCGTACCTCGAGCATCAATTCCTCTGTTTTCCTGATTTTTAATCGCGAGTTTAAGACTGACTGATTCATTGAAGCAAAAGAGGGAGGAGCGACATGGCCGCTCCTTCACGCAGTCTCGAAGAAATATTTTTTTGAAGTTCTAGTCTCTAGTCCAAGCGCCGTCATGGACTTTCCAAGCTCTGCTGTCTAGAACGCACTAAAGAACCGTATTAGATCAAAAGAGTGGCACTTGAGCGTAAAGTCTATAGAGTCCAAACCTTAAAGCAAGAGGAAATGACAAAGAAAGCCGAGAAGATGGCATCGACGAACCTCTTGCTCAAAGAGAGTGTCTGGAACTAGGGTTCTTATCACCCATAGAGATGACTTCCTTATCAGTGAGATGTTCTAGATCATATTTCTCCTTCTGCTCTGGACTGGGAGCGAGTAACACTAGAGTGCCAGGTTGTCGACCTGTACTTCTATCTATCCCTCCCTTTGTTGATCCTGTAGTTTGCGAATCAGAGGATGCAAGCACAGATGATGGGTAAGATTGCCAGTACTAGACTGATGGAATACCCTCCGATGTATCGAGGAGCCTCAGCTGAAGAGAAACGGACCGGCAAAAAGAGACCAAGGGAAGAGCCGTCAGATTTGAAGGCTACGAGAAGTGAATCGTTGAGAAACTCACTCTAAAGTTAGGTGTTTGAGGGAATGAGGCCATTACCATTGCCCATGGTAAGGAAAAACCCCGTCGCAGCTCCTATCTTGCTCTCGATGTCCGGGGGAAGGAGGGGGGGAAGGCAGTAGAGGCAGAGAGAGAGGCAGAATAGGAAAGGACGTGGCCAGCCGTACGCCAGATTTCAAGAAGCTTCAAAGTTCTGTTCTCGAGACGAATGAGACTTTTGGAGACAGATACAAGACTTTTCAAGAAGCCTGACCTCTTCCAAAGGTTCTAAGTTGCCACCTCTACTCACCCTCACGACGCGAAAGCTGAGAATGAACGCGCTTGTCTCTCTACCAAACATCTATCTTTTTTTTCAAAATGGCAGCCGTAGCTCAACCTCCTGCAGCAAGACCTCTACCTCCAGATATGGATTTGGATTTGGAATATGATTTGGACACAGCAGAGTTAGATGCTATGATGGAGGTGGACGAAGAAGCGTGAGTACCTTTGGTGGTTAGAAGAGAAGAGCGACTCGCGTCAAGGGGATGGGGTTGAGGCTACTTGATGGGAGGTATCGATGAGATCAATCTACTTTGGATGATCAACGTGATAGATTGCTATCAAAATGAGAGGTGCAGCGCTAGAATCGAGAGCGATGCGATTGGCTAACTCTCTGTCCAACCCCTCTTCTCCCAAAAGGCTTGAGAAAGCTCTATCGACAGACAAGTTAGCCATCAGAGCGTACACAAGACATCTCCTTCCTTTCAAATACCTGTTCGCTTGGCTGAATCGAGGCGATCCCAATCTGCCACCAACGAAGAACTTCACAAACAGAGAATTCGCTTTCACCCTTCAGAATGACGCTTACTTCAGATACAACAGTTTCAAAGATTGGGAGGATTTCAAGAAGGAGAGTTGTAGACTTGATCCTTTGAGATTCGAGATCGGTCCAGTTTATAGCGCTAAGGTGAGTCAAGTCAAGCAAGCAGCAGCGGGGAGAGGAGAGCAAGGGTGGTGGATCGGGATGAGCAGAGAGACCCAGAGGGGGTTGCAGAAGCAAGACTGGAGCTGTTTGTTGTAAATTTGAAGGTATATTCAATCTATCTGAGGTTCTTAAGGCGTGCTCAGCGCTTTTCGAGTCAGACTCTGACTTGTCTCGCCTACCTCTTCCCTACCTCCCCTCCAGCCCAAAGACAAGAAGACAGTCAACAAAACAGCCTTCAAACCCATCTCTCGTGAACTAGTCTTCGATATCGATATCACAGATTATGATGACATTCGAGTCTGCTGTCAAGACAAAGCGATCTGTAAAAGATGTTGGGGTCTAATCGCAGTAGCAGTCAAAGTGCTAGATTCAACTATGAGAGAAGATTTCGGATTCAAACATTTACTATGGGTTTATTCAGGTCGAAGAGGTATTCACTTATGGATTTCAGATAAGGAAGCTTTCGAATTAGCAGATGAATCCAGAAGAGCTTTAGTAGGATGGATAGAAGTGATTAAAGGTTCTGGCAAAACAACCAAAAAGGTAGATGGAGGATACATTCATCCAATTTTCGGAAGAACTTTACATCCAACTTTAAGAAGAGCTATTGGAGATGATCATAATTCTGGACCCTTGAAAGATGCTTTCGTTAGAACTATCTTGGAAGATCAAAATTGTTTCAGGGAAAGAAAACATTGGGAAATCTTGTTGGATTTATTACCTCAAGCATCTGGAGAGATTGAAATAGTTAACAGGTTAAGGAACAAATGGGAGAAAGATCCAACTAGGAAATCTTTAGATAAATGGGGTGATATCGTTGGAGAAGTTCAGAAATTAAAACCTGAAAGAGCTCAAAACGTTTGGAAACCCCATTTAGAAGATGTTATTCTTCAATACACTTATCCTAGAGTCGATTCAGAGGTCTCTAAAAAGATGAATCATTTACTTAAATCTCCTTTCGTAGTTCATCCTTCTACTGGAAACGTTTGTGTTCCTTTGGATGTGGAAATGATTCAGAATTTCGATCCTATGAAAGATTGTCCAACTGTTGGACAGCTTTTGAGAGAATTCAATAGGAATGGAAAAGATGAAAGTGGGGCTAAGAGTAAAGGCATGGAATGGGATAAGACCAGTTTGAAACCTTACGTGGAAATTCTCGACAGGTATTGTCAAGGAATCATTAGGCAGGAGAAGGCTTTCAAGAAAGGTGAGTCAATGAAGGTCCAGAAAAGACCATTGACGAATTTGCGCTGATTTTCTGTTTCTTTCTATCAAATCAGCTCAAGACGAGAAGTCTTACGAGTTCTGATCTTCTTGTACCCATCGACCTCTCGATTCTGTCGCCTTTCCACTTCCTCTGCCTCCAGTCTATTTCTTTTCCGAGCCCTTTTCTCAGTTCTCGATTTTATTTTTACCGTTTTTTATTTGTACTACTACTTGTTTTTCACTCAATCACACGCTGTCCACTGAGATTTCTTAAATGTGAGAGATGTGCGATCTAAGAACAAAAGGTAAAGCGAAAAACAATGAAGAGGAACACAAGTTGAAAATGAATTGGAAGAGCGAATGAGATGAGTGTGGTTTATATGATTAAGGTAGATGGTGGAGAAAGAGATTTTAAAAACAGGAAAGAGGTCGAGAACGAACACTTGGAAAGGGATGGCCGCATATATTGCTGAGCCATAGAACATTTGAGAACGAGAAGATGAATCTGAATTTGTTGACCTGAGCATTACTTAGCATCATGTCTTTGAGAAAGTGGACTCCTTTTACTTCCACTAGCACCGCTCTCTCTCTCCCTCTCCCTCTCCCTCTCCCTCTCCCTCTCCCTCTCACTTCTGGCAGGACTTTCACGAATCATAATTCCCCTACCTTTGATTCCCTGTCTGGCATTACAATCGTCGATTTCAGATTGTCTCAATCTATCCTTCCTATCCCAAGTAGCACTTGAACTTCTAGGTCTCATTCTTCTTTCCAAATCTTTAGAATTTGCATTTGGACCTAAAGGAAGTAGTTTTTGTAAATCGACTGCTCCAGATGGAATACCAAAGATTGCGTCCGCATCGATCAATTCTTGAGCTTCTAGTTGTGCGAATAAAGCATCACCCTTTGACCATGCTGGAGCTGCAGCGCGACGTGCAAGGGTACCCTCGTCACCGGAATCGGAATATCTGGAAGCGAAAAGGTAGATGGAAACGAATCAAGTTAGTAGGTGAAGTCCGATCTGGGATCTAACTTGGTTGGTAGAAAGGGAAGAGAACTCACTCGCTAGCGATATCAGGAAGTGAAACATCTCCCTGTCCTTCCACGAATTGCTCTTCCTCCTCTGTTTCCTCTTCTCTAGCTTGTTGATTCTGTCTAGCAAGCATCTCATGATGTTGTTGGACTTGAAGTTGAGGTTGAGGTTTAGAAGGTTGGAAATGGTTTTTATTAGAGAAAGTTCCGTTATGCTTGCTGCTGCCTTGAATTTGAGAATGAGATTTCTGGGCTAGATTCTTAGAACCTCCCGAAGCGATTTGAGATCCATTCTTTTGATTTTGATCAAACATAATAGGTTGAGTTGCAGGATTGAAACCAGCTGAAGAAGTATTTGAACGAGGAATTCCAGAAGTAGAAGCATTAAGTTTGTAAGAAAGAGGAGGAGCAGCTCCTGGAATTCCATGAGCTTTAGAAACCGAGCCGTATTGGTGAGATTTGCTCTGTTGAGATTGCAACAAATGAAATCTTGGTTCAGGCTCAGGAGAAACCTTTCTCTTCTTTCCGTTATTCGTTGCAGTTTCATCTTCATCCCTTTCTTTGTTAAGGTTGGGCTTGAGTTTAGATTTACCATTAATAGAAGCAAACTGAGGATTGCTTCTACGTTCAGAGTCTTCTGCGAACCTCTTGTTCTTTTCTTTCTCATCGGCTTCCTGGATTCCACGAGCAGTAGCTTCCTTCTTCTTCAACAATTCTAGTCGATTTCTCTCTTTCTCCTCCGCTCTTCTCTTGAGATCCATCTCTTGAACTTTACGGTTGTACTCTGCCTTGGCTAAACTTGCTGGTTTAGTTGCAGTTGAAGAGTTCAAACCTGGTTGCTGAAGTCTAGAAGATGAAGCTTGAGATTGTGACTGTTGAGTCGTGGAACCAAATCTAGATTGAGAATCTTTGTTAGTTCCTGCACCTGGAATCTTGCTCTTGGGAACAAATCCACCGGTTCCTGGAGGTTGAAATCTACTTCTGGCCGATTGACCTGGAATCTTTGGTGGTTGAGGAATTGGAAGAGGTGGTTGTTTGGCAACTCCACCGCCAACGATGTTGCTAACCAATTTAGTGGCCTTATCAAACCAAGAAGTTGCTGAAGATGGATTGTTGCTATCAGAAGAAGAGCTTTGATGAGAAGAAGTTGGTAACTTGCTGACTGGCTTGCTGATCGTTGATTTTTGTTGAGCCTTGGAAGGTGAGATTGGAGGAGAGTTAACTCGTTTTGAAGAAGCAGCTGCTGCCTTTGGCTTTTCGAGGACCTCTGGTTTGGGCGAGGAGATTTCTTCGAGACGCATCTCTTCGTCATCATCTTCATCCTCATCGTCAGCCTCTTCTTCGGTTTCGACATCATCTTGATCATCGCTCTCAGAAACCAAATTCTCGTCACCTCTATTCTTGATAATCACTTGAGCTTCCTTTTCTACTTGTGGAGATTTCACTTCTTCAACTTCATCGACTTCCATTTCGGCTTGAGCGTCGTTGAATTGAGGTTCTTCTTCTTCTTCGTCTCCTCCCTTCTGAATTTCCAAAGCGACCTCCTCATCAGACTCTTCTTCCGAGATTTCCTCCTTCTCGATTTCTTTCTCTTTCTCTTTCCCTTTCTCTTGAACATCTTGTTTCTTCTCGGCCTCTACTTGCTTCCCTTTTTCGACCTCCAATTCCTTCTCCTCCCTCAAGCCACCCTCCAAAGACTGGAATCCATAATTGATTCTTTTGTTGAAAGCATTCAGGTTCCTAGGGAAACCCATTGGAGAAGCGATAGGAGTAGTAGAAACCGAAGCCATATGAGAATCCTTAATTGGATTAGGAGAAAGAGGTGGATTTCTCAAAGTAGAACCTTTTCCTTGAGTTTCCCATTTCTCAACCATATTTCCCACACTTTCGGAAGCTCTCATAAAAGCAGGTCTAACAGGAGAAGCCTGTCTAATCGGAGACCCTCCAACTCCACCTCCAACATGTCTCACAGGAGAAGAAGCTGAAACCCCTTCAGTATTGATTTGAGATCTAGTTTTGAAAGGGGAAGATCTAGTGTTCTTAACTGGAATTGAAGATCCAGGAGAATGTGGAGTTGGAATGACTCTGAAAGTTGAAGTAGATGGAACCATGCCAGGTTCTTTCATTCCAAAATCAGCTTCCTTGTCCTTTTCAGAAGTAGAAGCTACATTTCCAATAATTGACTTTCCCATTCCACCAGCTCTAGCTCCACCAGTCTTCTTAGCAGCGTCGATTCTTTCCTTGATGTCATTGAGAGCGTTCTTCTTTGGTTGAATGGATGGAATGTTTGAACGTGCTACTTGAGGTGCACTTGAACTTTCTTTCTTGAAATTGTCTGAACGAGGAGCTTTGGAAGAACCACTTGAACTTGGTTGGTCTTCTTCTTCTCCTTGTTCTGAACTCTTACGTTTCATACCTTTAGATTTGATAGTGGCAGTAACAGCAGTAGAAGTAGAGGAGTTTTCAAACTTAGCTTTAGAATTTGCAAAAGTGTTCTTCTCCAAAGAAGTATTCTTTTTTCCTAAGACTTGGGTACCTTCCTCTTCTTCTTCTTCGTCTTCATCAGAATCAGAATCAACCTCCATCTTCTTAGTCTCTTCTTCGTAATTCTTTCTAATACTCTTGTTCAAGAAGCTGGATCTATATTTATTAATTCCAGCATTAGGAGCTGGAGTTGTAGATGGTAGAATTGAATCGTTCTTGGTGATGACCGTGACTTCAGGTTGATGTTTCTTTTCAAGTTCCAAACTTTTTGTTTCTTCATCCTCTTCCGAGACCTCAGAGTCATATTCGTCACTATCGATTTCTTGAGTTTTGGAAACAGGAGCGACCTCTTGAGAAGCTTCTTCCATGATTGAGCCATCCTCGTCAGATTCATCCGATTCTTGCTCTTGAACTTGCTCGACCTTGACTTCCTTCAAAGGAGATTTAATCTTCTCTTTCTCTGGCATTTGAGTTTCTTCTCCAGCAGTTTCACCCGTTTGATCCACCTCTAATTCATCTTCTTCCTCCTCTTCTACGACCTTCTCTTTCAAAATTTGAGGGGGAGGAGTTGAAGATTTAGGTTCTACTTCTACTGCTTCCTCTGCTTCGGATAGATCCTCGACTTCGCTTTCACCTTTACGAGCCTCAGATTCCGGTCCTTGACCTTGAATTTCAACTTCCGGTTCCACTTCTTCATCCTCAATTTCTTCCTCCACTTCCTTAGTCTTTGAAGAAGCATCTCTAGACTTTGGATTGACAGAAGAAGTTTCGGAAGATTTCATCTGATCTTTAGCCTTGTTTTCAACCTGAGCCTTTGAGCTTCCAGCCTCTTTCTTGGACCCTTGACTTGATTTCAGATTACGACGAACAGGTTGCTCTACCTCTTGCTCTTGCTCTTCTGATTCGTGAACTTCCATCTCCAACTCTTCTTTCCTTTCTTTCTTTCCCTCACTAATCTCTTCCTCATCACCTCCCTTCTTAACAAACGGATTCTTCAATTTCACCATCGATTCCTTATCGACTCTGCTTCTAGTACTTCTACTAACAGAAACCTCCTCTTTCAAACTTTTCTTACAACTTGAAGAAGTAATCTTTCCTTTTCCTTTGGTCTTTCCTTTCTCTTTAGAGCTCTTGATCAAGTTCTTTTCCTTGACCAAACCACCTCCAGAAGATGAAGACATAGGATCACTACTAGAAATTCCACCTTGATTACTAGATGAAAACAGAGCAGTTCCACCTCCTCTGGATGAAGATTTGTTCTTGATGGGAGTAGGTGCATTCTCTTTGTCTGGAGAAGAACTTGAATTGAAAGCTTCGTGTTTGAGGTTCTTTGAAGGAGAGAATAGTTTGGAAGGCTTGATTGATGAGGAGATCCCTTTTGCAACTCGTTTTCTGGCGGGAGTCTTGAGGAGATCTCCAGGCTGGAAAGCTGAGGTGGAAGTCGAGGTTGATTTTGAGGTGAGACTGGGGGAGAAGAGAGAGGCAGGTGGAGTTGGAATGCGTCGAGGTCGAGAAAGACTGGTGACCCACGACCAAAGGAAATTCGAAATCGGAATCTAACTTTTCCATTGAAGAAAGAAAATGAGAGGATGAGAGCGTCGAAGATAGTCATAGAGGCAATGTTTGATTTGCCAAAACGCCAGCTTCCGAAAGGTTGCTGTCTCTCTGTTTGAGACCCTTTCTACCCTCTTACTCTTTGCTATCTATGAATGACTGATTTATCAAATAAATCTCATCCCTCAATCAATGCAATCACGTCGGTTCCAGGAGCCCATCGAGTCCACCGCCCAAAGCAAAGCAGCATCCATTCTGTCCTTCCTCTCCCTTCCTCGTGTTCTTTCACCCTCCTCTCCTCTTGATGACAAAACGAACCCAACTCACTATTGAAGATAGATTCCTTGAGCTTGTTCCAAGTTTGCTTTCAACCAGTCATCACCAGTAGCTTTGAGCATTTCATCAAAGTTGGTCATGCTGCAGCTGGCTCTGAGTCCATTAGAGAAGGCAAGTAAGTTGACGTGGGAATCCGGTAGAGGTGGAAGCATGTTGGAATCCTTTTGAGACAATGGCACAGCCATTCTGAAATGAGGATCAGGAGGAAGGAGGATTGATGAGTTGGATGTTTGAAGCTGACTCTCACTGATCTGAGTTGAGTTGGTTGGATTGGATTTGGGTTTGGGTGGATGATGAGAGAAACAAAAGATTATGTTGAACAGACAATTGTAGACTTGCTCTTGAAGATTATTTGGAACAATTCTTGTTGTTGGTTGCGCTCGAAGGAAGATGCTCTCATCTAGTCATCTCTAAGCTGTCACGTACGTCACGTGTCGTCTCAGTGCTTCGTCATCGTAAAAAGTTTCTTCTTTCTTCTTTCTCTCTTCCTCCTTCCCTCTTCCATATTCAAGTTGAAAATCATGACGATCGAAGCAACAAGCAATGCAGAAACAGAAGAGACTGGAGCCCCATCAATTCTAGCAGCTCTTCTAGCCTTAAAGATGGTTCAAGAAACTCGAGTTTCAACTTGGTTAGAATACGAAGATGCCATCACTGCTCATTTAACTCCAACTCCTTCAAATCCAACTTCAAAAAACGATTCTGGTCAGATATTAGATCCTTCTACAACAAACGGAGATGGAGAATCTCACTCTCACTCTCATGGAAACGAAGGTCATTCTCATTCTCATTATACCTCTCCAACCAAATCCCTAGATTCAGGTATCATGTCCGAAATCTTAAGATTAGTAACTTCTTCATTGTTAGATTGTTCTCATCAAACTAGAGCCATTCAAGTCGAGTTGGAAACTAAATTTCACAGAAAAGATTTAGGTGATCGAGTTCGAAAAGTTCAGGATTTAGAGAATGGTCTGTTGAGAAAAGTGGTTGAGAGAGATCAGGTTAGGAAAGTTGGTCAACTTATTTATCGAAATGAGCAAGATTCAGAAGCAGGAGAAGAGGGAGAGGGTGGAGAAGAAACTGATAAGAGAGAAAGAGAAAGTAAAGTCAAAGGGTTACAAGATGAAATCAAAGAATTGAAAGAAGAAATTGAGGAGGAAATGAGTGAATTGAGAGCTGAAATAGCTGAATTAAGTGAAATATAAAGGGGGGTCAAAGAAATTATGTAGAATTGGAATCATTCTTAAAGCTTCGAGAGGATAGAGAAGTCTTTTGGACTACGTTCAGCCTTCAAAATCGCCCAAACCTAGAGTGTCAAGAAATAAAAAATGTTTGTGCTGCTACTGTCACCCAGCTAGGAAGCTTCTTTCGTTGAGATTGGAGAGCGGAAAGGTTTGTAAGGGAGTACGAGATGTGCTAACGTCACCTCCTTTTTGGAAGCTGCTTCTTTCCAGTTTTCATTCTAGCTTGAAATTTAATCTGCTTCAACCTTGATCTGTTTAACTCTGACTATCGATGCGTTTCCGCGTAAATTTCCAGCTTCCCCTTGATATGTCTTCGTCTTCCACAGCAATTTCTCCGCAGAGCCTCACATTGCTACCCAAAAATCTCCAAATTCAACCAATAACATTGGCGAAACTCCAAGTCGAACCTTTTTCAAAACTGAGCCTATGAGGTGGAATGAAGGAGCTAGACGGCTCTAGCATGTTCCATCATACTCAGCTGCCCACGTCTCCAATCTTGGGGCTTCTCTCCAACAGTCCAACACACAAACATGACATCACCATCTCCCTCACTTTCATATTCGATTCTTTCCTATCTTTCAGATCCAAGTCTCTCGTCCTCTCTTTCCCCAGAGAAGAAATCCAAACTTGAATCTTCCATCAAGGATTTATCTGAAGCTTTGAGTTTGGATTTGAACGATCCTTCAACTCAAGCTAAGTACGGTGGAGGTCCTGGATTACAAACTATCTATCAAGTCTTTGAGAGAACTCAGAAGAAGATGGGAGGTGGTCAAGAGGTGAGTTGAAGAAGGGGGGGTGAGATGAGAATGTGGTTGGTTCAGTTGAGATGGATTCAAGATGGATGCAGAGGGCTTGTGCTCAGGAAAAGCTGGACTGAAGTTCTAATCCAGTATCAACAACGTGTGATGAGACTATGGGAAATCGAAGAGAAGGATGCGATAAAGGGAGGACCACTTGCTGGCCAGGAAGAAAGCAGTGATAGGAGTGACCCAAGCTTTCTGATCTGAAGAAGCGAATCCAATCTGTTGATGTGGACCATCTCTGCATTCTTGCATTCTCAACTCTCCAAGCTGACCTCTCTGCTCTTCCGTCCCACCCCCGGCCTTCAGGCTTCCACCTCTTCTCCAACTCCAGCACCAGCTGCTGCTACCTCTGCTCCAGTTCCTGAACCAACGGAAGCCGCAAAAGCAGAAGCTGAAACCTTGAAAGCTGCTGGAAACAAATCGATGACCAACAAAGATTATGGTGGAGCTATCTCGAATTACACAGAGGCCATTCAACTCTCCCCTAAGAACCCAGTCTATTATTCAAATAGAGCTGCTGCTTATTCTCAAATAGGTCAACACGATAAGGCTATTGAGGATGCTAATGAAGCTATTAAATGTGATGCTAAGTTTGGAAAGGCTTATAGTAGACTGGGGTGAGTTGAGCAAATGGAATTGGGATGACTTTGAAAGAGCAGAGTTAAAGAGAAATAGGATAAGAACAACGGAAACAGAATTCAGCTGGTTTTGATGTTCTTGTGCCTTAGAAGGATGGAGAACAATTTCTGACCTCTTCTTTCTCTTTCTCTCCTCTTGTCCCCTTTCGCCTCTTGCTTCTATGCACAGACATGCTCTCTTCGCCTCCGGTAAATTTTCCGAAGCAGCTGGAGCCTATCAAAGAGGTTTAGAAATCGATCCAGGTAACTCTGTCTTGAAGTCAGGTCTAGAAACCTCTCGTTCTCAAGCAGCTGCCGCACCTACTCCAAATCAAAACGAGTCTCTTTCTCGTGGAGCTCCAGGAGGTGGAGCCGGAGCTGGAGGCAATCCAATGGCTGGATTGGCAGGTCTCATGGGAGGAATGGGAGGAGGAGGTGGTGGAATGCCAGATCTAGGAGCTTTGCTTAACAATCCAGCTATCATGCAAATGGCTCAACAAATGATGGGTAATGGTGGAATGGAACAGATAATGAAGTAAGTGTCTCGAAAATGATATGATGGAACTGAGATGTTCCAGCTAACTTTTTACTTCTCTTTCTCTCTCACAGCAACCCAATGATGAGACAAATGGCTGAGAGAATGCAATCCGGTGGTGGAATGCCTGATATGGGTGCTATTCAGAACATGATGCAAGACCCTCAAATGCAGAACTTGGCGAGACAGTTCGGAGGAGCTGGAGGGAGAACCGGAAATGACGATGATGAGGAAGAGGGTAACAATGGAGGGATGTATTCGTAGATGTACTCTTAGACTCTCCCTTTTCTCTAGTTCTGTCACCTTTTTCGTTTCTCGTTCTGTAGACTTGGTCTTTCTAATCAAATTTAAATCATGATTTCGAGGAAATTTCAATATTACAAAGTCGAAACCAATTCCAAAATGACGTTTGAGAAAAGACAGGGTTCGCAACTGAAGTGTTCTGGACTATGGCTTCAAAGAGTGAATCCAGCCGCAAGTTGAGAGTGCATTTCCAACTACGAATAAGGAAAGGAAAGGGTGGAAATCAATGTCAGAGGAGGAGTGGGTTAAGGAGTAAGCTGCTTGACTTACGAGTAGCCCCTTCTGCTCGAAATCTGAGCTTGAAGTGTCCTTTCTTAACCAGCTCATGCTTGTGTAACCTATCTCTAGCTATCATCCAGCTACCATAGTAAGCACGATCCTCCATCAGTTCGCCTTCAGAGTTTGTTGGCTCTCCAGGAACGATAGTGAATCTTAAATTCTTACTTTGGACAGCCCCTTATCGAACTCATCAGGAGCCAAATGGTATCCGTACTGCCCTGGAAATTGCATGAAAGTCATCTTTCTCTTTCGAATTTGAGCGTACTTTGAAGATCTTCTCTGCTGAACATGGAGATGCGAGACAGCGGGGATCGAGGACGCTGGTCTCCGACGCCCATACGTCCTCCCTATAAAGAAGGGAGTAAAAGTTTTTCTCTCCTCATCTTCATCATCTTCTATTCTCTTTTTCAGTTCAATAACTTTTTGCCATCTTTTCAAGAACCTAACCCTCTATCTAAAATGCCTTCAACTATCCAACTAACTCTTTCAGCGGCTGCCCTTCTCATCAGTTCTGTCCTGCCCACCGCTTTCGCTGATGCTTCAGACAGAGACTTCACTTGGGGTCAATTCCCAGATACCTGGCAGGACGGTCAGAGTGGTGAGTAGGAGAACTTTGGGGTCGACGAAGGGTGTTTTGACTTCTGAGCCCATTGAACGGACAAACTGATCTCTCTCTCTCCACATGTCCTGCTCTTCCCTCTCTCAACCAAAGGGTCCAACCAATGCAACCAGAAGTGGGGAAAGTCATCGCCAGATTCAATGTGTCAAACTGCAGTCAGTGAGTATCTTTGTTCCTTTGCTACCCTCCAAGATGGTCTTTTCTCGATCTAACGTCACTTTTTCGTCCTTCTCCCAACAGTAAATGGAGTTGATGATGTGTGTCTTTGGGCTCCTCCAACTCCAGGTCCCATTGGCAATACTGAAAGAATCGAGGTAGCTTGGTGTATCAAGGACGGATACGGAAGCAGATTGATTCCAGAGGTGTGTTTCAAGAATGACGTCGACAGTGAAGAAAAGGTTGAACGAGCCACTGACATTTCGCTCTCTATCTTTTCTTTCTCTCCTCTAGGGAACTTTCACTGCTGCTCAGTTCGTCAAGACCAACACCTTTGTCCAGTTCACTGCTGTTGGAGATTTTACTAAGATTAATGTTCCAGCCGGAGACGAAGGGTGAGTTTGTTCGGTTTTCTTCAGAACTCTCCACCTCTTTGCCTGACTTTTGTCATCTTTGCGTTTCACTTTCATAGAGGAGAGCTTGACCCACATGGAGCTGATGGAAACGGTAAGCATCGAACTGCAGAGAATTCGAACATAGCCTTTGAGAAGTGAGTCGATTACTCACACCTTCTCCTCATTTCAACAGGAAACCCAATTGGAGGTCTGCTCTACAGTAACGCCTGGAGTGGAGAATACGAACAGAGTCACCAATGGCAATCCTTCATTTCGTCAGGAGAGGCTTGCATGAGAGCCTGCAGAGGAAATGATTACTACAATGAAGTGAGTCGACAATAGAAAGAAGCTGAAGAGACACCCTGTTACTAATCTCTTTGCTTGTTCTTCCTTTCTTTCAGCACATGTGTCCTCACATCTACGATACCGAGGGTTGTCGATACAATGAAAACTATCGTTACGAAGCCTATGGTGGACCTCAATTCGAGAGCTGTGATGGAGATGATCCATCAAAGTTCGTAGGTCAGAGAGATGATGGATCCTTCTGGACTCACGGAGATGGAGGTTCAACTCCCGAAGTCGTTGCCCCTGGAGCCACTTCAAACTGTCAATCGAAGTCTATCAATTTTGGAGCTGCAGCTCAGACTGGAAACGCTGGTAACTCTGGATCATCTTCCACTTCAGCCTCCCCTTCAAGTTCGACCTCATCCGCTACTTCCTCTACTTCGAGTAGCTCTACTTCCACTACTACTTCAGTCGCTATCATCACCTCAACCGCCTCGAACACAAACGTGAGGACAACTTCTTCGAGCTCCACGAACAGAGCTTCTCCATCTCCAAGCACAAACAATCAACAAGCCGATGATGACTCTTCTGCCGCTTCACTTCTAGTCACTTCAGCTGCTTCATTTTTCGCAGCAGCCGCTGCTGTTGTCGCCTTTTTGTAGTCGTGCCCAATGAGAAGTCACGCCGTTCTCTTGTCTATATCGCTTATCCTTTGCTTATCGTTATTTGTTACCCGTATCATGGACAGTTCCTCTCTGCTTTAGATGTAATGGTAACTTTCTTTTTGTTTTAATCCTAGATTCTAGCTCTTCAAATCTTACTCTCTTGCTTGAAGTTATTCTGGCCCCTTAAAAATGCGCGATGCCATGCATGTACTTGTATACTGCAAATGTTAGAACTGATCGCTGATCTTGAGTCTTGCATTTTAAACTTCAGCCTGTTTCTTTTTTCGAAAGTCTTTCGATGACCTCTAAAATGGCCTCTCTCTGGCAAATTCTACTTTCACTCCTTCATTCAAAAACACCTCAAGCCTTTTCTTCCATCATCATCATTTCAAAACCAAGACTCCAACAGATCTGAATTACACATATATTTTGTCGCATCCCCTATACTTTACTTGAATGACCCTAACCCCCCTCTCTAAAGTCTAGCATTACAAATATCAACAAACTCAGGTTTCAAACTAGCCCCACCGACCAAGAAACCATCAACGTTCTTCTGTCCAGCCAGTTCCTTGCAGTTCTTAGCAGCTACACTTCCACCGTAAATGATTCTCAAAGATTCAGCTACATCCTTCCCTAATTTCTCGGAAGCCCAGTTACGGATTGCTAGATGAACCTCTTCAGCTTGAGAAGCGGTGGCTACCTTTCCGGTACCGATGGCCCAGACTGGTTCGTAGGCGACGACGATGTTGCTGTGGTAGGAGAAGGGAAGAGGGGGATGACGGAGAGAGGGGAAGGAGAGAAAGAGGGAAGTTCAGACGGGAAGATAGAGAAGGTGGAGGGAAGAGACGCTCAAGAGCCCATTCGGTTCTCCTTCCTCTACCTGAGAGGACAATGAATTTTTCACTCAAGCAGATCTTTCTATCACCTCTGTCCCCATTTGAGAAATCCCTAAACCCCTAATGTTCTCCCTTCTTCTCGAAACTCACCTCCAATCGCTAACATCCTTAGCAACAGCGTCCAACTGTCTAACGACCACCTTGACAGTTTCATCCTTTTCTCTCTCTTCCAAACTTTCACCAACGCAAAGAATGACTTTCAAACCTTCCTTAAGAGCGGCACCAGTCTTTTCAGCTACGTTTTCATCCTTCTCAGAGAAGAGAGATCTTCTCTCCGAATGACCTAGAATGACCCATGGAATCTTGGCATCCTTCAATTGGGTGACAGAGATCTCACCAGTGAAAGCGCCTGAAGCTTTGTGATAAGCGTTTTGAGCTGAAACTGAAAGAGATGGATGAGAGGAAGAAGTTAAACCATCACGAACTTCTAGAAGGTGAAGGTATGTTGGAGCAACGACCACCTCTGAGAAAAGAGAAGAGAAGAGGGAGAGTAGAAAGTAGAACAGTGGTTAGAAATGGCTTCAAAAGGGGGAAAGAAGAGGATAGGAATCTTAGGAGTAGATTTCATGAAACTTACCAGTTTTTGGGTCAAGCTTTGCTTCCACTAGAGTTTTAACCAACTCCTTTCCAGAAGCCATAGTTCCGTTCATCTTCCAATTTCCACCAACGAAGAAAGTTCTAGACATGATTTTGAGAATCAGAAGTAGTGTTGTTAGAGGTGTTTGGTTTGAAAGTTGTGGTTCAAAGCACTTTCGCTCTGTGGAAGACCTTCCGTCTCACTATCCACCACTATCCATTCCATCGCCCATCATGGCTTCAGCTACAGGACCTGGAACTTCGAAGTTAACAGCCTTCATGAATCATCCTGCAGGTCCAAAGACAGTCTTCTTCTGGGCTCCAATGATGAAATGGTGTTTAGTTGCTGCAGGTGTTAAAGATCTTTCAAGACCTCCAGAGAAATTATCCGTCTCTCAAAACGTTGCTCTAGCTGCTACTGGTATGATTTGGGTCAGGTATTCTTTGGTCATCACCCCTGTTAATTACAGTCTAGCTGCCGTTAACTTCTTTGTTGGAACTACTGGAATTGCTCAACTTTATAGGATTTGGGAGTGAGTAACAAGTGAGAGAGAGACTTAGAGATGGATCAGATACGAGGGCTGTCAATTGGATATAGAGGTGATTGGGCTGAACGGAAATAAGATGTTCTGACTTTTAGAGGGGCTGTTCTGATTCTAGGAGCCGGGAGAGGACAGATAAGGACCTTAAAGGACAAGAGGAAAGGAAACGGGCCAGACCATCCTCTCTCTTCTTTCCTTAGTATGACTCTTGATTTCTGAGTATCTCAGCATTTAAAGAAAGGTTCTTGTCATGAGATCTAATGAGCTGGTGGAGGGCAAGGAACGAGTGAAATCTCAGTCCTTTCCTGAGGAAGCACTCTCAGTTCTTCACGAAGTCAAAAGGAGCTTCAATCTAAAGCTCACTAGACCAAAGGAAGCTCAGATATCTTCACGGTATCTCAAAACACACGGTGGCTTCCTGTTCAAACTCTCGGATCCTCATGCCATTCAATCCCAAAGACAAACTAACCAAAGACTTTCCCTCTTACCCCTCCCTTTCTCACCCTCTTCTTCTCTCTCCAAAGTCACAACCGCCTAACAGGACAGATGCCCAACCCAAAAACTCCCTCATCTGCACAATTAGCCGAAGCGAAAGTCTAAATCAAACGCAACCTCCAACATCTCCCAACATCTTTTCCTGGTTCAAGATCGTGTTCTCTCAAGACGCACCTTGCATCAAAGTTGCGCTCAGCTTCATAGACCTCCTGCCCTCCAATTTTTACACTCAATCATGGTTCATGCTTTTGGGTTGATTTCATCCTCTTCAATTCAACCACTTCTCTCCGTAAATGACCCTCTTTCCGTCACGTCCTCTCTTTTCACCCTTCTCCAAGAAACCCCTTGTAAGAATAACTTTCAATCTCATGAATCAAATTTCATCTCTGCTCTCCTCATTTTTGAAATTCTTTCCCTTTGTAAGATGTGTTGGGAGAGTGTTCAGATGGGATGCAACTCGAGAATGGAAACCAAGCAATAATCAAGGTTCTAAGTGGAATTGGCGATTGCTGAGAAGAACATACTAGTACATGAGAAAATAACTGAAAGAGAAACATATCAAAAGTAAAGGATGGAAATAGAAAGAGACAAAAAGGTTGGGACTTAGAGATGAGGTGAACATTTCACCATCTTTCAGTCCTTCCGCTCTTCGCACTTCTACGAAATCCTTGAAGTGAAAACCTTGAAAAAGAATAGAAAATTGATGTAGAGCGAAGTGAAAGAAGAGAAGCTTGAAGATGAAGAAGGAGAAGGAAACTCTTCACATAGGTCTGGCAGGTAATTGAGTCATTAAAACTTGATATCTCCTTTTGATTGTAACTCTGTGACGGGAGAACTTGTCATCTGGTGAGAAACGAGCTGTTTGAATGGAAGCGGGAGGAGGAGAGGAAGGTTAGAAAGGTTTGGACCAGGGCGGGTAGGAAAGATTCAAGCTTTCGGCTCCAATTTTCCTGTTCTGTTCAAGATGTGAGGTTTCTTGAGATTAAATTCCCAAGACTTTGGGATTGCAACCAGAGAAACAGAGAGTTGTGCAAAGCTTTGAGAGATGTTGATTGCTTGCTCTTCCTGTGCTTGGAGCTCTTCGAGATAGGTCCTTCTGATTCTCTTGAAGGGACAGAGTCCTCTGAGAACCTTTCCAGATGACCTGAATAGACAGTTTTCCTTGTATCTTAGGCATCGCACAGAAGAGTGCGATGCTCTTCCTTCTCTCTGCTCTTCTTCTCCATCTTCTTCTGAGTTGCTTGCTCTTCAGATCAATCCAGTCCACCTCCAATGCCGGCACCCCTTTCGTTGTGTTCTTTCTGACTTTCTCGTGATACTAACCTGGATGAGCTGATTTTGTGATAGTGCCAGAAGAAGTTGTCTTCTTGAGAGTGTAGATACGACTACCATCCTGGAGAAGAAAAGAGAAGAAAGAGGGTGGAGAGAAAGTGGGTTTGAGAAGCTGGAGCAGAAGGTTGAACTTGATGCTATTGTTGAAGATTGAGATTGTTTCTGTTAACTTACTTTGTCTAAGGAGTACATTAAATGCATTTTGAGTTACAAGTCGTGGACAGTTGACAAGAGTTGCGATTGAACTGCTTTTTAGGCAAAGTCAAAAATTCAATTCTTCTTTGCAAGCCACAGCAACGCAACACTCAACCTCGTTCTTCTGCCTAAAAGTTTAGCTGAAAAGATGCCAGATGGAAAGAAAAGACCTAGAAAAGTGAATTGAGTTCAAAGTGTTAGCTCGTTACAATCGAAAAGCCACTGACGACCTGTTTCTTCCTTCGTCTTCGAAATTCAGCGTTCTCGAAAGAGCAAAGGAGCTAACAATCCCGGAAACGAGGCTCAAAATGGATTAGAAATCGAGGATCAAAATGGAGCGATCGAAAATGTCGAAGACCAACCAGAAAATACGGCAGAGGATCAAGCTTCGACGTCGCAACTTCCCTCTGTTCCCGTCCCTCAATCTCAAACATCCCTTTCCAAATCTTATCCTCGTCCTAATAACCCATCTAATAGCTACTCAAAACCGAATCCAACTCCGCGACCTGTTCCTCAACAAGCTCCTCCAGTTCACTCAGGTCCAAAAGTCTCCTTTCATGAAAGAACCAACCCTCATAAACCTTCTGTCATACCGAACTTTGAGAAGGAAAGTGAGGCTCAGAGGGGATACACATTGTCAGTTGCTATACCTGGAAGTATCGTTAGGAATGCTCAAACTCCTGAATTACAGAGTAGGTTGGCTGGTCATGTGAGTTCTATCCTCTCTCTTCCCATTCTTTTCCTTCCTTGTCTTTTCGCTTTTATCTTTCAAAATAGAAATAAGACATTAAAGATCTCTAAATTCAGCTTCAAGAAACCAGAGGTCTTGTTTCTGGAAGTATCGAAAGCTTACACTTCCCTTTTTTTTCTCTCTTTCAAACACAGATCGGTAGAACCTGTGCAATCTTCAACGTAGATGAAATAGTGGTCTTCGATGATGGAGAATCTGAATTTGAATCTCAACAAGAATCAACTTTCCAAGATAGTGGAATGGGAGGAGGAGGGGGAGAAGATCATTCTACATCATCAAATCGAAGAGTTGGAGGTGGAGGAGGGAGTTTCGATCCAGGTTCTTTCTTAGCGAGAGTTTTGCAATATCTAGAAACTCCACAGTAAGTCCTGCAATCGAAATCCTTCGTCTTTTGGCATACATTTAACGCATTACCTCTTTCTTTCCAGGTACCTGCGAAAAGCTCTCTTCCCAATGCACAAAGACCTACGTCTAGCTGGTTTATTACCACCTTTGGATTGTCCTCATCATTTGAGATTCTTAGATCAAAGTCCTTATAGAGAAGGTGTGGTGGTTGAAACTCCTCATTGGGCTACTAATAAAAGGAAATATGGGAACGAAGGTGGAAGTGGCGGGAAGGTTTATTGTAATATTGGATTGAAAGATCCTATTGAAGCTGATTGTGGGGACGAGGAAGTTCCGATGGGAACTAGAGTTACTGTTAAGATTGAAGGTGGAGGTTTTAGAGGTGAGTCCGCTTGTTGTCGAAAGATGGAGGAGACGAGTGACGCTATTCTCTTTCTGTACTGAATCTTGCTCTTCTATCCTTGTTCTTGTTATCTATCGGAATTAACAGGTAGATTGGTTTCTCCAAGAGAACCAACCGAAAAGAAAGGCATCTACTGGGGTTATTCAGTTAGACTTTGCAATTCTCTATCAGGAGTTTTGGTTGATACTCCTTGGATTCCAACCACTACCTCTAATTCAACCGAGGTGCCAGATGATTCAGGTTATGATTTAGTAATCGGGACTTCAGAACGTGGGATCTCTTTGACTGATATCTTAGTTTCTACTGCTACTTCTCAATCTGAAGCCAACAATCCATCCTCTTCAAAATCCAAATCGAAGTCCAATGCTTCTTTCTCGCCGACAGTTGATCCTCTGCCCCCTTTCAAACACGCAATCATCGTTTTTGGAGGTCTATCAGGTTTAGAAGTTGCAGTGGAAAGAGATGAAGGAATTCAATTAGGTGCAGATGATGCGAATCAACTTTTCGATAGTTGGATTAATGTGGTTGAAGGTCAGGGAAGTAGAACAATTAGAACTGAAGAAGCTCTGATGATAGCTTTGGCTAGATTGAAAAGTTGTTTGGAGGAGCTAGGGAAATAGCTTGAAATGTAATTTCTAATTAGGGACTCAGAATTGCTACGTTACCTTCCTTTCTGCTGGCAGGACAATGGAGCTATCACGATTGAATCGAAGGAGCATTGATTTGAAATGTGAGACGAACTTAAAAGTACAAATTGGGGAATGGCTATGGCTAAGAGCAAAATCGAGGCAACGAGAACTAGGAGAAACAACTTCCAACCCCTCCCATATCAAGCAATACGAACTACACCGTTTGCTCTCCATCTTGTGTCACGTCTGGTGTTGAGCATGACATCAGCTTCTTCATCTGGACCACGCCATGAAGATTTTTGAGTCGGCATTAAATTGGTAACCTGTACGAAGAACAAGTAAGACGAGGTCAGCAAATGCGGGAAGAAGATAGGAAGGTAGACGCTTTCTTTCAACTCACAGTATACCTATTTCCAACCTTCAAAGAATTTTTGCCGAAAGCGTTGACGTCCCAGACCTGAAGTTGCACGCTTCTAGCCTCCGGTCTCCTCTCTCCTTTCTGGCGTTTGACAGGAGAGGTGACTTTCTTTGACGAAAAGCCAGCAATAGCTGGAAGCGATCCATCTTCTGACTTAACGACTGTACTGTCTTCTCCTTCTTCGATCTTGACCTTTCGAAGCTCATCGTCTCTATCGTTCAGCTCCTTTTCCAATTTGAGAGCGACGCTTGCATCCATGAATCTTACAACTCTAAAATCACGTACTTTCCTTGGAGGACAGAGAGATTCGATTCTGCATTGGATTTCTGAACGAGCTTCTTCTTGAACTTCGGCGACGTAACGACGAGAGACTTCGACCAGAGCTGGTAGGATGGAAGCTTGAGAATCGATGTTCTTACTAAGATATTGAGACGGAGATGGAGAATCTTTCATCTTTTCGAAGAACAACTCAGCTGCTTCGAAAGGTTCTGATGAAGGATGAAGGATCGAAAAATGTCAGAGAAAGTCATATTGTGGGAATCAGATGTCTCAAATCTCAATTTGACACTCACCTAAACCGTAATCGGATCCGCAATCCTCTGCCTCTTGTTCTACTATCTCTCGAAGAACATCAGCTTGTTCAGTGGACTTTGACCACTCAGCCTCGAGCTTTTCCATCTCCCTCTCTCTCTTGTTCTCCCACTCGTTTTGAAGCCTTGCTTCTTCCTGATCCCCACGAGGATTGCCTCCATCGCCACCTCTAGGATTGATGTCCACCCAAGCGTGATCGAAGACTCTTGTAAGGACGATGTCCATACGAGGAACAGTCCCTCCATCTGCGCTGAGGCTGCGGAGAGTCGCCACGAAAGGAACGCCGACGAATCCTAGTCGAGCGTCCCAACGTGCGAGAGACGTGGAATTGCCAGTGATAGCGAGAGTGGAAGTTGCCTCGAGAGGCGAAGCTCCGGAAGTGTCACTGAGCTGAAAATTTGGTGGAAAAAGGGGGCGATGAGAGGAGATCAGTCGCAACATCAGAGAAGGAGAAGAGGGGCAGATAGACGACGGAACTCACTCTGGCTCCTGTGATCGCCAACTTGACTCCGACCTTGATCCTTCCTTTGTTAAGAGCTCTGGCTAGAGTTTCGTCGATGGTGGTTCGAATCCTATACCAGCCGTCTGAGAGCTCAAGTTCCGGAAGACCTTCTTCAGTCTTGGGAGCCGCTGGATCCGTTCTTTCTCCGACCTGTGGAGCAGTTCTGATGAAGGGGTAGACTTTGGAGACGAACAGAACCATCGAATGGGAAGCAGAAGAGTCTGTCTCTTGGATCCGATGAATGGCTGATCTTTGAGCTAGATTGATCTCTCTTTCGTATCTATGGGATCGAAGGAAAGAAGAAAGACGAATGGTAAGACAAGGCTCTCTGATCTCCGATTCCGAACCCAAAGTTCTCAACTCACCTGTACCTGAGCTGTCTACAAACCTCTTCCCAAGTGAACCAATGCTCGTCCTCCTTCGGCTTGTGCCTTGTGATGGCAGCCAGCTTCCAGACGATCAAGCTCCAATGATTGGTCACCCACTGCTGACTAGCATGAATAGCGCCAGCTTTTCGTAACATTTGATGAGCTTGCGTTGGACCAAGATCGTTGTCGTCCTCGTCCGTGAACGAATAAAGAGCAGCCATCGAGGGGTCCTCCAAGATGACGAAGACGTCGTCACTGACTCCATGAAATCTAGCCTCTCCTACGCTGACCTGTTCAGGTCTGATCCCATATTCCGACAGGCTCTGACGAGGACGAGAAGAGAGATTGAAAACAGCTCTAGCCTCTCCTTTTGACAAGGCGATGGGGTTACTGAAGAGCGAAGAAGGAGTTCCACCAGACAGACCAGAGCTCAACTTTGATGCAGACCGAGGAGTTGAAGCCAAAGCTGGAGGTGCGATGCCATTCTTGAAGGGAGTCTTGAACTTGAGTCGAACAGGTCGATTAGCTCCGCCGGCAGTGCGAGAAATTCGACCAAAAGAGATGGTCTTCCCGGAGGAGAGGAGCGGGTTGGGACGTCGAGGAGTGACGGCGTCAGCCGAGGTGGCGGGAGTGGAGGGCAGCCTCTTACCTAGCCTAGATCCGTTTCCGGATGCGAAGGAAGAGCTAGGGACACCTTGACCAGGGCCAACGCGAGAGGGCGTGGCAAAGCTCTTCCTCAGTCCACCAGAGATGGCACGAATCCGTTTGGGAGTATCGAGAGGACCTGCAGTAGTCGCTGACGAGCCTGGTAGATCAGTCCTTTGCGAAGCTTTGCTGAAGCTTGCACCACCTAGCATCGAAGAAGCTGAAGGAGTGTTGGAATTTGCAGACTTGCTCTTGGGAGATCCAGCTACGTTTCCATGAGGTAGGGCTGCGAATGGAGTTCGAGATTGATCGGAACGAGTCTGAGCCCCAGCTCTAGGAGTCTCGAAAGCATTTGGAGTCTTTCCAATTTCAGTTTCCTTCTCTTTACTTTTCCTCGATGTGGTCGCTGAGGCACCTCCGTCTCGAGAGGAGCTTCGAGATTTGGGTGAGGGAGGTGGAAGTCCTTTCTCAACCTCAGCTTCGATCAGCCTGTAGCTCAGAGCGGCTTTTCGTAGAGCACTTTCGCTCGGCTTGAGCTTCTTGTTTCTTCCTGTCGTGAAGCCGCCCATGACAGGTTCCGCAGGAGCTGGATTGGCAGAAGTGCTGGACTCGGTCTCTTCGAACGGAATGGGAGAGCTGGAAAAGGTCTTCTGGGCTGAATCCATAGCTGCAGCACTTGGACGTGAAGCTGGGCGGGAGAGATCTCCTCCTACGCTGAAAACAGGCAGGCTTGTAGATCCAGTATCGAGACGGGCTGAGGGACCGTGGAGGGGAAAAGATTGAGTCTGGAGTCCGATCCTGTTCCTAGAAGGTGAAGATCCAGTTTGGGAGATTCGATCTTGAGCCTTCTGGATAGAGTTTGGAGACGAGCTACGAAGAGCTACTCCTGCTCCTGACGTTAGACCTGGGAGGACTGGAGGTGGCATGGCGTTCGAAGTCGTAGGTTTGGCAGTTCGACTTATGGTAGGCGATAGGGAATGAACACCCATATCGATGTCTTCGAGGGCGTCGAAAAGATCGTCATCAACGTCTGCTAATTCGAATTCTTCGTCCGAAGCTTGAGGAGAAAGATGGTTGAGATTCTCCTTAGTCTGAGGGTCTACTCCTAGCATTTGATTTGCTTTACTGGCAGTTCTTTGAAGCATACGCCGCTGCTGATCTCTAGAAGGAGATCCATTTGTAGAGGGTTGACCTCCTAGGCGTCTCTTCTTGGCTGGACTCTTACGAAGAGGAGATGACTGCTGCCTTCGTTGCTGTATGGGGCTACTGAGCTCTACGTCAGAGAAGATGTTTGCGTCTAGATCTGCTAAGAGTTGGTCTCCGTCTTCCATCTCAGCGTCGACCAAGGCTCCAACTCCTTCCATGCTGGCCCCTCCGATTGTTGAGCTATCGGCTCCTTCGACGTCCATCTCGGTATCCGCCTGCACGCCCAGTTCCGATCCAGCTTGAGAATTGTTCGATACTTGAGGAGGGGCTCTGTTGGCTTTGGTGGGCGTAGGCTCCAAAGACCCCGAGCGCTTTCCGCTACCAGCGGTCTTCCTACCAGCATCTGAAGAACTGTGGGAGTGGAATGATTTCTGGACAGGAATTGAAGCGCTCCGGCTCGGAGGTCCGGATTCGACTATCTTCGTGACTTGATCCATCGCTGGAAGCGTTTGATTCTCTTTGTTGCACAGAGAGTTGAGAGGTTCCTCTTCCTCCACCTGGATGGCCGCTCCTTGGGAGCTGGTTCGGGGTTGAAGAGTTGAAGAGTTGAGTCCAGTGACTTGAACATCAGGTTTCGGCCTTCCTAAGTCGAGAGATCCGCGAGGGGGTGAAGAGGCAGCAGCGAGGACTTGGGAAGGGAGAGCTTCTACTTCTTGATGAACTTCTTCCATTCCACCGTCATCTTGAGTTCCAGCTTCGGGAGCTTTGAAAGCTTCCTGAGGGGCTCTTTGATCGTCCTCTTGACTAGCTTCATCGTGAATGCTATGGAGATCTTCTAGTATAGCGCTTCTGTCAGAATCTAGAGATTCATCTCCCTCCTCCTCGCCACCCTTGCCCTCCTCTTCATCTCCAAGATCTGTAAGAGGACTGCTGTCTCTATCCAAGCGTCCTACTGCATCTTCTGGGTTCGTTCCTTCCGATCGACCCAACTTGCCACTTCCAGTAGTTTCACCAATTGGCTCTCTCTGACTTGGTTCCTTCTGAGTGACGTCCGTCACATCGGTGATGTTACCAGAAGATGTCTGTAACATACCATTGGACTTCTTTCCAATGTCATCATCTAGCATTCTTCCCTTCCACTTTCCAATTTCCTTTCCCTCTCCATCCAGATCCGCTTCTAGCAGTCGAGTCGCAGCACGCGTCTGACGTTTGACTGGACTTGGTTCTTCTCTGGCAGTTGAGGTTCGACCAGTGATGCTGATTCCCTGTCCAAAATTGGGTTTTGAAGGAGACTTGTTGGAAGGTTTGTTGTTGGAAGTGGATCTTGAAGAACCTGCAGCAGAGAGTAGATTTGGATCCAGTGAAGGAGGAAGAGGAAGAGCAGAGGTGGACGAAGCAGCCGAACTTGCTGATTGGTATACAGATTTTATGTGTCGCTTTGGAATCGAAGATGAAGAAGGAGGCTCTAAAGGAATTGATTGATTGGAGGAAGTATTGGAGGTGGTGGCTTGCTGCTGCTGTTCTTTGCTCGGATCATTCAATGCAATTGGGTCTGGATCTAAGAATCGTTTGTTTCGTTTGATGGATGTCTTAGCTCTTGAATTCCGAGGCGATTTAGCTGTCATCAGAGGGAAAGTGAGCATAGAATGGCGGATGAGTATTCAGGATGCCAGAAGTAGAACTGCCTCTGATACCTCTCCCTCTCTCTTCATCTCCTTTTCTTCTCACCTGGACTGTTGACCATTACGGTCGAGTAAGATTCAAGCTAAACTCCAGGGTTTTGATTCTACTTTTGTTGCTCTGGGTTTTGGTTGGGTCAGCTCAGCGGAGGAGTCTCATCTCACGCTGCTCTGTCACGCGTTCTGGCCTCCTTCTACTCCTCCCATCAAATCGTAATGGCGCCTTATAATTCAGCAAGGAGTGAGTAGAAAGTGAATGAAAGAGGTCCCTGTAACTGACTACGCTGACGAACATCTTCCCCTCTTACCAGCCAAGGTCCAGTTAAAGCTATCTGTGCAGCGAGTCAAGATGCTTCACGAGAAGAAGGTGAGCTATGAATCGATGCCTACAATGAGTGATCGCATCTAATCTGTGAAATCGTCTTATCTCTTCCCCCAAAAGGAGGCAATGGCGAAGAAGTCCCGGCGAGAGATCGCAGCGTTGGTAGAGAAGGGAAAACTCGAGACAGCCCGAATCAAGACTGAAGGGATCATCGCCGACGATGTTCACGTCGAATTGCTAGAGTTACTTGAACTTTACTCCGAGATGCTACTTGCACGATTCGCTCTATTAGATCTGCCAAGGTGAGTGAGGTGATGCAGTTGTTCGTTCGTTCGTTCAACATCTTGAGACTGTGCTCACTTTCCTTGACTTGTCTCTTCTTCCATTGCAGTCGAGAACCAGATCCATCTCTAGTAGAACCTCTATGTGCTCTAATTCACGCCTCACCTCGAACTGAACTGAGGGAGCTCCATGCACTAAGAGAGATGCTAATGAGCAAATACGGGAGAAGCTTCGCTGAGAATGCTATGGAAAATAAGGACAACTGTGTAGGAGATAGGACAATCTCGAAGCTGAAGATCGAGACTCCTTCTAAGGAATTGGTTGACATGTACATCTTTGAGAGTGAGTCGCTGTGAGGTGGTCGACGTCCGAACATCGAATGCTGTACTAAACTATGCCGCATGTCGATTCCTCTAATTCGCAGTTTGTAAGGCGTATGATGTCGCATTTACCTCGCCTTATCTTTCCAAAGAGGAGGATGCTTTGGCTTCAAGTGTCCCAGAGGTGAGTCTTCTTGCTCATCCGAGCTCACGCGAGTGCTGCATCTGACGTTCAACACCCACTCTTATCCTAATCGACTGAATCATCTTTTCCGATTTGTTGGTTTTGAAGAGAGCCCAATCTCCAGATTCGCTAGCGGTAGATGCCTCACTTTCTGCTCCCGCCAACGAAAAGGAATCGACCAAGGCTTCGACTGAGAAGAATGATACCTCGGGGAAGGAGAGTGAGAAAGCTAAAGAATCATCGACGAAGACTAACAAAGAGTCTGCGCAGGATGAAGTGACTAGTTTGGAAGCAAGGTTCGCAGCTTTGAAGAGGAAGTGAAGGGCTTCGGAAAGAATGTAAAGCAACGATTTTGTCAAATATTAAACACTGTCAAGGGAAGTATCGCATCTGTTTGAGCTAATTCTTAGTGATAGAAGAGACGTTACATCGAGGTGAAGAGCATCACAGAAAAATTAAGCCACCAGTTCATCAACGTCTGCGCTTTGAACTTTTCCCTCTAAAATCAACTCTGCCATGCAAAGTCCAGTTCCTAAGCTCAGAGTGATTCCCCAACAACTATGACCTGCGCTTAGATAGATTCCCGAGTCAGAGTCACCTGCTAGGATTGGTGATCCAGTGGAAGGAGACATTGGGAGATAGCACTTTTGCAGTCGACCAGATAGGAAAGGAAGAAAAATTGAAAGCGTGAGAAAGGGATTCAGAGTAGGAGTTCTAGCTATCTTCGAAGGTGAAAGTGATAGTTCCACAAAGATGAGCAAAATTTAACTCACAGCTTGTTCCTTAACAACCTCAGCGTCCTTTCCCAGAGTTTCAGGAGAAAGGACTTTCGTCTGTTCCTTCAATTTCTCAGTTTGTTTGGAATCGTGTTTCACTTCATCTGCATTCTTTGGTAGTTTGACTGAATCGGATCCTCCGCAGACATAGACGGTTCCGTCGTTTCGAGCATAAACTTCTGGAGCTCCAGCCGATGTTCCATCACCTTGTGGATCTACGTATCGCATATCTGTGAAGAGGCAATGGGCAGTCGTTGGAGAGGATGACTTGACGACAATAGAATGAGCTCTAGAACCAGTGATCTTTGAAGAATGCTTGAGGAATGAGAGAGATTTTGAAGGAGATGTTAAGAGAGGGGAAGGGAGCAGCGAGGCTAGGAGAGATCCGGTCCATGGGCTGGGAGAAAACACAGTCAGAAAGAGTGTAAACGAATAAATCAGGATGAAACGCTTGAGAGATACTCACCCAGCAGCGACTACGACGTCTGACACATTTAAAACTTCATCTCCTTCTCGAGAGCTAGATACCTTGAGTTGCTTGACTTTTCCATTCTCCATCGCGATCTCATTTGCACGCCATCCTAGTCTGACATCCACTTTTAGTTTGTCCTCCGAGTTTTTCGAAAGTTCTTGAGACTGAGCGACCAGATGGCGAACCAAATCCAGAGGTGTGACCTGAGCGGTAGTATGATTTCCACCCATGTTTGATGAGGAGGCAATATGCTCTGTATCTAACCAAGAAGGAAGAGATTTGTTGGAGGATTTATTGGCCTTTTTGGTAGAATCATATTTGACGGAAAGAGTCTGAGGTGGAGGCAAGGGGGAAGGAGTTGGGATAGAGAGAGAGGGGAAAGATAGAGGTCGTGAGCTCGAATTAGATTCGAAGTAAAGAGTCATTATGATAGGCAATCGAAGCTGAATGATATTTCCCACTTTCTGAAAGGAGATCGTACTGTGACAACAGGTTGCCACTGACCTCCACTCACCTCAACTTCTCTGTAACCCCATCTCTTTTCTCCTCCGTCTTCTCTTGCGAGCTGTTCATGAAGTTTATAGCTGAGTTTTCCCAAAGAAGCTGTATCGCCACTATGCCAGTCTGAGGCAAGGAATCCTCCACTCTTCGAAGAAGCGGCGGGTGCCAACGAAGAGCTTTCCTCGAGGAGTGTGAGATGAAGCTTAGACTTTGAGTCAGGTTGAGCCTTTGAGAGGTAGTATAAGATAGAAGATCCGATTATTCCACCTCCGATAATCGCAATGTGTCTGGTTTCTGACATCTTGAAGGTTTTGAGTGAATGTTACTGCGTCAAGAAGAAACCAGGGAAGAAATTCAACCTTTCGCTCTCTTACTCCCACCACTTTCAATTCTTCTCTTCTCTTCTCCCCTTTTTATTCTTCTTCCTTTTACTAGTTTCTTCCTTCAAGCTCGCACTCCATCCAGCTCAACTTGCGAGCACCGTTTCTCAACCTCCCTCTCTAACGACACCAGCAAGAGCCAGACCCTCAAACTCAAGTCTCACCTTTACGACTCCCTCAAAAGATCAGATCAGATCACAGCTACTTCTAGAATACAATATTTCTACTGAGTGAGAAGAACCAAACTTTTCAAATTCAAAGCCAACAAGGTCTGCTGTCAAACAAGCCTCTCTCCCTCACTCACCTCAAGCATTGATTCCTCTAGAATCACAACAGAAGTTCTCCAATCGGCTTCGTAACTTCTGTTGTACCTTCTAGACTTCAAATAACAATCCTAATCTTCTTCTTCTACCTAGAGCCATCCTCTCCTCGATCAACGCAACGCCTCTCTCTCTCTCTTCAAGCTGTCACCAAACCAACAATAGACCTTTTCGTATTTTGCTTCAACGTACTTTAATTCTTTGAATCCGAAAGCCCTACTCTATCTTACAAAGCTAGGCTTACAAAGTCTATCTTTCAACTGTCCATCGCACCAGACCCTCTTATCTGTTCCTTTCTTCAAAGCACCATCCAAAGCAACTCTATTACAAGTCTGCTAAGACTATATTATCCAAGTCATCTTTATTACTTACTTCTAGCTCACCAACTCTAAATTCTAAACGATGGCTCGCGTGAGTATTACAGAATTTGAGAACTCGCTCCTTGGGTTCTTCCTCTTTTAACATCTCTCTCTCTCTTTCTCTCTCTCTCTTTCTCTCTCTCTCTCTCTTTCTCTCTCTCTCTTTCTCTCTCTCTCTCTCTCTCTCTCTCTCTCTCTCTCTCTCTCTCTCTCTCTCTCCTCTCTCTCTTTCTCTCCCCTCTCTTTCTTTCTCTCTCTTT
>JAAVVG010000041.1:0-88315 GCA_012976225.1 Golubevia sp. BC0850
TCCTTGCTCGAGTCGACGTTCTTGTCCTCTCGTCTCTCTCTCTCTCTCTCTCTCTCTCTCTCTCTCTTCCCCCCCCCTGATTTTGTTGGTTCAGAGTGTCATTTCCTTCGGTTTTGAATTTTCTGGACTCTTTCCGGGATGTTTCTCTTGCACTCTACCTTCTTTGTCCGAGCCTTTCAGTTGGCCTCTGTATTTTGTCCTCTGATCATTTTCGTAGCACCGTTTCATCAAATGGAGAGTTCCATCTTCCGCGAGGAATTACGAAGTGAAACAAACGACACCACTTCCTCTGTTTGCTCCAGTGATTCTGAAAGGCACAAACAGATAACGGAAAATCGCGAGTCACGGAGTGTGTTGATTGGAGTGTGTTGATGAGAGGTGCTCAAAAGACAGCTGTAGAAACAATCGCAGCAGTTGGAAGATACAAGAAGAAAGAGATCGGGTGAAATTTACGTTCCAAGATAGTGAAAAGGTCAAAGCTCGAAGCTCCGTGCATGGTCCTAAGTGGCGGCGGCTGAATTGTCATTTTGAATGTTGCTTCGCAAGAATCTCAAAGCCGTGTTGGCTACTTTTTGAAGTGACCAAAGACTGACGCTCTTCAACCTCTGTTGATTGGCGTTCTGAGAAGCCACATGGTTGGCCAAAGCTTCGTGGATCTGATGAGTCGAGACGACCCGAGATTGAAAGCGAAAGAAAGAGGTTGATAGGAAGACCCAGAGGAAAGTAGTGAGTCAGGTCGAACGAAAGTTTCCAATGAGGGAAAGATACGGATAGAAAAGGTAGAACCTTGTTCCAGTTCTTGAAACGCGGACTCACCTTCTCAGAAACCAAAGGAAGAAGCCCGGTCTGAGCTAGATCTATAGATCCGTCGAATTCGCTCTGGAGGTTGAGACATGGGACGAGAGACTTGATCAGTACTGGTGGTTAAATCAGGAAAGAAGGCTGTAGGTTCGAACGAGGAAGCACCAGCTCATCCCTCGCTTCGACAGCGCGGAATGAAACTACAGAAACTCACGAGATCCATAACAATTCGGCAATGAACTGGTATGAGAGTCTGTTTGGGGAGAAGAGAGAGGCAAAAGTAGGTTAGAAAGAAGAGTCAAATCTTGAAATCTCAACTTGTCTCTCGCCGTCTACTCACCTTGTGAGCGTTCATGAATGCTACGATAGGTCTCACGAAAGCATTGTTTGTGTAACTGATGTCTCTAGTGAAGAGGGGAACAGCAGCTTTGGTATCCTTGAATCTCACGTCCATATCGATGACGACCGAAGGAGTAGGAAGAGCCGTCTTTCCATTCTGATCGACTTCCTCGTTCTGGTCTTCAGAGGCCTCGAGAGCTGCCTTCTCGCCAATTCCATCTTCTCCTTCTCCACTATCTGATTTGTCACCTTCGTCAACTCCCTTTCTCCTATCTCTGATCTTCTGAATTCTCTCCCGCCATTTCTTTCTCCTAGATTCTCTCCAATCATTATCGACCTTGTTCTTTTCCTTGATCTTCTCCTTTTCCTTTAGGTCTTGAATTCTAGCTTGGTCAGCTCTTGGGCCGACGGTAGTGACTGGAGCTTCAATAGCAGGACCAGATAGTCGGGATTGACCTGGAATCGGTCCTTCTTCACCTTCCTCTGCGTTGTAGGGGAACGGATCTCCAGAAACGGCGATAGTCAAGTTCTCGACAATCTCCGATATGATAGCATTGATGTCGACATCGTCACTCAATTCTTTTGGGAATTTGAAGTCTGCGACGACATCGAATCTTGAAGAGATGATCCAAGAGAGAGGACCTGACAGATCGGATTGATTTTGAATGTGATCGATGTTGACTCCATCTACTCTGAACCTTGATAGAGTCTTCCATCTTCCACCTCTAGTTTGTTCTCTCTCTTGTTCGGCTTCATTTGTTCTTCCGATCGTTTGAGGTTTATGAAGAGACATTAGACATCCATCCACTTGTCCAGTGATCGAGTCTGCAGAGAGAAGGTCGTAGAAAAGCCATTGTTTCCTTAACTTCGGAATTGAGGCTTGGAAGATTGAGAAATTGAAGGGTCGGAAATTGAAGGGTTGATAAACTGTCACTAGGAAATCTTCGACGACCAGAGATTCTAGATGGAAATCCCCATGACTCGCTGTGCGTCTATGAGCTCTGGGGTCGTAAGGTACTGATGGATCCCAGTGGACGTTTCTTCGGTCTGTTGATCAAGAATTGAAGGAGTGTATGCGTCAGCTTCATTCCTTGATGATTGCCATAGATCGGCAGTAAAGCAACAAGCTTACTCACCAACGATACCCCTTACTCCTTTGATGACAGCATCCTCAATGATTCCCATTCCATTCCACCATCTCTTGAAGCTAAGAGTAACATCGATACTGTCCACGTTGAGATCGAACATCGTGAAGTTGTTGTTCACCTCCTGTGATGTCGAATCTGAGTCTGAATCTCCGTCATGAAAGTTACCTGTTGAGCTGTCTGACATCGGAGGAGCCACTTCTTCGTCTTCCTCATAATGAGTTCCTTCCCAAGCCATTCCTTGACCTGCAGTAGCAGCCGTTCTCCAATTTCTCTTCTTTCTCTTTCTCTTGTCGTTCGAACTCGAGCTAGAAGATGCATTCTCATTTTCAAGAATTTCTTCAGCTGAATTTCCATCATTGCTCAAAAAAGAAGAAGTTGAGTTGGAGGCAGAAGAGCTCCAGAAAGGAATCCAATTGAAAATTGAGGAGCTTGACTTAGAAGGAGTTGATCGTTCGGAACCAGATCGAGAGTTGGAGGAGGCCATCTTTCTCTTAGCCAAGGCTTTACGCTCTTTCAGCAGAGAATCGATGTCTCCACCATGGGCTCTTCTGGAGATGAAGACATTCTTGAAAGAGATCCTAGAATCTTTCCATTTCGGGACGATGGCAGATTCGAAGACCACCGTTACTCCTGTTTCGGCAGTCAAATAATCTGCTAACTTCCTGGCTATCCACTCTGCGAGAAAAATTCCAAAAGGAAGATTAGAAGCTGTGGAAAGGAAAGCGAGTGGCAATTTCGGAGTCGAGAACTTCGATTGCAGATTCTTTCCAGATCGACTCACCTTGCATGTTCAACAGATTCAATCCAGCGAAGACAACGCTCACAGCTGTAGTCGTTCCGACTACGATGAAGAGGATGGTTCCCAAACCACCCAAAGTGAAGAAAGCAGACAAATCATCTACGTTGAACCTTCTGAATCCTCTGATTGTGAACCACTTGAAACGAATTCTAGCTCTCGTCCAGAATCCATGAGCTAGATTGAGAAGATCTTCTTTCGTAGGTCTTGCCCAGGTTGATTGGGTAGGAGAAGAAGTAAGAGAGGTAGATGATTGAGAGTTGGAAGCGTGGAGAGAGCTAGAAGGATTTAAAGAGCCATCTCTGCTTGAAGACGGAGAGAAAGGATACTGTTCCTTATTAGAGAGAGTGCATTGAGGAAGGTCCAAGTCGGAATTTGAGCGATTTGCAGATGAGGGATTGACATTGGAATTGGAGGATTGATTTGAGGTTGCGTTGAGATTTCGACTCGTCTGTCTGGAGCTGTCTCTCTGATTGGAAGTATTTGGATTGGAATCGAAAGCTCTCAAAGCCAACTCTCTCAAAGAACGGGGATAGTTGTGGTATGGTTGGTTGGGATAAGGCTTCGAGGAGTTGCTGTTCTGATTCCTTTCTACTCTGTCAGGTCGTCCATTTCCGAAGCCATGTCCTGTCACATCTAACGTTCCATTGTCCACTTCCTTCCCTTTGATGCTCCTTCCACTCCCCTGCGACTCCGCCCCTTCCTTCTTGCCCTGCTGAGTGAGAGGCCCCTTCCTACCACTGTCATCCTCACGTAACCTGCTAGAACCAGAGAAGGCTCTCCTGGAAGAGGAACTTTCATGACCCCTGGAAGTGATCAGTTTAGAACTGAATGAATTGGAACCCTGAAACCTAGTCGAAGCCTTGCTGCTGTGGCGATGAGATTGTGTCCAACTGGTAGCATTCGCATTCCTCCTTGCTTGGAGATGAAAAGTTGATTGAAGGTGAGGCTTCGAATGAGAAGGGGCTTGAACTTGACCTCCGAAAAACTCTCTGATGATCTCGTACCTAACATCAGAACCGACAAAGGGAGAGAAGAGAGAGGCAAGGAGGGGGAGAAGTCAATAGTCGTGCTCTTTCTAGGAATGATTGGCCATCGCAGCAAAGCTCTTTGCTGCTTGTATCACTACACATAATAGACAGTAAGTCTTTCCTGTAGCCCCCTTTCCCTCTCTTAATTTGATACCCGAGGTGGCTTGTGAACTGACCTTTGAAGCATGTCTCCAGCTGATCTACCTCCGGCTGTCCCAGCAGCGCTGGTGCTGAGAGTCTTAGGGAGCGACTTGGCTTTGCTTTTCAGCATGATTGCATCTGAGAGTTAATGATGTCGTAGCTTTAAAAGAAAAATAAGAGATGATGGGTGGAGCATGGAAGGGGAGGTGCAACTTTTGGACTCTTCCTTCTCGACCACCATCATCACCTCTGCACCTCAGTCGTCTTCGTTGTCGTCGTCGTCATCTCTCTCCCTCCTTTCCTTCTTCTTTGGCTCTTCATCTTGATCTTGAGATTGATCTTATCCTTCATGGAAGCCAACAACATCATCCAAAAGGATCCACTCCAAGTCCTACCTTTAGAAATGTTCTCTCATGCTCTTTCCTTCATCCCACCAACTTCAAGAGTCGTCGCTACCACAATCTGCAGACCATAGAGAGAATCTTTTCTATAGAATTCTACTCTTCACACTGAGTTGGATCCTTCAAAGATGGGAAAAGACAGTAAGATAGATCAATTCCAATCACAAAGATCCTCTCCAGACTCTTCAACCCGAACTCTTCCTCGAGGTGCTGTACTTCCTACCAGGAGAAGAAAAGAGGTCACTCTATGTAGTCTGCAAAAGCTGGAGAGAACTCATGATGATGGAGCTTGATACTAGAGGTTTGGGGCTTAAATGGTTTACAGACAACAACAAGCAGTTGGGTCAGATCCTTGACAACTTCAACCGCCTTTACTCTTTAGGCCTAAATTTACTCTTTAGGTCTAAATAGACTCGTTCAGGCTTCAATCAATCTATCAGCAATCTGGGATGACTTTGAAGCAAATGGGCGGGAAGCAAGTGGTCTCCGTCAGCTTTCAGTCTCTCTTCGCAGGTCACAACCTACCCTCAAGGAGCTCTCAGTCAAGATAGAACCAAGAGATAGAATTGCTAGGGATCGTGGGCACAGAGATGAAGGCTATAGAAGCTCGAGGATTGAACAATCTCTACCCATGCTCCTCCCCTTCCTCGAATGTGTCTTTGGCTTCACCCATCTCGATCGAGTCTTCATAGAGGCTCCCTCAACTCTTTCTTTGAAGGCTGGAGGAGATTCACATGGTTCAAGAAGGTTTACCCTCAAGAATAATCAGATTATGATCGATGAACTTGATGGGATCTCAGGAGATAAATTGTTGGCTATGCTAATTATTAGACAGGTGAAAGGATTTGTTGGGACTAGTCACACTGAATTTGAACTACTTGGTAGAAAAGGTTTCAATGCAACAGAAGGAGAAATCGCAAAACAAGAGGCAGAGCTTTTCGATGAACTTTCAAATTCGAAGTCCACTCTTCAAGTTCTAGTTACGCAGGAATCTTGGCATCTCATGCTTTCGACGATTGGAACTCTGGCGCTTTGGATTTCTCAACTTCAAGTTCTTTAACCTGCCTCCCGAGTCTTTTGAAATCATACAGCTCAAATTTAACTGAGATCATTCTTTATCATCCCGATCTCCCTGAAGGATCCATGAACAAATTTGTAGATCTTGCTTCGGACATACTTTTTGTCAGTTTGAAAAAGCTGGAAATCGATGAATATGTCGTTACGAAAAGATTCTCTTGATTCAGATTTCCAAATTTGGTCTCTTTAGATTTACATGTCACCAATGATTGCGAGTTCAAAACAAGATATAGAGCTCATTCTTCTAAGCGTCCAGTATTGGAACCTAGATATTAAGCAAACTTCAAGACTGAGCTGGGAAATAGTTCAGTTCAAAGAGGGAACTGAAATAGATTTGACAGCGAAACCGTTGTCGTTAGAGATGGAACAGCTTGTCCTCTCGTTCCAATCGACTTAGACTCAACACAATCAGATCTAGGGAACGAAGTCATTGATAGGAGCCTCCTTCCCCAAGTCGTTCTCATACCTTTAGATCTTATTGCTTCATCAGCAGCACGAACCTTACTTGTCGAGCAAAAACCTCGACGTCTCTCATCCTCAAAATCGTAAGTCTAGAGCTCATCCAATCTCAAAGTCTTTTGTCAAAGTCAAGAACCGTTTTCTTCACACAAAAGAAAAATAGCTGATCTCAACTCACTCCTCTGTTCTCCAACTCTATTTCGCTTCAGTCGCCAATCCCTTGTCGGTTTTCGCAATTCTCACTTCTGATCCCCAATACTTCAACCTCCAAGATTCAAAATGGGCTCCAGACTCATTAAGGTCTCTGTTCCATAATTTTTCATCGTTACTCGAAACTTTTGCACGCTCTCTATACGAGTTCACCATCTTTCAACCTCGATCGAACCACTTTGCTCCTTGACTCGAACGAAACGACCTCTTTCTTGGTCCCCGGTTTTAACTCCTCGTTCATCTGAGAATTGGCCGCACTGGCTGCATTGGCTTTACATTGCTGCTCCGACAAGGAGATCTGTCTCTTGAACTTTGATCTTTCCTTTTCTCTCTCGTCTCTCACTCTCTCTCTTTCTCTTCTTCAGATAGCTCGAGGTAAATTTGAGCTGCCTGCGTTTGATTGTTTGATTGAGCTGTCAAATCTCTTAAGTGGCTTTCCCTCTGAATATTCTCTCTACTCAGACTATCTCTCTCTTGAATCAAACCATCCTTCAGTTCAATAACTCTATTCTTGTGATTCAGTCTCTTGTTTCTGTCCGATTGAAGAACCTCATAATCGATTCTCCAACTATCGCTCATTTGCCTAGAATCTTCCAAATCTTTTTCAGCTCTGTTGGCTCTATCTTCGATCGAGTTCCTGTCGGATTGGAGATCTTTGTAATCAGTTATCCAATCGATGTTCAACTGTCTGGACTCTTCCAACTCTTCTTCTGCTCTATTTACTCTATCCTGAAGCGAGTGACTCTCTAATTGAAAACTTTCATAATCACTTCTCCAATCTTCGTTCATCTTTCTAGATTCTTCCGACTCTTTCTCAGCTTCGTCAGCTCTGATCATGTGCTTAGCCATTTGCTTTGAACCGATTGGACTTTGCATCGGAATGTGCTCCTGAGTGGAATTGGTGTAGAAGGATGCGTACATGACGTTGAGAGAGAAACATGTGTAGCAAACTGACTGAAAAAAGCAGAGAGTTCGGTGCGAGGGTCAGTCATACTGTGGAGCTCGCTCTGAAAGAGTGATACTTACTCCTCTGGGTACATAGCAAATGATGTTTGAAGCACTACATTGCTTAGGAAATCAGAAAAGAGGATGAAAGAGGGATCGAAGAGGTAGAAGCAATCAGTGTTGAACTCTAATACCGATTGCAGAAGACGATGCCCCTTGAACACAGCGACACTCACATCACATGAAATATGTTGGGATTGAACACCTTGAATTGCGAAATAAGAGAAGCTCTTTCGAAATCTGAGGTTGCGATTGATATAGTTGTGAGGAAAAAGTTGCGAGAGTCCATAAACGCTTTTCAAAAAACGATGCAAGACGAATGAAGGAACGCAAGAGCAGAATGGTGAGATGGTTAGAGACAGCGAGACAGTCGTCTTACTTTTGACTTCTGGACATCTCAAGAAAAAGACCAGACCCTTATAGCTGGACGGTGGACCACAGTCGGCGTGAGAGAGGTATGAAAGAATGATTGTGTTGATGATATATAGAAATCTGACCGAGAAAAGTTCGACATGAGTATGCGAATTTGAGCAATGAGTGATTAGAAAAAGGACAGGTAGGTTTAGAAGGTTTAGGGTGGGATGAGGTTCGTTGAAAAATGACGGAGACCAATGAATGAGAAATGCTTAACAAAGAAACAGATGATGAGTGATGATGATGACGATACAACAAACAAGATTGAATGGTAAGATAAGTAAGGAGACTAGAGAGAAGAAATTTCATTCGTTCCAACAGAGAAAACAACCTTTATGGACAACCAAGTGCTTGATGATTCCCCAATTTGATTTACACTGAAAGAGAGAAAGATTGAGTCCTCTCGATTAATTAGATCCCACCTACTTTCTTCACCTTTCTAAACTTCTTATTTCCAGCTTTGGTAAAAGTAGGAGCCTCTAAATCACAAGCTTCCGGTGCGTACAAAAAGAAATGTGGAGCAGCGAAGGCAGATGAAGTGAATTGATGAGACTCTACATTTGGAGAAGAAGAGATTAAAGATGGAGTTGAAGATCTACTGTTTGAATTTGAAGTGGAATAAATACTGTTGCTCTCTGAAGAAGAGTCTAAAGATGGACTTGCTTGATGGAGACAACGAACTTTCCCTTCGAAAGTGTTACTGTCAAAACTGTATCTTGCTACTCTTTTCTTCCCACCGATGGGTAAATCTGACTCATTGAAACTCTCTCTGTTTCTATCAGACAAGTGCTGAAGCTGACGCTCGAATTCTCTCCCTTCATCACCTTCATCTCCTTCTCCACCTATTGAAACCTTGAATTCTCCATCTCTTTCCAAATCGTACCAAGTTGGTAAGTCTGACTCTAATTCTTGCTGTAATGGTCTAGCTGAAGTTGGTCTGTTTGCTTTTGGATAAGAAGTTTTGGGGTTTGAGATGCCGAAAGCTACTGGAACGTGAGAAGTGGTTGGTTGATGAGAGTTGATGAGTTCTCTTTGTTGCCAGGTTTGACCTGATTGAGATTGATGAGAATAATACTGAAGCTTTGAATAGGCGATTTTTAGGTTGGAAGACTTTGAGTTGTTGTTGGGGAGGGGACCAGCCCACAGCGGCAAAGACTCGCTTGAAGCGATGGTTATTCTGTTATTTTGCATTATCTCTTGTTGCCAATTCAGCTCGTTCACTTGTTTTTTAGCTAAGGAAGAGTTGTTTCTAGAGCGAATTGGTTGATAGGAGTTTGATTGCTCAGGGGCGAATCTGATTTTGGACGGTAGAGGCATGTTTGAGAACGTTCTATTTGAAAGATGAATGGTTAGAGTGATTACGATGAAGAGGATTTGAAAAAGCGGAAGAAAGAGGGATGGTAATTGATGCAAAGAGTCTCGTTGGGTTGTTTGTTGTGTTGGGCCAAAAGGTTGAGAAAAGCAGGTGAAAAGAAGTACGAAAGAGATTGATAGGTTCCACGACACTTGTTTCGTTGACTTTTGAGAGGAGTTATGGTTTGTTTTTGTAAGGATTTGGGATCATACTTTTTTTGGGTGGAAGGAAGGGAAGAAAGAAGGAGAGAAAGTTGAAAGGTCTAACTAATGGCATGTTGAGTGACTCGCCAGCTGCCTCACGTGATCCTAGGTTTCCGGTCTTCCTTCTTCTCCAAGGATGTAACCTTAGTCGTTTCAAGAGAATGGATTCGTAGAAGCTTATTCTCGGCAAAATTTAGAGAAGAGAGTATTCACAGCGTCGTTCGACTTCTGCTCGGCAATCTTATTTCTCAGCTTTTGACTTTGATTGTCCCCTCGATACCTCTCCTCCTAGTTCCTCTGGTATTCTTCTGGTGAATCCACTTGGTTCAACCACAGCACGAAAGGATTCTGCAGAAGAGGAGGACTCTAAAATGGCATTCGCCACCTCGCCAACCACCCGCCATACGCCATACGCCATACGGCATTACCCTGTCACCTCGTCCAAATGGTTCTCTTTCGGAAACTTAAATTGGAATTTGATCGTTTGACTCGCCTGGGATCTGCCTGGTTTAGGGGCTTTGGTGGCAAATGTCTTGTGACCTCGAGCTGTAACGGTCAATGCGCCCACCTATAGCACTCAACACTCACTCATTCTCTCTTCCCAACCACGACCACTCAATCAAAATGACGATCTCCTCTGAAGTTCATCCATCACTCCAACAACCTTTAGAATCACTTCCAACTTTGAACATCTCAACTTCTTCAGAAGACTCAAAGTACCTAGCTCCTTATCGCAAGCTTCTCGCTCGTTCATGGATAGATAGACCTTTCCCTCGTCGTGCAGAAGTTCCAAACGGACTCGCCTTCAAACCTTTAATCATCGATAGATCAAAGAACAAGTTAGATCATGATTACAAAGATAGAGCTTACATTGACGTAAGGTACTTTGATGTGGCTCCTTGGATCGCAGCTCGTAAAGATGAGACTCCAGTTGCAGAAGGTGAAGAGAAACCCAAGATTCCTCAACCTGCTATCATTCATTTCCATGCTGGGAATCTAGTAGCTGGAAGTGGTGATATGTTCGATGAATTCTTACACAAATTGGCTTTGGAAAGTGGAGTCAAAGTCTTCTCAGTTGAGTGAGTGCGTCATTTCCGTGGAGGTTCTACATTCTGTGAGGATTTGAACTGACTTTCTTCTCTTTCTTCTCTCTTCTTAGATACCGCTTGGTAAGCATAACTGATCAAATTTCTTACTTCCGAGTTTTTCTAACCTTTCCTCTCGAATTTGTTTTCTGGACCACTCAATCGCTTATAGGCGCCCGAACGCTCTTTCCCTGTGAGTTCTTCTCCTTACGCTGTATGACACTTCGATTCATTTGGCTTTTTACTTACGAGAATTGTTTTCTTTCTATCAGTCGGCTGTTCTAGATTGCGTATTGGCCATTGAGTACATTATGCATGTCTCTGGGGACTTGAATATCGACCCAACCTCCATTGGTCTCTTAGGATCTGGAGGTGGAGGATCCGATCTTGCTTTCCTAGCAGCAGCTCATCAAATCAGAAGACAACCCAAAACTGATCTCCCAGCCATTCGTTACATCATCGCAAGTTCTTCAACCGGAGGTTTACCAACTCCCAACTCTGAGCCTTTTTCCGTCGCCGGAAAAGGAAAGTCTAAACAATCCGATGCTCCATTAGTTTTAAATTCAGCCGATCCAGACTTTCATAAGGAGATTACCAAAGCTTTGTTCGAACCAAGTGAGCTTTCTTTGATGATGGAAGGAAACGAATGGGGTCAATGGCTAAGCTTGAGTACAATCGGCAATGAGGTTTTAAAGAAGTTGCCTACTACTTTGATGATCATTCCTCAAGTTGATGGATTTAAAGATGGAGCTCTCAACCTTTTGAGTGTTCTTCAACAGAATCGGGTTAAGACTCAAGCTTTGGTGAGTGGAACCAGAGTTGGCGACATGGTCCTTTGTACTTTCATTGACACCTTCTACGCTTCTCTCCTGTCTTTCGGAAACAGATGGCCGAAACTGCCGTTCATCTTTCGATGGAACTCTTTCCAGATGCTGAAATCTCAGTTCTAATGCGCGAAGGATTGATCAAGCATTTGAAGGAAAACTTGATCTAGATCTCGACTTTCTTGAATGCTGGAGGGAAATGAAAGATAATAGAAAGAAAAAATTATAAGGAAATGAAAGTTGAAAGGTGTTGATTGTAAATGAAAGAACATACGAATTCAAGATGTAGAATCGCTTAGCCCTGTCATCAGAAATGAAAACGACCCATTTGCTTCAACCTATTTTGACTTATCTCGCATGATTCTAGCCGCTGTTCGACCTTTCTGTGCAGATAACTATATTTCGAGAAAGCCGAAAGAAAAGAATTTACTTTGTACAAATAAAAAAACCGGAGTGGCTCGGTCTCTTTCGACGTGTCCCATCAATCGCTCCTTCTCATTTTACCCAGCGAAAGGAGCCAAACGAGCTGAGGTCGTCTTTTCACTCTGAGTTCTGAGGTCGTATTCCCCATGCTGAGTGATGTAACGAACCCAAGCTGAGAGGCGAGAGCAAAAGGAGAAGGTGGTTCAGTAATTCGTTTGGTGACACCCGTGGTTTGTAGCGAAGAGACTGCTTTCAAGAGCGAAGCATTAGTAGAGAAAACAATCAAGGTCATCGACTCACGCAAGGCTTGATAACCAGACTTCTCAACAATCTTTAAATACCTCACTTGAATTCCAGAGACAGTGAAATAAGGGATCTCGAACCTGATGTTAATCGGAGCTCTCCTATCAATAGTTTCATCTGCAAGACATCGAGGAAAGAAGAAGGAAGTCAAACAAGAACGATCGAACAGGCGTCAATCCCCAAGCTCTTCCTCATTCTTCTAAGCAAAGTTCTGGTTCGTTAGACTCACCGTTCCTAACACTAGGTAAACCGAAATGAGCTCTCATCAAAAATTCTTTTCCACCGCCCAACTGCTTGATCTTCCATACCATAGCGCTCTTCTCAGGAGCGTAATGAACACTTCCAACTGCAGCTCTAAATTTAGGTGAATCAGCATCGTCTGGAACTGGAATGTGAATCTCGACATTATTGGCTGTTGAACGTCTTTTAAATTGGGCTTTGACCTAATTGAGATCAAGGAGATCGATGGAGAGAAAGACAGAAGAGAGAGGTGTCAGCAAAAGACAGAAGAAGAGAATCAATCGTTTCAATCTGAATCTTCCAGACCCCAACTTCTCATGCTAAGCAAACCTTTTCTGATCTTTCTGCTTCTACTCACCTTCACCATGAACTCGATCCTACTTCCCTCATGTCTTTCCACCACCGCTTCAGCCCAAATCAAAGGTTTAACCTGAGTACTCAATCTATAACTCATCAATTCGAATTCCCCATCTGGAGGAATGAAAGAAATCGTTCGATCATTTTCGAATCTAGATAATCGAACGCATTGATGGAATTTGACATCTTCCATTTCAATGGATTTCCCTCTTGCCGCTAGAAGAAGATCGAAGATCGAGGTGAGATCGAGAGTCAGCGACAAATCACCTTTCTCTCCTGCTCGGGCAGCTGATTTTCCAACTGTACTTGTCCATCAAGCAAGATAGTAGTCTCAAGCTTTGATTCTTAATTGAAAATAACTCACCTCTCCCAGTACTCTCAAACATAACCTTATCATTCAAACCCAATCTCAACTCTGGCATTCCACTTAAATAACACTTCATTTTGACTGCCCCCAAGATTTCAGACCTAACCACATTCCCATTTGCATTGACCAAAAGATTAACACTTTCAACCACATCCAAGAAGACTTCGTTTTTACGATATCGAATCCCTTCGGAGCGCCAGGAAACTGCATTTGTAACTGCCATGGGAGGTCGGACTTGAACTTCTAGTTGATGAGATTCTTGAGTGATGTATCTGAATGGGGGGAAGGAGAGAGGATCGGGGTTAGATTGGGGGTCGAGGGGTAAAGAGAAGGAGAAGGAGAAGGAGAAGGATAGGACAAAGAAGCTGGGATCGAAACCATCTTGATGGAGAGAAAGATGGAGATGGAAAGGAAGATATTTTCGATCATTCGGAAAACCCACTCTTGTAAGATTTTCGACTCTGTAGTTTGAGGATAACCGAAATCCATCATTTCATCTAACAATTCATAAATGATGACGAAATTGTCTCTGATGGATTCTTCTTCTAATTCTTTGAAGTATTCTTCTAGGACCTAAGTTTGAGTTTCATTGAAAGAGAGAGACGAGAACATTCCAAGACAAAGAAAGGGGTCGAGCAAGAGAGAAAAGGGAGAAGATAAGGGTAGAAGGTTAGTGGAAGATCAGTTTTGGGCAACTTGATAGAAAGCAAAGTAGGGAGGAGACTTTATACTCACAGAAGCGAGTTTATGAAGGAATAGAAGAAGTTCAGCTGCATTGCTGTTTCTCCTTGAGAGAGCGAGTACTGAGAGAAGGAAGCGTAGGTGATTGGAAGGGTTGGAAGGTTCAGCTCTGGTGGCCCCTTCTCTTGGAGACTAACGGCCTACCATTTGACCAATCTATGACATTCCAATCCTCTGTGAAAGATAGGATGATCCAGCTAAGAAGAGACTGGAAGAGCAGGAAGGATAGGCTCTGATTGTAGAGAGCGAAATGGCCAGCTCTGCATACCTCAACCTGACTGATAGAGCAACCGTCTCTCTTTCTCCCTCTCTCTATCCTAGATCTGATTCAGCTAATTAGCACCGTCCTCTAATGATTCAAAGCAGGAGGCATTGAAGCGAGCTACCTCTCCACAATCCCTCCCCTCCTACTCTCGGTCCACCTCTAGGGAAGGTTGGATTGCTCCCCTGGACTGTAGCCTCTGTAGGCTCTTCTGTTCTCTACTTCTACTCACGATAAAGGTTGTTATGCCTTATGAACATGTAATTTACCCCATCACTTGAGAAACAAGGTGAGATAGCAGTACCACCTTGCTCTTCCTCCATATCCAAAAGTAAAGGTAAGAACCTCTCAACTGTTGAAGGTGGAATGTCATCCCGATAACTTCTCTGAATTAGTGATTTACCTTTAATGTCAACTATTGCTACTAATGAAGCCATCTTGAGACGTTTGAAGAATTGAGTTGAAGGAAGGGGAAGGGAGCAACAGCAACATATTAGCCAAAGCTTCTCTTTCTGAACCCATCGACTCTCCATCCCCAGATTAACTTCAGCATGTCGGTGAGTATCATTCAGAGATAGGTTGAAGCTGTATTACTCCAACAGTGTACAGGCTGCATTCCACTTGCACCTGTGCTGAACCTCTCGTTTCTCCATTCACTCTCCTCTCGCAGTTCACTCCAGTCAATCCAAAGCCATTCCTTCAATCTCAAACTGGTAAACAGGTCGTAGTTCGTCTAAAGTGGGGAATTGAATACAAGGGCTTCTTGGTCTCTACCGATAACTACATGAACTTCCAGGTGAGTAGAGTATGGCAAGTTCAGATGGGAGATCCATGATGGATGAGAAGATCTCAAGTGGCTGAATGAGATGAGATGGATCCTACGTTCTTTCCCAAGATGCTTCTTGATGCTAGGAGAAAGGAGTCAATTCATATGATACTTTCTACTTGGTTTCAATGGAAGAAGAGTTCCGAAGTCAGAGGTATAAGTCCTTGGAGTTCTACTTTCCAAGCCTTCCCTCCTGTTGGCTGACTGGGCCCATAGACCTTCAAATCTCAGGAGATGATTTCTCCTCTAGAACCACTTCAAGAACACAAAAAAGGTGAAGGAGTGATAGACTAGAGCTTATAAAAGTCAGCTCAGGAAGAAAGGTTCTTTTAAACAAGCGCTATCTCTCTTCCCCCTCCTTGCACTACGTCCTCTCAGAAAGAAAAGGGTCAACCATCTGAATCCGAACCTGATTCTTTAGACAAGGAAGAAAGACGAAAGGAGATCCACCTTTCTCCCCCTACAGCATCCGTCTCCTATAAACTCTTCAAACATCCCCCTCCTCCTTCTCACACCTCTGTTCTCCTCTTCCATCATTCTTTTCCTATTTCACAGCTAGCGAATACTGAAGAAATTCAAGATGGAAAATCCAATGGAATGTTAGGAGAGGTTTTCATCAGGTTAGTTTCCTTCTTTTCCTTTGGTTGTTCCTCGGTTTCAATGTTTCAACCGTCTTTGGTTCCAATGATCTTTTTCCTCATCAGACGAAGATCTTTGAACTTTTCTTCTTGGTTTCGGAATCTTAGAAGGGTCCTCCCAGATTGCTTTCACTCGGACCTTTTCAATCTGACATCTCTTTCCTTTCGTCTATCTTTCCTTCTCACACACCTTGTTCTCCAATTTATTTTTCTGATTCACAGGTGTAACAACGTTCTATACCTACGAGAAGTGACGGATACTTCAACTTCGTCGTGATTACTATGTTCGTCTCCATTTCCTCCTCAATTCCCAAGGTTATCCTCACGCTCCCCATTCCTCTTCACTTCCCGTTGAGCTCTTTTACATCCTCCAATCTCGCATTCGCATCAATTCAAAAAATAGCGTCTCTATATATTGTTCCCCCTACTCCCCCTTGTACTCTTAGAAAAACAAACCTGCTTAGAAAAAATTGAAAAATGATCTCCTCGGTTTTGTGATGCCTTTTCGAATCTCATGTCTCTTACCACTTTGATCATTTGTATCGTCGGAAGAGTCAAAGCCGAACGATCATTCAGGTCACTATACTGCTTTACTCTTCTTCTCCTCCAACCACAAACCACGTAATGAAATCTTCAACCTTCCTTCTAATACTTCTAGCCTTCTTCATCCTTTCTTTCTTTGCATTTCTAATTCTTTCTTCTTGTCTAGGAGGAAACATAAGAGGAGGAGGTAGATTTAGGAACCCGTTCTTAAATGGAAATCGAAATGCGGCAGAAGAAGATTACGATTATGATTATGAGAGGATGTTAAGAGATGAGGAAGAGGTGCAAGATGAATTTGAGAGAGATGATGGGAGGATGGAAGAGGGAATTGAACTGAGGTAGGAGGAGTGGAAGAGAGAGAGAGGATGGTTAAAAGGTTGGACGAACGAACGAAGAAAGATCGAATGCCAGATGAGGGACGAAGGATAGATTCTCCAACATAGGGAAAATCAAAAAACCTGATTTAAGAGTTTGGGATTAAGTTCGTGAAATATGAAGCAAGACTGGTTGGAAGACTATTGGGTCAGCGATTGGAAACAAAGTTGCGAGGAGATTAAGACAGGCGTCTGACGTCTATAAGGCGGACGTTCATCAAGCCTAGACATCGATTTAAGAGACTTCAGAAGCTTGTTTGTTGTCGATTGATCTTCTTCACTCTCTTGTATCCCATGGTGAGTTGAAGTTCCGTTGTTTCTGGAATTCGAGTTTTGACAAACTCCTTTGAAATGGATTTTCACTTCTTCACCCCCTTTTCAACCCTTCTTTCCAATTCTAGAGGCCTCCATTTAATGGCAAGTGTCCACCAGAAAGGTACTGTCGATCGTTCTTCAAACAAAAACAAAACACCCTACCACTTCTCTCCTTTGATTCGGAACCAGGCTGCCGAATGAAGAACCTTGGCACGATCTAAGCTCACTTTTTTAAAATCTCAAGCTTTTGAGTCTCTTCTTTCAGCAAGAATCGATGAATCAACCGCCACTCTAGAACCAAAGACTCTGTACGGAGCTTTTGAGAAACTTCTTTGATCGCAAGTTAATGACTATGGATTCCTCTCTTTGAAAGCATCAATGAAATGGTAGAGCATCTCTGGAAACTCTATTGATTGTAGAAGTCCAAAGAAGGAGGAAGTAGTGGAACTTAGATCCGAGATTTACGAAAGATGGGTGAGTGTTTTCGATGTTCTGATCTGAGAGTGGGATACTTGAACCTTTTTGAGCTTCGCTTCCCAAGTCTTGCGAATAGCAAAGGACTTGAGGAAAGAGATTATGGCAGAAGGGCAAGGTCGCTTCTCTTCCCACTTTGAAGTCATGCGAGAATGACGAGGCTCGGGAAAGATCTTGGAGTTCGGAGTGATATTTCATTCTTTTCGAGACTGTAGTTTTCGAGATTGTACTTTGTCATCAAGACTGATCAGCGTACTTTGATGTAAGAGCCTCAGCTCGTTGGAGAGCTGGAGACGCTTTTCACAGACTCTCGACGGACGCCTGCAAGGACCGCTCAACCTTTATTTCCAAGATTTATGATGCAGGACCTTTCGGGGTCTTTGAAGTACGCGTATGGGAGCTCTGAAATCCCTTCACGAGGTGCGAGCTGACGAGAAGAAGAAGTCCGAACAGCATCGAGTTTCTTCTTTCTCTCCTTTCCATCCAAATTTCATCTTCAACCTAGAAAGATTATTTAAAGTCTACAATAATGTCTTCTCAAACTAGCAATGGACCTGTTGGAGAGACTGTACCAAGAGGACGTCGTGCTTGCGATTTGAGTAGAAAGACTTTCCAAATCGGGACGGATCTGGATGTTGATTTTCATCTTCCTTCAATCTCTCTCTCTCGCTCCTGGCATCGATCTTCTGTCTCTCCCGACTTGCTTTAAGAAGTCAAAGAAGCGTACCTCGACCAACGTTTTGGTGAGTTTGAATGTCGTTGATTCTCGACTGTAATGGTCCATTTTGACTCATTTTCCTCTTTCGTTTGTCTATTCACTCTACAAAAGACCGATCTTCCATGTAAGACTTGCTTGGAACAAGGACTTATCTGCACTTTCGACAGACCTCGTGCTTCAGTGAGTCTTGAAAGAAGGGCAAAACTCGGTTCATCCGCACAAATGCATCTGATTATGTATTAGTTTCCATTCCCTTCTCGCCTAAATCTTTAACCATCACAGCAAAGAAAAGGAATGGCTTTAATCAGATCTTCTGGTTTCAATCCAAATGCAAGCGTCCTAAGTTCTTCCTCTACTACTATCACTGGAATGGTAGGCGATGCCAAGATCTACTCTGACAACTTGAAATTTTTTGAGCTGCAACTCGAAAATCAGATGAAAGATAAAGACCGTGACATTATTATGGAACTTAAAGCAAAAGTCGAAGAAAAGAAGGAAGCTGACAAGTTTGAGGAAAAGTTTAGAGATTCGAGTGAGGATTACGAACTATTTCAAGAAAAGAATGAGGATCTTGAAGAAAATAAGAAAAGATTGGTCTCAAGTCAACAGGCACTCCTTTTAGAAAACGAAAAAGTTTACAGAAGAAATGAAAGTCTAAGCGAGGAGAAGGGGGAGACACAAAAACAATTGGAAGATGAAAGAGAAGCTAGAGAGTGCAGTGGAAGTTTTGCTCAATTGAAAGCTGAACTCTCGAAGAGAAAGAAGGCACTATCGGGAAGCAACGTCAAATTATCTCACTCATGAAGAAGAATCACGAGAAGGAAATCAACAACTTCAAAGCCAAAGCAGAACAAGAATCAATCGCAAAGCAAAGAGAAGATTTAGATACAGGATTGAAGGTTAAGTCTCTTCTAATAGTCAAAGACAAAGAAGAAGTGGTTAGGCTTATAAAGACGGATTTGATCCTTTCTCTTTCCTTTCCCCCATCCACACCCTCTCTTTTCATTTAATGATTCTCAACAACATGGATCAAACACTTGGTGGCAAGAGCGAGGATCCTCATCAAGCCCTGCTCCCGGAACTCTTCTCCCACGTTCTTTCCCTTCTACCACCAACTTCTAGAGCCAATCCTAACGTCGTATCTAGAGCAAGGAAAACTGAATTCCTATCGAATCACTCTCTTCAAAATGAAATCGACCTATCAAGACTGAATCTTCATCATCTCCTCAGCTCCTCTTCAACTGAGCTCAAGCTTGATGAGAGGTTTCTAGCTGCTGCAGACATCCTCCTTCATCACTACGATCGTTTGTCGTCCCTGACCTCTAATAGAGTAGTCAAACTAACAATCGATCTTGCCTCTTTTTGGAGAGACTTTAGAACGCAACCGTGGGGTTCAGCTCGACTCTCTCACTTCCTCACTTCTCTTCGCAAATCCGAACCCTCTCTCAGAGAGATCTCGATCACGTTGATCCATTTAAGAACTCAAGATCTCGACTGGGAACAACGTGATGTAGAGGAAGCGGAAATGGAAGGGGAAATCGGAGGGGAAGGGGAATTTGCAGTGGTGTGGAGATCTCTGCGGGAATCTCCAGCTTTCGATTCGATGCTAGTTCCATTATTGGAACAGATCTGCTCTTTCAGGAATTTAGAGAGGATTTGGATGAAGGCTCCCTCTGTTGTCTCTCTGAAGGCAGGTGGATTATCAGCAGGTTTAAAGAGCTTCAATCTTACAAACACTTTTGGACGTTTTCCTGAAGTCGATTCTAACGGACGTGTGGGAAATAAATTGATCAGAATGGCTGAAAAAATTTGTTGGAAGTGGAATGAAGGAAATCGAATATGAGGATTGGGATTCTACAAGAGAGAAGCAAATCAACAGTCTACAGAAACTATTAGAATGTGATCTCAACCCTCTCCAGAGCTTACTCATTCACTCTATGTGGGGTGGGGTCCTCCAGCTTCATGGGTCTTGGAATCAATCTCAAACTGCTGCTCTCAACTCACTTCTCTTAACCTAAGGATTGGTCCGTTTAATTGGTATCAGGTTCCGGAAGTCCTGCAGGAACTCGACTTCCCAAGTTTCTCTTCAAAATCAGTGGAATGGAAGAAAGTGGACCTCACTATCGCTGGAGCTTTGGTGGATTGAGATCCCTTCTCAAGATGGTTAGGAACTCAACTAGAGGAGTTGTCAATTTCAAGAATAACTGGAAGGGAATCTAAAGGATTCTACAGCCTTCTAATGAATCTTAAGAACACATTAAAGTCACTCAAATTTGTTCAGTTCTCCTTTGAAAAGTTGGAAAAGATCGTTCTTTGGGTGGAAAGAAATATCGCTTCAAGATTTTCAAGATTCAAGTATCCAATGCTGGTCTCCCTATCGTTCGGTTTACCTGACATCCCTGATCAGAAGAAACTCTCCTAATTCTCTATCCTTCAGATATTTAGATGATTAAGTGAATCAGAAAGAAGCATAGAGCTGCTCTCAAATTCATCAGGGTTAGAACTGGAGAAAAGAGGGAGAGTGAAAGAGTTGAAGAAGTGCTTCGAAGTAGAGCTAGCACAGATAGATTCCGGTTAATCTTTCCATTCAGTTAGATTGGTCTTAGATAGGAGGTGCAAGGAACATGAAGAGGAGAGAGAGAGAGACCTGAAACACGGTCCTCTCATCGAACGGTCACTTTCCTTTCCTCGCAACGTTCATTGTCCAAACTCTTCCCATTCAATTCTAGACCCTCAAAACAACAAAAAATTTCGATTCTAAGATCTGGAATCCTCAAGTGAAAAAAGTTAAAACAAAAGACAAAAAAAAACGAACGAACAAAAATATTAGAACAACGTCACTCTCTGTTGCACTTTCCGTTTCCCCTCTCTTTTGTCCCATCTCATAGACTCCTTCAACAAACACCCCGCCCCCTTTTCTGGACGTATGTGTTTGACTCTTTTCTCCTCTCGAAGTTTCCGCCATCTTCAGATGTTCCAAACTTGTACTTCCAACCCCTGACCCCACCCCAGCCCACAGACACTTTCCCTCTTAATAATCATACCATTTTCTTTCAGTCTTTTTTCCTCCTACTATACAGTACATGTGAGGACTCTGCACTCTGACTGAGTAGAGATGCACTCGTTTTATTTGCTCGCTCGAGAAAGGATTGGAAAAAGGAAGTAAAGGATTGAGGATTGAGATATAGAGGCTTGTCTTCCCTCTGGTGATACGGTTTCTTTCTAAATGTTGAGAGATTTCGGATCTTACTGGAGCACAAAGAAGAGCTTTGTCTATGTTCTTCTTTGGCGAGCTACCCCTTGAGCTGTTGAGCATCCACTTTCGAGACCAAATGGCTCGAGCGCTCGATCTTGTCCCTCAATTTCAGAATTAAGACAGTCCAGACAATTTCTGACCTTACCAAGGTCTTCAGAACAGGGGTAGAAGAAGGGTACATGCCTCTCACACTGTGGTCCAGCTAAGCGTCCGTTCTTTTTCTTGAGATGTCTCTTGAGATGTCCAGAAGTCAGAAGTAATGCAGCTGTCTCGCTGTCTCTAACCATCTCACCATTCTCTTGACAGCGTGAGGAGTGCAGACTTGAAGTGGTATTTGCAGTCACGTCGCGTGGAAAGACTTGAAGGCTTGAAGCAATCGAACCTTGATTCTTCTTCTTCAGAACCCATCATCACTCTCCCGAAATGAATTACAATCAGAATGGATACAATGTTGGCTACTATCCGAAACAGTATGCTCAACAAGCTCATTACCAGCAACCTCCTCAAGCTGGTCCGTCATACTATCATGGAAACCTCCTCCAAGGATATCAGAATGGCGTTCAGCACGTCTTGGATAATGCTGACCAAAGTTCAGGAGCGTACAGTGACGTTTGTGATCTATGTAAGAGTCGGAAAGAGTTGGATGCTGTTTTTTTCAAGAGCGAGCTTCTATTTTACTTCTCCCTGACTCTCCCTCTCTCTCTCTCTCTCTCTTTCTCTCTCGCTTGTTTTCCATTTCCATTTCCTACTGATTCTTGTAGATGCTCAGATGTATCAGAATCAGAACGGAGCGTTCAATCCCTATCAAGCCAGATATCATCAGCAGGTTCCAATGCTGCAACCTCCATTCAGACCTCAACCTCCGTAGCAGATTCAGCCAAATTTGCAACGAGGGTATGGATATCAACTAGGAAACCAACCACTTCAGAACCAAAGACCGCCACAACTCCAGCATCAAAGACCACCTCAATTCCAAAACCAGAGCCAGCTTCATTCCCATAAGCAAGCTCCAATCTGGAATCAGAATAATGGTTCTTCACAACTTTCAATGCATCAATTCTCTGGGCAGACAAACAACCAAACCAGCGGGCAAGTCACTGGTAGAGGAATGAACAATCAAACCCCACAAGATCCTATTCGACCGCCTGTCCAACCTCAGCTCCAGTTCCCAGGGCTTCAGACTCAACCTCAAATGCAAGATTCTCGAGCTCTACATTAGGTTCAAGTAGAGCCTGCTCATCTTCCAAGAGCACAAGGACCTGGACTACCAAGCCCACCTCCTCCTTACGCCTCTAGGAATCAACAGAGCCAAGCATTAGAAAGGATTCAGCAGGAAGAAGATCAAACACTAGAAAAAATTCAACAGGAAGAAATATATGCACTCCTGATCAAAAGAAAGGAACAAGGACTCCTAGATCTCCAAAGGCAATAGCGTCTGGAAATCGAGGAGGAAGAGAAACTGAGGGAGGTGGAGAACGAGTTCTTACAACCTCAGAATGGAATTGAAGATGAGCTATGGTATCAAGCTGGAATCGAGGGATACGAACCGAGTCACGTCAGTTCAAGTCGCGAAGCCAGCCGTGAAGCAGCTCCATTCTCTCAGGATCAAATGTCGAGCATAGAAAGATTACCTCAATCCAGTCTCTTTCTTATCTTCTCATGTTTAGATCAAGCTCAACTTTCAAGTGTTAGAGGAGTCTGCAGAGGATTTTCAATTGTTGCTAGCTCTGAATCTCTCTGGAGAGATTTAGCTTTACCGCCTCAGGTCAAGCAATATCGCAATTCGATTGTTGATACGTTTTCCAAATTATCGATCGACTCCTCAAGAAACACTGCGATTCATATCGAAATGACAGTTGAAGAGATTATGCAACTAGTCGAAGTTCTGGAAAGATCAAAAGGAAGCTTAAGATCCATCAGTCTTACGAACTTTACTGAAGACGTTCACCAATGGCTAGAAGAGAGATCAATCAACTTTCCAAATTTGGTTAGCCTTCACCATCAGATAGTAACTGGAAGAGCCTTGACTTACAGCCTGATGGAAACAAGCAGGGTGCTCCTATCTCGGACAAAGAGCCTCCCAATTTGATTTGTTTGACGTTGAGCATGCCTCAACTCCTTACTTTCCAATTAGTCAACTCTTTATGCTACTTAGACATTCAAGCCCTCATATCCTCTCTCCAGAGCAGGTCGATTCTAGAAGCATGTTCGCAGTTGAAACATTTAAAGGTTTGTATCACGAGGGAGACTTCTAGAGTCGAAAAGATTACTGTAGAAAAATTGAGAACATTAAGATTGTACGACTCTGATGGCGGGTTTCCTGACTTCTTGGTATGTCCTCATCTTAGCATTCTTGAGTTGGGACCGGAACCTTCCTTCACTTTCAAATCCACAAATTAACCTTCCAGCTTCAGTCACTGCTCTGCATTTCCACTTCTTCGCTAACACCAAGCCAAGTTTAGAGGGATTTGAAAGAGTCTCGAAAGCCTTATCTGAACTGCCCTCAAGAGTCAAGATTTTGGGTCTATTTTTTCAAGTACCGGATCTGAATCAAAGTGAATGGGTGTGCAAGACTTCAATGAGACGCAACTTGACATCGAAAATGTTCCAGACTCTTTTCATGGAAAGTCAGGCTCTAGAGGCAGGAGGAGATTTCCAGAGTAGACTCATCAAGCATAGTGTTGGAAGATTGGTGCTGTTGGGAGGGAATGCGGAGAGCTGAACGAGATGAGGTTCATTTGACTCATTGGAGTAGATCATTGTTACTTTGAATTTGTGTTGTTGTCGACTCGGATCTATAATGAATGGATTTGGTCAGTAAAGATCGAGAGCAAACTCAACAAAGCCTCCTCTTCATTTCTCAGAATGCCCTTCGCGAGAATAAGGAGCTTGTTCGCTGGACAAAACGGTTTTCGCGTTCGAAGAAAGAAGAAGTTCAGAGACATTTGAGGTTTTAATATCTGATTAAGGAGGGGCCGTAAGAATACATTGAGAAGTTGAAAGCCGCCGACCTTACGCTCAAGCAGTTCCGAGTCCACCGAACTAGAGAACAGGGAAGAGAAAAGTCAAAAGTCAGCTTTAGATTTTTTCCATGGCATTGTGGCTTCGATTCAAGAACACTCACCACCATCAACTTGTCAGTCAAGTATTCATTGATACCATCTCTTCCTCCCTCTCGACCAAATCCGGATTCCTTGATTCCACCGAAAGGTACTGAAGCTTGAGAAAGCACGCCGGTATTGATTCCCACCATTCCGACCTCCAAAGAATCGGCGACACGCCAGCATCTAGAAATGTCTTTGGAGTAAAAGTAACCTGCAAGACCAACGTCGACGTTGTTAGCTTTTTCAATGACATCCTTCTCGTCAGTGAAAGAGTAAAGACCAGCTAGAGGTCCAAAAGTCTCTTCAGTGTCCATTGGCTGAGTAGAGCGATAAGGGGGGGGGAAGAGGCTGTTAGTAAATCGTAAAGTCGACGTAAGATTCCAGTTCCCTGAAAGACAACAACTCACCACACTGTCTGGAAGGTTGGAAAGAACGGTAGGTTCAAAGAAGAGACCTTCTCCCTTCTTTCCACCAGTAAGAACCTTAGCTCCACCTTTGACACAAGCATCGACGTGAGCTTGAACCTTGTCGACTCCCATCTGGTTGACCAGGGGACCATGAGTGACTCCCTCGTCCATTCCGTATCCGACCTTGAAGGCAGCGACCTTGTCTGCGAATTTCTTGGCGAACTCATCGTATACTGAGCTGTGAACGTAGATTCTGTTGGTGCATACACAAGTCTGACCAGAAGAACGCATCTTGCAGATCAGAGCTCCTTCGACAGCAGCGTCTACGTCGGCATCTTCGAAGACGATGAAAGGTGCGTTTCCACCTCTGAGAGAGTTGAGAAAGGATGGAATGTATGTTGCAGAGGAGAGCAGGAGTAGAGTCCGCGTGAGAGGGATGGGATGTCAGAGATCGTAAAAACATCGAAGGAGGCCCTCCGATTCAAAAGACTTACAGTTCGAAGCTCAACTTCTTCAAGCTACCAGAACATTGCTGCATGAGTATCTTACCTACTCTCGTGGAACCTGGGAGAACATGAGATGGATTTGCTCGCAGAAGATTAGAAAACAAGGTCTCGTTTAGACTTTCTGTTCTTGCAACTGAGTATGCCTTGGCGAGACCAAGGAGCTTCTTCACTCACCTGTGAAAGATACCTTCTTGACCTTAGAGTTCTCGCAGATTTCCTTACCAACAGCAGCCTCGTTTTCTCCCTTAGCACAGGTAACGATGTTGATGACTCCTTTAGGGAATCCGACTCTTTGAGCCAGCTCAGCGATTGCTAGAGCTGAAAATGGAGTTTCAGCTGGAGCTTTGATGACAGCAGTACAGCCGGCTGCGAGAGCTGGAGCGAGCTTACGAGTGATCTGTTGGGGAAGAGGAAAAGAGGCGAGAGGTTAGAAGAGAACGAAACAGAATCCTCGTGCCTCGAAAGCTGAGTTTTTGAGCTCACCATAGCGGCTGGGAAATTCCATCTGTTGGAACAAGGAAGAGGGAAGAGGAAGAGTCGATCAGTCGTTAGCACTCTCATCGAAGCCAACTCTCTTTACTCACGGAGTAATAAGACCGGCAACTCCAACGGGTTGCTTGACAATAACGTTCTTTGTTCCAGGTAATGGAGAAGGAGCTACATGTCCATAAGTTCTAGTAGCCTCAGCAGCGAAATGTTCTACGAAGCTATTAGAATAGGCAACTTCACCCTTAGCTTCAGTAAAGCACTTTCCATTCTCAGCAGTGATAACCTTTGCTAAATCTTCAGAATTGGCTTGTAACAATTGGAAGAGCTTGGTTAAAAGATCTTGTCTTGATTTTCCAGTAGTTTTGGCCCAATCTTTTTGAGCGGCGTATGCAGATTCGATAGCAGCTTGAGTTTCTTTCGCTCCCATGTCTGGGACTTGACCGATTTCGGCTTGGGTTGCTTTGTCTGAAGTGATAGAAACGGTCGGGGAAGGAGGAGGTGGAGAGAGAATTAGAGAGAGGACCGACAGTAGAGGAAGGTGGAGTTGGCGGGAAGAAGCTGTATTCATGGAGCATACAAGGAGTGAGGTGTTCTCCAGAGGTTGATTGACTCACTGTGAACTTTGAGAGTGGATTTGTTATCGGCATCAACCCATTCTCCATTGATGTAGGCTTGGGATTTGAGTAGAGATTGGTCCTTGAGCTGGAGGGAGAGTACAGGACAAGAGCCTTAATCAGTCCTCTGACTTCTGGCAAGTGTAATTCCATAGGAAGGAAGGAACAGCATTTTTTGTCCCATTTTCCAGAATAGATTGCCTTCCATGGACTTGCCTACTCTGCTAGAGCCTTTCCTTCCCAAGAGATCTGCCAGAGGTGGAGCTACCTCTTCCTTCTGCACCTTTCTTCTGTTGAATCTCTCCTTCTAACTACTCTACTCACTACCAGATTCTCTTTCCCACCCTTTACGATTCCTTTTGGCATTGGCATCTTGATAGAAGTAGTTGAGCAGAAGTTACGAGTAGAAGTTGAAGTTGTTGAGGTTGAGGTTCGAGCGATGGTAACAGATAAAGATTCAAGAAGAGTTATTGGGATTCTTATGCAAGTTGATGGTTTGGAGAACTGTCTGGAAATAATTCTTGTAGAAGATAGCATAAACAGATCAAATCTAGAAGAAAGATAGAGGCCAACAGAAGTTGGAAGGACTTGGTCCTCTTTCCTTCATTTCCTTCTCCGAGCGTCAAGCCCCGACTCCCTTCTCTCCCCCTCCTCTCTCTCCCCCTCTATCTTCTTCCATTCCAGATTCAAAGGTAACCTTGTCATCAGCTAATACTGGAGTATGCTCCGGAGACAGTTGAAAGGACTGCTGGCAGTACCTAAAAGCAGCCAATTCTCTTCTCGTCTGAGTCTCATTCCTTCCATTCGTCACCTTTCTGACCAGTCCAACACCAAAAAGCCAGAGGTAAGCCTGGCATTCGATCAAATTATTGTTGATCTTTTCGTTTCATCAGAAATTCACACGTTCTTTTCATACCAATCATCACATGACAGGCCTACATTTCCACCTCGAACGACCCTTGGTTCAACCTCTCTCTCGAGCACTTTCTCTTTATTACACGAGATCCAGATACACCAGTATGTGTGATCTATCGGAATTCTCCTTGTGTAGTGATAGGAAGGAATCAAGTGAGTGAGAAAATAAGAGGGAAGAGGGAGAAAGAGATTGACTGATCCTGGCCTTCCCTCATCCTCTTTCCTCTTCCCAGAATCCATGGAAAGAGCTCAATGCTCAATCGATGAGAGAGAAAGGAGTTCCATTCGTCAGAAGGCGAAGTGGAGGTGGGACTGTCTACCATGTAAGTCTTCGTTCTTTCTTCGCTTTTTTCTTCACTTCTCAAAGCTGTCTCTTCTTACTCTTCTACCTCGATCTTTTGCCTCTTGATTCTCTATTTCAGGATCTTGGAAATACCAACTACTCCTTCCACACTTCCAGAACTGCTTTCGAAAGAAGAATTCATTCGACTCTAATCGTCAAAGCTCTGAATTCTTTTCTCTTCAAAGATCAGCTTGAACCGTCGTCACTCTCCGATAAGCATCTCGAATCGATCCCAATAGATGATCCACATCCTTCAGGAACCTATGTCAACGAAAGAAATGACATCTGCATCAAGGTCAGATCGCCGTCCTCTGCCAATCCAACTTTCAAAGAATTAAAAATCTCTGGTTCGGCTTACAAATTGATTTCGAAAAGAGCTTATCATCATGGAACTATGCTTTTAAATGCTTCTTTAAGTTCTTTAGGAAAGGTTCTTTCTAATGATAGATTAACTTTGACTTCTAAAGGAGTTGAAAGCTTTAGGTCTCCAGTGATTAATTTAGGTGACTTTTTCGAGAAAGGGAAGATCGATCATCAGAAGTTCGTGGAAATCGTGGTTAGAGAATTTGAGAGTTGTTATGGAGAAGCTGATGTTAAGGAAGTTGATGAAGGCTTCTTAGAAGAAGAAGGTCAAGAGATTGAGAAATTAAAGCAAGGTCATCAGGAATTGAAAAGTTGGGAATGGAATTTTGGGGGAAGTCCTGAATTCTTTAACATTTTGAGTTCCTCTAGACAGAAGATGCTCAACGACCAAGATCAAGAGACCAGGATATCTGAAGAAAAGTTGCAAGTCATCTCTAAGACCGAGAACCTCGTGGGAACAACTTCTTTCCCGTTAAGCTGGGGAGAATTCTCTTTAAAGGTTTCAAGTCGGAATGGATTAATCGAAAAGATAGAATCAGCTTCTAAGTCTTCTTTGGCCTCTTCTGAGAGTTTCAAATCACAAGAATTGGAACAGTTAGACATCGATTCAGATTACGAAACGCAACTCAGAAGGATTCTGACTCATTTCGAACGGAAGAGATATGATGATTTTGGAATTAGATGCTTTAGTGGAGTAGACTTCGAGAGAGATTTGGAAGAGGTTAGAGACGAGAGAGAGAAAGATGAGCGACGGTTTGTCGATGAGGTTTTGGAGAAGGAGAAAAAAAGGGATCAAGACGAGCAAGGAGCGGAGATTAGAGAAAGAATCCTGTTAGATCTGTTGAAGTGGTTCAAAACAGCTTTTTAATTCTATTTCTTCACATTAAAGAGTCAAACGCAAATGTGATTCAGATCTTTATGGAATCGTAGTCTGTCGCCAGATCGTTTTTTAAGGGAATTCTTCGACGATAAGCTGAAGTCGGAAAGCTTCACAAAACTCCTCGCAGATGGAGCAACATCGTTATTTTTATTTCAAGTGCCTTACGATCCAAAACCTGTTCAGAAGGAACACAGAACAATTAAAGGAGAATCGTCCACCCACGTCATTTCCCTTCCGCCAGTTTTCAAGTCTCTTCCACGATTATGAAATTCTTGACCAAAGACTTAAACTGTCACTCATTCACTAGTTCAAAATCATCTTTTTTCAAGAAGAGAGTCTCAAAATTAGGAGTCTTCGCAGCTGCATAAGCTAAACTCGACACATACCAGCTGCTTGGGTCGAGGCTTCTTAGATTGTAAAGTCCCAAAATCTTGACCCTATTTCCCAAGACAGAAATCTTTTTTGAGAGATCGTAGAGTGGAGCTCTGTCAATCTCGGATTTGGAGTTGAAAGTTAAGTGCACTGCAATAACAGAACTTGGAAACCCAAGTAGCGAATCCGAGCCTTTTAAACCCAGCTCTACGATGTCCAGGAATCGACAGATCAAGAACTCAGGAAATCTATTATGTGAATCATAGAGCTTGATCCTCCTTAATCTCACCATCTGAAGTTTCAATGGCTTGTCGACAACATTTGCTGAACTGGAGAGGCTATGATCTTCAGTTGTTTGAGTGAGGTCGAGCAGACTGCTAGTATCTCTCTGCAACTTGAAGGAGTCGATCCTTGTTTGAGGTCTAAATACGTCAGAGAAGCTAGTGTTTGCTCGGGAATCTCCATTGGAATTCTGACCAGGGTTAGACAATGTAAATGACTTTGAGTTTGAGAGTCGACTGCTCTTGAAATCCATTTACCATCCAAAGTTCTCTCATAATGATAATGATGAAGGTTGAGTAAGTTCCTAAACCATAGTAGCGTATTCGAGCTCGTATCATAATCTCTTTCATCTTTCGAGAAGTTGGTCAAACTAATCGATCTTAGATTTTCACTTGACGGCGTCAGAACCTTGATCAAACGTTCCAACTCCTCAAAGTCCAGATGGATCTGAATTGAAACCTCTCTTATAGATTCTCCTGCGTACGTGTGGAAGAAGCTTAGAAGTGAAGCTCGATACTGAGTGATTCAGGTTGGCAGAACTAAATCTTTCCAGAGAGTAGGTGAACTCGCTACAGTTGAGAACAATCTATAAACCCTTCAGATCTTGGCCAGCCAATCGATTTCTAGTAATGAGAAGATTCTCTCAAGAATCGATAGGGGTATTCTTTCGGGCTTCGAGGAGGGCTGGGATGGTGGCATTGGAGGAAATGGTCTCGATTGATGAGTCTCAGTTGGACCTGGATTTTGATAACGGTTTGATCTACGATCTTTGAGAAAGAGAGATGGAAAGTGATATAGAGCAAAACGAGAGAGGTTCAGTGACAGAACCATAGAAGCAGGTAGTATTGAAGAAGAGCTGAAGAGCACACTTCTCTTTGCAGGCTTACATCGATCGGTAACATCATTGTATGCGTCGTAATATCCACCTCACCCTCCATAGTATTGAGGATAATCATAGTAGTTCTCATAGTATAGATCCCTTCGATCTTCGTAATGATTCCAGGGGTTTCGATAGAAGTTCCGATTGCTGCGACCACCAGATCCTGATCGATCTTGGTTTTCGTACGGATACCTCTGACGATTCTGATGCGGATAATAACCAGTTGATTCAGATCCATTCCAGTAACGGTATGGATTGATCATTTTTGTAAAGTGATGGTCTTAGAAGAAAGATGGATCAAGAGAAAAGCACGCGTAAGCGAATCTTTGGCCAGTATCCTTTGATCTCTCCCGCTACGTCAGATTCCGATTTCAGACTTTCACCCTCGACAATTCATTCACGCTCTGTTAAAGTCATTTGAAGATTTAGTCCTTTTCAGGGAAATCTCCTTGTCAATGTAGACGAGAACAAGCAATCAAAGGGATGTCGACACGCCAAACTGAAAATCGAAACGAAGGGCGAAACAGAAAACGATGGCTTGCAGAAGTAATACATAAGTAATTTCCCAAACAATCAATGCTAATCAAATTGCCATCACTTAAGACCAAATTTTTTCCAACCATTTCAGCTCTCCTTTCCTCTGACACAAGTCGCGTTCTCGTTCAATCTTTGTCTCAATCTTCACGCTACTACCTCCTTCGTACAGATCCTTCCACTATTTCTAATCCTGAACCCCCTCTCTTAACCTTTCTCCTACGACGGAACTTCATCTGCTCTAGTCTTTCAAGTCACAGCCAGCTTTGGAGAGTTCTTGAGGAATTCCTTCTTTAGCGGTTTATTAGTTCCAAGATGTGTGAGCATTGGATGGTTGAACTTGGAGAACCATCTTGCTGGTGAATCGTGACTTCTTTCATTTCCTTTAAATTTTCCAAAAGATAAGGATTCTAACTCTAAGAATTCAAAGGAAATATCCAAAGGTAGAGTTGCTGGAAGCTCCAAAGTTCCACAACTAAACGTTAGCTGGTGTAAACTTGACTGACAACTTTCTAAGAGCTTTGTCAAACAACTGAAACTACCTTGGAAGTCGTTGTGAAGAAAGTGAGGAAGGAATTCAAAGTGTAAACGTCTAAAAGTGGGAGAAGAAACATTGGAGAAGAAATTGTAAGTTGAAGAACTGACTGAAATAAATCTTAAAATTAGCAGATTTGGAAAAGAGGTTGATGAGGGTAACAATTCTACTGCTTGAAGGGAAATGTTCATTAAATCGATTGATTTCAAGGTTTCTCTTGAGTCTAATAAGATTCTCTTGAAAGTTCCTCCAGAAATATCTAGGTCCATCGCTACTTCCCCCACCTAAGACCAACCGTTCCAGTTTGCCAAGCCAGTCACAAAGTTCATTGAATGGAACTGTATACCAGCTTACTGTAAGGAGCATCTCCTTCAAACTTCTTTTCAAGACCCCTCTTGCTGGACCCATCGGAGAATTGTCTTCTATACCTCTGTTTGGTACTAGGACCAGAGAAAGAGATTCCAGACTTGGACAACCCATCGAGAAGTTCCACAGGGTCTTTGCATTGATATGCGGAAGAGACCTTGAGTCTAAAACCTTTACGGTGGAACTGGAGGACGATGATTTCCTAAAGACTGGTTGATTAATGAGGCTCTCGAGGGGATGTGACCCAAATGAAGGAAGTCAATTTCTCTGTGAAGCAATGGATTTGAATTGACTGTCATTCTCCAATCTTTCGGAATGGCACTTGAAGTAGCGATAGATGAAGGTGGAAGGAAGTCAAGAGCTTTACTGAATAATTCTGAGGGTAAAACTGCATCGGGATCTCTTGACTCTTCTTCTCCATTTTCGATTCTCCCCTTTCTGCTGCAGAGCATAATCAACATGATTTCAATCTGATACTGACGGATTCTATCCATGATCTTGAAGGAATGAATGAGTTGAAACTTTGGAAGGAGTGGTTGAGAGAGAAGAAGGGAAAAGTGGAAAAATCTCCAAGACAACGCGCACCCCCTTTGCGCTGGATAAATTTCGAGTGAAACCAACCCCCCCTCTTTCGATCGGCCACGGCCTTCAGCAATTACCCGAACCTCCTTGGTAGAGACATCTATCTCAGAAATTGAAATTGAAGTGCACTTGGCCTTAGGGAAGAGCAGGCTGTACTTGTACAGTTCGAGCTTGAGACCAGAGCTGAGGCGCTGAAGGCTTGGGATTTACGATGCATCTCACTTACAGAGACATCGATTGCATACTGATTCTTCGAGACTTTTCAAGTGAAGGAAGACAAGGAAGAACTTGGAAATGTGGTTGAAGACGAGAAAAGCAAAGAAGATAGGTTGATGGTCACCTCAACCCACCCTCCTTACAAAGCATTTCAACTCAGTTCTCCATCAACAGCAGTCTGTGAAAAATGCAAAGATGTAAATTTATGATGTAATCCTTCTCAGTAGATCTTCTTGTTCCTTGTTCAATCCAAATCAGCTCTCGTCCTCACCCGTTTCTCCCAAGATCACCAAATTCTTCACCAACAATCCCAACCGCTTCCTCTCAGTGATTCCCAGATCTCCCCTTTCCAAGAACAGCGTCTCAATTGTCGAAGTCTTGAGAATTTCAAAAGGAAGATCCGTACTCTTCCATGCAGCCTGAATGGTTTTTAGACCATAGATTCCCAAAATCTTGACCTTGACGCCGACCAAAGATATTCGTCGTCCAGAGACACTTGATCAATTGAGGATTTAGGGTTGCCAGCTGGTCGATTGTCACTGGATCCCGAGTTCTGATACCCATGAAATGGAGTGGCTAAATCAAGAGGTTCAGAGAAAGACAAAAGGGTGAGAGGGAAGCAGAAGAGGATCAGAATCCAGAAATGCGAAGATGAAAGATTAGAGGAATTTGATCCAAATAGCAACGGTTATGGTTGAAGCTATTAGAATAGTTGAAAGGATTGTTCATGATATAATGATGTTTGGTTGGTCTCAAAGTCTCAACCAACATTTGAGAATTCAAACACGCGAAAAACCAGCGGATCGACAATTTTAACGCGTCTCTCAAATTTTTCTTCCTTCTCCCGTGACCAAAACAAAACCATCCATCATTCAAATTGGACGAGATTAAGGAAACCAACGAAATGGAATCAAGTCAAGTGCAAGAGATTCTTAGATCTGCAACAAAAGAATCTTTGAGCAAGTACTGCACAGTTTATAGAGAAGTGGTACTTCAACTTCGAGAAGAAAAGTTAGAATTAGAGAAAGCAAATTTAGAACTTCAACGACGTCAACTCAATCTACCTTCAATTCCCCATACAGTCACTATTCCCAGAAATGTAACAGCTCCTATTTCTAGAACTTTCAATGCGCCTGTTCAACCTCAAGCTTCGGCTTCTGCTTCTACTTCCAGACGTCCAATCCTTGCAGTCGCAGCTTCCTCTACTTCTCCTCAGCCTTCTTCAACCCAACCATCATCTCAGCTGCCTCAGAAGCAACCAATTAATCAAGAGGTTCCACAGGTATCTAATGTTGGACCTTCAAGACAATCTGTCACCGCTGCTGCTATAAGAAATGCATCTTCGTACCATCCTTACAAGAACGGTTCGAGTACTCAACCTAACAATTCCAATGCAGCTTCAGAAACTTCAACTTCAGATCCTCCCTCTGTTTCTCAAGCACCACCAGCAGCTTACGACGGACCTATCACGATGGAAGATTTAGAAGCGAAGTTCCCTCCGCCTTCTTCTCAACCAGAGAGGGAAGGAATGCTCTACAACATGGAAGAAGCGATGAAGAATCCAACTTTGTATAATCCAACTAGGTTGTCTTGGTACTCAACTAAACATCTGTTACTTACAAAAAAGAAAGACGATGTGACAGGAGACGAAGCTTGGGTTGAACCCGATTGTGAGTGCTTCCTCAACTCCGAAAATTTCGTCGCTTTGCTTTTCTTCTTTCTCCATATGTCCTACTGGGGTCTCTCTTCTGTTAAACCTTGATTCTCTTTATGCTAGCAGTCCATCATTTTGTTCACTGACAAGCCGCATTCGCGCGCTCTCTCTCTCCCTTTCTCTCTTTCTTCTGAACGAACTTCCTCGCAGCTAAAGAAAAGGGAAATCTCTGGCAAACAGTATGGGATTGTCTCAAAGAAGGACATCTAATCTACACAACTTACAATCAATCTCAAAACACTGATCCAATCATCAGTCCAGCTTATTGGCTTCAATATCAAGAGCTAGCCAGAGATCATCCTTCGACTCTCATCAAGATTTACGATTGGGTTCTACAGAAGCATCCTGAAGCTAGATCTGAGAAACAGTATAAGTTGGTTGAGATGTTGAAGGTGAGTTTCAACTTTCAGTTAAACTGTCGAGAGTGGAAGTGGTTGAAACTTGAAAAGCGTACTGATCTTTTGGTCTCGTTTCTTTTCCGATCGCAGTATCAATGCAAGAAAATCCGTAGTGGAGGGAAGAAAAGAACCAGAAGCAGTATAAGTGGAGGAGAGAACAATGAAAATGGAGATAGTGAAATGGATCAATCTTTAGATGGAACGAAGACTGAATTGAATCAACAACTCGACAATGCTTTGTCTGGGCTTTCTTCTTGAACACCTTCATCAATGCACGATCCAAAGGTCTCTTTCGAATGCACCTTTTCTAGAATTGATAATGCAAAACAAGGAGCATTTACAGATTGTGAAACTTCCCTAATTAATTTGAAGTTTCATCTCTCCGTCCATTTCTTGATCCATGTCTTGCTCAACTCCAGTCAGTGGATCCGGTTCAGAGCCTGAGATGTTATCTGCTCCCATGTTAAGTGGTGGTCCTACTTGTTCGTGGGTTTCTGGAAGTCCCATTGAGTTTTGAAGACCTTTTGTAAAGGTGGTTAAAAGAAAGTCAGGGTCGAAGGGCTGGAAGATTGAAGGCACAGAAGCTTACCTTGGGAACGTAAATCCTGGTCTTCTGCTGCTCTGGCTTGTGTTTTGAGTTGCTGTTGTGGCAGGAAAGGGAGAGAGAGAGAGAGAGAAAGAGAGAGGGGGGCAGGGGGAGAAGAGGGTGTAAGGCTCATCTCTAGTCAAGTCATCAGCTCCCCTCCTCAAACCATCTTTCAGACGAAACGATTGAAAGATCCACTTGTTTCTGTTCAAGCCGGCCTATCCATGTTTTCGCTGTTTCCCAAGCGTCCTACTGATTCGACCCACCCCCTCCACTTCCAGATCTTCTCAACCTTTGGCTCACCTCATCATCCATTCCAGCAACCTGTTCTCCTGAAAGCTGGCCACTGACTAACTGTCCAGCCAATTCATTATTCTGTTTGATAGCCAACCCTTTTGTCCTCACGTCTTGCCTGTAAGGATTGGCAGTTTCCTCATCGTGAGCTTGATAAAGAGTTGCCTCGATCTCTGACGCTATTGCCTGTGACGTTCCAGAAGAACTTCCAACTGAAGATTTAATTGAATCTGCCAGGAACTTTGTTGATCTGTCTCTGATCGAATTGGCGTCCATCTTTGGTTGATTTGGTGTGAAGCAGGTATAGATAGGTTTTGTTTCTTGGCCACACATCAAGTTATGGAGTTATGAACCAAGATTTTGAGATTTCTCTTGTTAAGTATAGAGACGAGAAATCTCATCTTGAAATCATCACAAGCTTGATTCAAGATGAACTCAGGTGAGCAGAAAGAGATACAACTTCAACAAAGGAGAGATGGAGATGCTCTCTTTCAACTCGCCCTTCTCTTGCCCTGAACACTCTCAAATCATCTCTTTTCACCTTCCCAGTGAACCTTATATCATTTATACTTACCGTTACTTCTTGAATCAATGGTTAGTTCAGCTTCCTCGAGCTCTCCATCCTTATTCTCTCTAATCTTACTTGCTTCTCCCATCAGGCCTCATCTCTGCTATCTAGCTTATGCCACCCCCAAGAATCCACCTGAGGATTATATTTCTTCCTCGAAGACGATACAAGACTTGATTGTCTCGGAGCTTGAGGGAGAAGAGACAGACCAGGAAGAAAAGAGAGAACAGCCAGATTCGATTCCGATTGGAGTAGTAGTCTCCAAGCTCGACAGACATCTGAAGGGTGAAAGGTTGATGAGAGGATACATTGCTATGCTTAGTGTAGATCCGAATTGGAGGCGCCGAGGTGTAGGTGAGTTGAGTTAGTTCTTTGGAAAGGGTAAATCCTAATGGGTGGTTGTAAGCTCGGGAGGTCCTCTTACGTTGGCTTATAAGTCAAACGATGGAACGAGAACACAACTCAGAAGTCTGAATGAAAGTCAAGGAGCTTTTAACGGTCTAGTATAGCTGATCATCGGCGTAAGGCTCTGCCGTCTTGTCACTCACCCTTCTAATCTCCTTTCTCTGCCGATCCTCTCCTGTCCTCTTCTTCTCACAGCCAGTCTACTAGTTAGAGCCACTCTCAAATCCATGATTGGCACAGGAGCTCAAGAAGTGAGTCTATGAGCTCCGGGAAAGTTACTTCAGACGCTCTCTCCAAATCTTCTTCGAAGCAGACTTCTCCGTACATCTTCCTCTCCTAATCTTGATGATTTGTTCCTCGCTGACCCGGATTCTTCTCACATTTCTCTCTTTCCAGGTGGTTCTGGAAACCGAGGTCGATAACTCTTCTTCTCTAGCTTTGTATGAACACCTCGGCTTCATAAAGGAGAAAAGACTTTATCGATTCTACTTGAACGGTGAGTGACTTCCTTCTAAATCTCTGGTATCTAAACCTGAGTTCAACTGAATTGGGAATGTTGACCTTCGAGAAGAGACAGAGTTCATGTCACTTGAAGCTCCCTTCTCCCAACATCTCTCCGTAATTCGATGCTGACTCTCCCCTTCCTTTTCTCTCATTGATCTTGTGATCTTATATCGATCCTTCATTTGGTTTGTTCTCTCAGGCAAAGACTGCTTTCGACTCGTTCTTCCCATTCCCTCAGCTTCCCCTCCCACCAAAGTAGCCCCCTTTCTGCAGCAATCTTCCTCGCAAGAAAACACTTTGGATAGGTCTGAATCATAAACCCTGCCAAGCGAACAGCAAAGGGCAGAACAAACTTCAGCCCATTCGACTGATTCGACTCCTCAGTCCTCGACGACTTCTTCTTCTTCTTCTTCAACCCTGCTCAATTCTTTCTTGCAAGCTCAAATAGACCATCTTTCGTGTACTGTACATCAACATATTCTCATCTATCACTTCATCATCTGCATTTTTCTCGCTCGTTCAGTGAACTTCAATCGTCTAAGTACTCTGGGTCTGGATCCTTCTACTTGATGCGTAATAGGTTCAACTCCTTTTCCTTCGCAGCGGACGCCAAATCCGTTCTAGCTGTGACCACCTTTTGCGCTCAGCCTTTCAATTTTCCATTTCGTGAGAATCTTTTGGTAGCTGTAGCACTGCAAATGTTTTGATGATCTTGAAAGATTTTAGGAGAGCTGAATTCTTTAGCAGGGTAATCAGAGCTTCTTCGACGGATATAAAGTCAGTTCCGATCGCAGCCACTGAGTAGTCAGGATAGTACCCGTAATTATAGGCTAATTCCAGGGTTTCTAAATTTCCAGATATGTAGCACCGGTTCGAAGTTCCTGACTGTCCTTTCAGATACTTTTCCAGTATCAGCAGAATCGAAGCTCCAATTCTTAAATGATCTGGATTCCTAAACCCTTTCAATATTGCTATCAATTCCACACTGCTAGTTCTTTGTTCCAGAAGAGGGAACTCCGCAAACCCCAAGATGGACAGAGAAGTAATCGAGTTCAAACAAGACTTGAGACCTTGAAAGATTTCTAAAGTTGGATGGTCAGGTCTTGTGTTAGGATCTAGTTGGAACAGAAAGTCTCTTGATTTTTCGTAATCGAAAAAGCTCAGATTTACATCCCTTAGCCTGATGAAGATCGCTAATAGATCTTGAATTGTTTGGTCACCCTTCGAAAAGCAACCCTTCTTACCCTTCCTAATTCTTTTAAAGACATAGATGTTCATAGACAAGTTCTCTACACCGGACACTAATCTGTTGGTTCTCACTAACTCTGCACTCTGGAAGTTGATTACAGAAGCGTCGTCGCTATTTGATGCTGAAATCGACGGAAGCGTTCTTAAGAGCTGAGAGGAACGTTAAAAGATAAAGAACTTGCTTTCCGGAGAATCTAGGAATGACGGGATTCCACTGATACGGTTCTTCGTCTCGCTCAACAAGTTGAACCGATTTGAGCGTCTCTATCTTTTCGGATAGAACTGATTGGATGCCTTTGAAGATGTAAAACGGAAAATTCATGCCAGAACTAAATGATAACTCCTTCAATCCAGTGCGATGCTCTATTATTCAAGATCTTTTTGGCCAATCAGAGACGCAACGTCTTCATCTAATTCATCGAGATTTTTGAACTGTTGATTGCTTGTGTTCCCTCTCCTGATTGGGTCTTCAGGTGACATTTTAGCTATCTTCGAAGTCTGAAAAGAGAGAAGATAGAACCGTGGATGGTGGGGAAGGGGAAGAAGAAAGAAAGACTTTTTCCGATGCCCGAAGGGGCGCGCTGAGCCCCTAATAATCTGCTTGCCCTTTTTTGAACTCTTGCATATCATGCATCAACATCAAAGGTGAAAGAATTGTCGCAAAAGATAGAAAAGGTGGCAAGAACTGAGACTATAGGAGAGAGTTATCTCTGTTCTAGATGCAACGCACCCGATTCTGATCCTTTCATCATAAACAGGAGACTTGTGCATTCGATGAGATTTAAATGTTACAGCAAAGTGAAAAATTGGGGTAGAGGAACAGAGAAGGGCAAAGAAAAGAAAATATTAGAGAGGGGTTTTTAAAGATTGATTGAGTGAGAAGAGAGAAAAGCATGTGTGAAAAGCAATAATCTTTTGGTGTTTTGGTTTTAGAGAAATGAAAGATGAGAGTGAAAATGCACGATGATTTGGGGATCGACCTGAGAAAAACATGTAAGGGGGGTTAGGGGAAATTGAAAAAAGAGGCTAAGAAAGGTGGCAAGAAACGGTGACAAGATGAGGCAGAGAGAGAAAAGGGCAGAGAAGAGAGGAGAAAGAAAAAGAAAGAAGAACTGGAAGAGACAGAGGTTCAAAGATCCATAACTGCGACGCTTGCTGCAATGATTATATCCGCGATTCCAGCCATAGGGTCGAGATTTGAATTTGTTTCCTCTCCAATCAAAGCTGTACTAGCAGGTCCATCGGCCAGATTCAAGGCTTCCCAACCTTCCGGCACCAACTCCAATCCTCTCTCACAATCGCACATTCCAAGAACTATAGGAAAGGAACTTGGAGCTGGAAGGCTTGAAGATTGTGTTTCATTGGTCGAGAAAGGAGAATCCAAAACCAGGGCAGTGATACGGAAAGCCTCGATGCAGGATTTCCTTCTGCTTGGAAGTCTGCACCTATCCCACTCTAGATTGGAGTTGATTCGATCTCCATACTTGGCTTTACGAGGAGTTGCTTGGTCTCCAGAGTGATGAGAGCTGTGTGAATTTGGATTTGCACCTCCTAAAGAACTTGAACTGGAAGAGAGCTCTCTGGCCGCCAGAGCAAATTTTTTCATGAGACCAAAGGAGTGAGGACTTGGACTAGAAGAGTGGGCGTGCCAGAGTTGAGGATGAGAGTGAGAACTGGAGGCTGGAGTCTCTGGATTGAAGCTCGAAGCATCCGTGGTCGGAGAAGAGGAGGAGCCGGCGACGCTTGGAGAGGGGGCAGCTGCAGCAAATGGAATGAAAGAGACTCTTAGGTAGCGAAGTGACTTGTGATTCTTCTCCTTCTCTGAAGATTCGCTTGTAGTACTGAATGAAGGGAATAGAGGAAGTGGCAACAGCATTGTGAGGGCTTGATTTGGAACTCCTTCAAGACCGAGAAGGCTGGGATCGAGGTTGAAGGAATCAGTTGGCTGTTGAGAGATCTTTCTACTTCTGCTGACTTGCTGTTGAAGTTGGGCTCTGGAAGCATCGGTGGAGGCAACGATAGAAGCTTTGGAGGCTCTTGAACTGCTAGGCTTCGAACTCTTTGCTTTTGGAGCGAGACCGCTGATCTCAGACTCTGGCCAGCCATGCAGCTTGCCAATCGAAGTCAAGACGGCTTTCTCGTCTTCATTGAGACTTCTCTTGACGCTCCGTCTCCTTGACGTCTTGCTTCCCTCGTTCTTGATGCCAGAGTGAGAATCACCCAAAGGCAACCTTTCCTTCTTTCCATTTGCTCTCAATATCTCTTCGTCCAACCTTCTATCGTATCCTTCACCAACTCTGGAATTAGAAATCCTGCTCTGAGATTGTTTGAGATTGAGGTTGAAGTGAGGATCTCTGAGTTGAGCTCTTTGCAGCTCAGCCGCCTGGAAGGTCTCGACACTACCAGAAGGACTTTCAGGAGCAGTGTCAGGTCTTCTAGAAAACCTATCCAAGGGGTTGCTTGCTCCCATTCTTGAATGATGATTCTCGTTCGGTGATCTCAGGAATTCTGCAGTGTCAGCATCTGCATCGAGCATCGAGATCGAGTAGGCGAAGGGAGATTGGAAGGCACCGTGTCCAGCCTCGTCAGATTCCACCGAAGGACTGGTAGTGGTTGATTTGCCTCTCGATGATGGGGAGCCGACACCGAAAGCTGGAGGATCCTTGCTGACCTTCTTTTTGAACCAGTCGCTGAGCCTCTTGTCCCTCTTGGAAGTGAGCTGGCTCGTTCCATTGACATCCTTTGAGACAGGGGCTGCTTTGGATCTGCTGCTGATGTTAGTAGAAGGACTGGAGGAGAGTTGCATGCCAGAGCCGGAGCTTGAAGATGGTTTCACTTCTCTCGTCCTCTCGAATCCTGCTGGAGTCGTCTCCGCTCTGCTAAGGCTCGAGAACTTGGCACTGTCTAGACTCCAATCGACTGGAAGATGAGAAGAGGAAGAGCTTGAATCCAAAGGATCTACTTGTCCCAAGCTGGCTACTTGGATCGAAGAGCGAGGTGAAGGCTCTGTGAACTCGGATCCCGAGGTCTGGCGTTTGGGTGGATCCATGAAAAGCGTGTAGTCCTCGAAAGGAGATTTCACTTCGCTTGGAAAAGCTCGAGGAATGGAGTAGCCGCTGAAAGAGGAGGGAGCAGGCAGGGACATTGGAGACTGATCGACCGCAGAGTTGGCTACTAGGTGAGAGGATGGAGCTTGAGAAAGGAGGTCTTCGCGGGAGAGATGAGATTTAAGTCCTTCAGTCTCGAGGAAGAGCCTTCTTGGAGGTAGACTCTGCCTGTTGCCTTTGACTCCTGCCGATACCAAAGCTGCCGTGGTGACAGGCTTAGGAGTAGTGACGCCCAGGCTTTCGTGACTGTTGCTCTTGCCAAGACTTGGTCTTCTGCTCTCCGTATCTGCAATCAGAGGGGAAGAAGATCTGAGTTGCATCTGAGCAGCGACGGCTGGAGGTAGATCCGAACCTCTTCTGGCAGAAGGCCAAGTGACTCCGTCCGAGAGGCCCCTGTCGTTCGGTCCACCAGGTAGAGAAGGTGCGAAGTCATCTGGACGATTCGAAGCTGGACCTCTTAAGGCGGGCCTCGATCTAGTCTTGCGTATCTGCCTGATCTTCTCTGCTGTTGGAACGACCGTGTCTCTCCTTTGATCCAATTGAGCTGAAGCTCTTGCAGCAGCCAATTGTCGATCCAGCTGATCCGCCGTAGAATTGAAGAAAGGCGAGCCGCTGGTAGAGATTGAGGGTGAAGAGTTCGAACTTGACATCCGACCTGAACGCGAATCCACCGAGCTCCTGTGAATCTGAGGACTTGAAAGAACGAAGGTCTGATTTGGTGAACCATGTCCAGCTTTCAAGAATCTGAGCTCGAAGTTGGCTTTTCCAGAGAACGGAGAAGGTGCTGCATCGGTGTCTCTTCTCGAGGAAGGATGATCGGAGACGACGATGGTCCGCAGAGCCGCGCGAGCAGCTGAAATGGCAGTAACGTTGATGGAGGAAGAGGAAGAGGAGGAAGATGGTGGCACTGGGAACATGAGAGACGAGTCTAGAGCAGCCGACTCGTCTTGCCAAGAGCTGTCATCTGAAGAGAGTTCCAGAGAAGGAGCTACGATCCACTTCCTCTGCCGCTTCATGCTCCTAGCGACCTCCCACCCAGCACGTCTTCCAGCAGAAGTGAGGTCTTCTTTCTTCTCTTCTGAATCTTCCTCGTCTTCGGTTTCTTTCTGCTTGAGGTCTTGCTCCACCGCCAAGCTCCAGCCTTCCCAATCCTCGGCAGAACCAACATCGATTGAGTGTTGGCCCATTTCATCTATCGAGATGATCTCGAACATTTCCATCGGGTCTCTGTTGGAAGCTAGTAGCTTGCCCCAGCAGGAGGGAGTAGACATTGAAGTGTCTCCCTCTGTGGTGTTACCGAGATTGGAAGCGGAAGTGTTGGAGGAAAGACCGAGACCGACTCCAGGCCAAGAAGAAGCTGAGGGTCCAATGTAGTCCGCAGAAGAGAGAGATGGAGTGGCAGGTCGTGATCCGCTCCTTGAAGTCGTTCCAGTTGCTGATTCTCCAGAAGGACTGTTAGAGCTGGCGAAGTCCTTGTTTGGATGAGCGAGGACTCCAGCCCACGGAGCGATTCCCAGACTAGCGAATCCTCCGAGCAGCTGAGGATGACTCTCTGCGTCTGAAGAAGGCAGCTTGGAGAGGAATTGCGATCTGGATGGCATGGTTGGAGATGCGGTGGAAGCTGAGATGCCTCTGCCTTCTTGATGATTAGAACCCTCTCCGACTTGACTTCGCTTCATACTCTCTTCACCCATTCCCATGATCTCTCGACTGTCGACACACTGCTCTCTAAGATGAGCTGTAAAGGAGTCTACGTCTTGCGTCCTCTTGTCTTGGTTGGCAGTTGGAACATTCAGTCGAGCTGGAGATCGATCTAGAAGCGAGCTCATTGACGAACGAGGAGGAGAGGAGACTTGAGACAGTTGCGTTTCAAAGTTCGACCTCTTGGATTTGGGGTGAGGTCTCGAAGATGAAGTAGAGCTTGATGGGTCGTAAGTTGAAGGAACTCCTTGCCACCCTGATTGAGAATAGCGATCCTTGGGAATTGAGGTTGGGCTCACTAGGCTCGCCACAGGCGATAGAGTGGAGCTAATCTCTTCCTCAGGCCTGACACCTAGATCCAAACCTTCTAGATCCAGCCTTAGAGATTGATCTGAGTAGCGTTTGATCGGATCCTTGGAGTGGGACTTCCAGCCATTCTCCCCAGCTGCTCTCTGCATCTCCAGCTCTTGCTGCCTGTTTCTATCCCTAGTGTCCTCTGGACTCAGACTTGAGCTGAAGTCATCGTCTTGCATTTCCCAAGGAGTGAGTAAGCTCTTCTGCTGCTGAGAGAAACCTTGACTTGGAGTGTGTCGATGTCGATGATGAGAGGAAGGAACAGCAGTAGAAGCAGAAGACCTCCTCCTCTCTGGGTTGAGTTGGTCCTTCTTAAGACTCGAGTGAGATCTAAGTCCTTCTGCTTCTTCGTCTGTTCCCTCCGATACAGAGGTGTCTTCTTCGCTACTTTCTGGAGATGGAGGAAAGAGTCCCGGGTAGGTGGATTGAGGAAAGGTCGAGGGAGATCTTGGATCTTTGATGGTCGTAGCCGATGGGATAGTAGGAAAGAGGACCTCTTCCGATCTTGGTATCATGGACTTGGACGAAGGATAGCTGCGGAAGTTGCAGATAGAGAAGAGAGGATCGATTGGCATACATTCACCACTTGTTCCATCTCCCCCGTTCAACTCTGATTCAACTCTGTCACGCGTTACTCACCTTCTAAATTCAGAGGATGAGGATTCCCAAAAGTTGAAGCTACTCTCAGGAGGAGTGGTTGGAGAGAATTTGACGAGTGAAGACCTTCTTTGAGATTGTGGTTTGAGTTGCTGAATCGAGGTGGTGGTTGAAGATTTGGCCTTTGACTGTTTGCGAGTTAAGAAGTCAGTTGCTTTTGATGAGAACCTTTTTGTAAGGATAGAAGTTTGAGCTTCTTGAGGTTTAGAAAGGACGAAAAGCTGGGTTGGTGGAGAGAGAGAGTGATTGGGAGCGGGAGTGGATCGAGGTGAGGAAGGATAGTTAGAGGTGGGGGTTTTGGGCAAATAGCTCATCGTCGTGTCCCAGCAATGGCAGCAGAGAGGCCAACTGCAAATTGAAAGAAGAATCCAAAGCAGGCAGAACAGAAAAAGAGGAAGAGAGAGAGAGAGAGAAGAGGAGTATGACAAGAGAAGTTGCATCTTCAAACCTCTTTGTACGCTGAGCTTCATCCATTGATTGAGTCTAGCTCTTTTCTCTCCTCTTCTGAACTCCTTCTCCTTTCCCTTTCCGCCGTATTTTTATTTCACGCACAAAGGCGGGTGGCGAGAGTTCTCTCTTCCTCCTCCCAGTCCAAACTCCTCCTCCATCTCAGCCAGATCCGTTTATAGAAACCTTCTTCCCACCATCCACATCGCGCTCTGACACTCACCTTGAGTTCACTCTGATTATGTATGGATTACTGATTTTGCGTTTGGGAAAGGCAAGAGATGAGAGAAGTTGAAGGGAAGACGTCTACTCTATGGATCTTTGTTCTTGCAGAATGGGTGTGCTTGAGAACAAAGGGAGTTGCTGAACTCCTGATTGAAGTTGTGAAGATGCGATTCCAATAAATCAAAAGAGGTATCTTTTTAGGAAAAGAAGAGGAAAGAAGAAGAAACTTGAAGGCAGGACTCAAATCATGATTACAATTTTGAAGAAGGATGGACAACCCAGACTTAGCTGGGATTGAAATCCCCAAGTAGGCAAACAAGAGACGACCCTCAATCATTTCAGAAATGCGTTCTGTTTGTCTGCAATGTTTTCCTCCTACCCTCAATCTAGAATTGCGTCTTTCGTTACCCCTGCGGACCGAGTAGGTGGCGTAGGCCAGAAATAGTTTCTTTGAGAGGGTAGGTTCTCTTCCTATACAACCCATCCTTCAAAGTTTCAAAGTTCTCTCATTCCCTCTCTTTATCTTTTCGGCCTCTTTGGTAGATCTGCATATGGAAATTCAAGATTAGGAGAGAGAACTCTTGACGATGGAGGTGGAAGAGGGCTAGAAGTGGGTTAGAAGAGGCGGCTTCTCTCTCACACCCCTGGTTCAAATTCGAATTGCCACCTTGATCGAACACAGACCTCTTTCGGGATTTTTACTGTAATATCGATCAGATCGGTGTATTCTGGATAGTTGATAGGAGTCGTGGAGGGCTTTGTCTTCTATGTAAGGCGGCCCCACCCATCCTCTCTCGAAAGGATCTTAAAACTTTAGAGTCTCTATAGATTGAAAGCCAAGATCAATCTGGAGAGTCTGGTTCAATGAATTTGTCAGGCACGATCATCAGAATCGACCTGCCGTGAGATTTTGATGTCCTACAGGCCATATCCATCGCACCTTTTTTGAGGTTGAGCCTTCCAGCTGCCAGCTGCCAGCTTTGAAAAGGGAAAAGAAGGGTGGCTCTTCAATTAACTGATCATCAAGACCAAATAGAGCGCATCCTACTGTCAGCTGGATAGGCATGTCGCCATCTGGGCTTGGGTGGCAAATCGCAGATGCTGAACCGACCTCCATTGCCTATCCTCTTTTCAGAACATCCTCTGACGGTTGAGTCACTCAGATTATAAAAGAACCTGGAATCATTTCGCAAGACTTGACTCGACCCTGCAAACATCTCTAGCAAGAGAGACATCTACGGTCGACGACAATTCCGTGTCGACAGTTTGACTTTCACTAACGAATGGGAACGTTTAGCAAAAGAAGAAACGTTGTATTGAGAGACGAAGAAAATGCGGAGATGAAACCCAATAGGTGATGAAAGAGAACAAGAAAATTCGTTAAGACGGACAGAGATCGTTAAAAAAGAGAAGAAGAACTTGGTTCAGATGGTGAACCAGCTATCAAGCCTTGGTAGCACTTGGATCCTTGACATTAGCTGGAGCACAATCGAAAGTCTTTTGAAAAGGCTTGTAGATCTGACCGGCCAGGTTAGTGACAGCAGAAAGAAGATTGTTGGCTAGTCCAAGATTTCCAAGAGAAGAAGGAGTTAAACCACCTGCGATAGCTGATTCGTAGAGAGCACATCCCTGAGAAAAGAAGGGAAAGGGGAAAGGGATCAGCCAAGCTTGTTGACTCGAATTGAGAAGCGAGACTAGAGATCACTCACGAGCTTGTTTGGAGTCAAATCATCTTGAGTGAAAGAAGCTTGAAGAGGAACGTAAGCTCCGCCGATGTTTTGTCCAGGTGGAACAAATCTAGGTAACATGAAGCTTGGAGTATCTGCCATGAGATTGACCAAGGTGTAAGGAGTTTCTCTTGGGAACCAGTTCTGAGGGAACTTCTCTTCAAGGAAGAATGAATCGAGATCGTCTGACGAGGTTGAGACTCCAGAGGTACCGTCTTTGGAGTTAGAGAAAAGGTTCAAGACCAAAGCAGCCTGTGGAAGAAGAAACGAACGGAGAGAGTGCCAAGTGATCAGCAACAGCACGGTATTAGTGGCAGATGGTCCACGTACTTGTACTCACTTCACCGTATGAAAAGATGTATCTTGGAGGTAGGAAAGTGAAACTTGGATTGTGGTTACGAGAATCTAAGAATCTCTGGTAACGATACTCGATCAAAGACTCCTTGGTTGCATTTCCTCCGGAGTACTTATCGTTGAAAGATTTGAAAGCAGCATATCTTTCTTGAGAGAGCTTGGAGTTTTGACCATTGAAGTGATAGTCTTCGCGACTAAGAGAGGCATCTCCTTCGATTTTTCCATGATCTGCGGATTGGAGAAACAGAGAAGTAGGAGAAGTAAGAGAGGTGACTACAGCTAGACGGAGATCCAACCAGGGATGGACGAGTGACGACGATTCGACGATTCGTCCGTCGAGACACTTACAGTTCAGACCTTTTCCAGAAGCAGTACTTCCACCGATGTTGACCATTTGAGTCAAAACATCTCCATCAGTGTAGACTGCTAGAAGGGCTAGGAAGGTGGCGAAGTCGAATCCCTGAGAGACGAGATGAAGGGGTGACGACGACGGTCAATTTCGAGAACGCGACTTCCTCCACCCACTCTTTGACACTACTAACCATGTTGAAACCTTTTTGAGCACCTTCGATGATATCGGAAGCATGAACAATTCCATTTCTTGGAATGTAACCGTGTCCAGCCAACTGAGAGAAGACGGTTCAAATCAGTCAAGACCTTCCACCGCATCTAGTTCAAATCCCGAAATCACAACTTACAGTGTTCAAACCTGGACAGGGACTGTTCGGACACAAAAAGATAAAAGAAAGGGTTGCAATCTCAGTAAAGGAAGATCCCAAGTAACAATCTCGCAAGATACTCACGATCTTTGGTCACCACTTCTGGGGGCCTTGTAAGGATGATCCGCATCCGGAACGCTCTTCAAAGCTCTCTTACGTCTGATCAGACTAAAATCTCTAGCTGGACTACGTTTACCAGCTAAAGGGTCTGGGATGGAATCTCTCTTTGAAAAGGGGATGATATTGTTGGAAGAGAGTTCGTTCGAGTTGAAGGATGGAAAGGCTTGAACTTGAGATGAGAGGAGCAAAGAAACCGAGAGGATGAAAGAGGAGGTAAATCTCATGTGGACGGAGTTGAGGGGAGGGGAAACCAGAGGAATTCGTAAGGAATGTGGCGAAGGGAGAAAGAGGTGGTAGGTGGAAGAAGAAGAAGAAGAAAGAAAGAAAGAAAGAAGGGTGCCAGTGTTTGAATTTATAATCCAGAAACAAGGAATTCCGTTTTCGGAAGGGGAACGGTAATCGAACACGCATACATTCAAGGGGTAAGGTCCAGATTTAGCTCGCTCGCTCTGGAGGCGTAGAAAACGATGCCTTTCCGCTTCCAGAAAGTTTCCAAAAAGCCTTGAGAATATCGAAGTGACTCCTTTACTCCAAGATAACTAGATTCTCCAACTGACTCGAAAAAGGGTGGGGAGAAAAAAGCTGGGTCGCGTATTTGTTTTCCAACTCTTCGAGATCTTCGATTCTTCGTGCAAACTTGTTCGCATCTCAATCGACCTCGTCATCACTCTCAACGCTAATGGGCAACGCAAAAGTGGTAGAGAGAGGAGCAGAAGCTACAAAAGCTCAACAGAGAGCGCTTCAATTGATTTCGATTCCAGAACTCGTTCTCTCCATCTTCCGTCCTCTTCCTTTGGAGGACATCAACCATTTCCATCAAGTTCATTCTTCATTCAAACCTTTAATCCTTTATTTCATCTATTGAACATCTTTTGAACAAGCCCACTGCCGTTGGGAAGGATTCGTTATATCAATCAAAAAGGTCAATTTGCGATCAAAAAATTCAGATGGTAGCCTAAGGTTAAGCTCAACTCCACTCAGCTTCTTGTGATTTGAGGAATGGAGAGTCTTCTCCGTCGCTCTGTCAATCCAAAATTACCTTCTCTCTTCCGTTTGGAAGCCATGCACTCATTTGGCAAGGGCAAGTCTTAGCCCGCATTTCTCTTCCTTCCCTTGATCTTACAACCTTTCATCATTTCTAACTCTCCATCTCTATACCCAACCATCTAATTAGTTTTCACCTTCTAGATTCCGATATACTCCTACCAACCTCAAGCATCATGCTTCATCACTTCAGCTGTCACTTCCCTCTCATCTCATCTCATGCTTCACACGTTCTTCACGACTCATGATTCAACCCTCCTAAAATTACAAAACCCCCAGGCCCTAATACAACCTACTTGAACATTCTCAAATAAGCCAACAACAGAGCACCAGCACCAGTAGCGACTCCGACCAAATATTGAAGTACCGAGAATTTAGCGCTCTGAATGGAAGTTCTCAAACCTGCGATTTCAGATTCGATTCGAGTATCTACTTCTTTGATTTTGAGAGCATGAACTGAGGATTCATCTCTTATACGACCTAGGAGCGGTTGAATTGAGGAGAGAAAAGGGGGAAGCAAAAGAGGGGGAGGGGAAAAGAGAGAAGGGGAGGGTAGATCAGTAAAGAGTTTCTTAACTCACATTCCTAAAACCTAAAGATCCTTCCACAGAAACCTAAGTGCAAGATCACCAGAAAAATCTCTGATCTGATCTGGACCCTGATCCTTCAGGCAAGAGAAAAAGAAGCCTACTATATTACTAACCTTTCTCCAGATTCAAATCCAACCTAACTCCAGCTGTAGTTCTAGTGACTTCTTCTCTTAAACGTTGTTTCAGACGCTCTACATCAGCCATTAACCTCTCGTTCTCATTCTTCATCAGTTCGAAATCGTTGCGTTCTAGGAGTTGAATTTCGGATTTGAGACGGGCGAAATCGACCTAGTGAGAGGGGAATGGGGAGATGGAGAGAGGAAACGCGAGTGGGATGTGAGGAGCGAAGTTAGGGAACCTATGCCGAATTGGAAAAGGCTTTACGTTCATGGGATAGCGAGAGGTGAGAGGGGCCAGGGAGTTTGAGGGGTTGTTCTCTTGATAGCTAGACTCGAGTCTTCCCTGTCCTGTTTAGCCTACTCCTTCAGAGAAGTTTTTGTTCATGTCTGAAGTTTCTAGTCATGTCTAGTCTACTCCAAAAATCTTGATCAATCCCTCTCCTGCTTTCCACCAATCATCACCTTCCACTCGACTTCCAAGTGCCATACTGACCTTTTGAGTATACCTCCATCTCTCACCCTCTTCTCTCCCAACCAAAGTCTTTCCCAAGTTGTTCACACTTTCATCTACCACATCTGCCATCGCTGCCACCAAAGAGTCAGCTTGCTGTCGTGGGATTCCTGAAGCTTCTAGACGTGTCAGGAGAGCATGGGTATCGAAGTGAAAGGCTGAATTGGGAGAAGTGCTGCAGAAGTTTCGGCTGCTGAGTGAATTTTGAAGGTAGAATGATTGAGGTTTTGGACGTTGATAAGAAGTGGAAGCGATTGAGGTTGAAGGTAGACGAGTGAATTGTGAGACTGACTGGTTTGAGATGGCAATGGTTCTGGCACTGGCTCTTTGTAGACTCAAGGCAGAAGGCTTCATTGTGATTGAGGAAAAGGTAATTGAATGGAATGCAATGAATGAAAGAGTGAAATTTGGAGAGAGAACGGAGAAGTGATACAAACAAATAATTGGAGAAGGGAGAACATGAACTTCGATAAGCCTTCTCTTCCTCTTTCCACCATCACTCCTTAACTAAGCTTTAAGTTATTTTAGTTCAATGACATATTATTCTCCAAGAATGTCATTCCCTTTCCCAACTTCAACTTCAACTTCAGATCCGCCGTACCTTTCTACTTCTACTTCTACCTCATCCACCTCTCGAGCTTCCAATCCTTCCACACCACCCTCAGCTTCTGATTCCTTCCCCTCCACTCCATCGAATTTCAATCCTTCAATTTGTTACAATTTAGTCCAATTCAAAGGTTAGTCAATCTCCAACCCCTTCGATTTCCTCCCCTTTCTCTAACGTTCTTCTCATTTCATCTCTCATCTTCCTCTAGCCATCCTAAGACAAACTCGACTCTTAGATGACAACCTTCTACGACAACTCAATCGAACTCAAGCTCAATTCAGAGATCAAGGTCATTCTTCCTCTCCTTCTCTACTCAGCCCTTCTGACAGACTCAAATCTTCAAATGTCAAGGATCTAGGAATCTCAAGTTACAGTACCACTCCAGAACGAGTCTGCTTGGACTTCTGGAGAGAATTGAATAGAGGTTGGGAATATAGGGAGGGAGTTGTCAGGGCTTGTCAGCATGTGATCCTTGGAGAGACACAAGGAAAGGCCAGTGGGAAGCCCAAAGGGAAACAGAATGAGAATGTGGAGTGGGGTCTGGACGCTGATGAGATGATCGAAGAGAAGGTCGAGAATAAGAACAGAAGTAATAGAGATGATTGGGATGATAGAGGTAGTAGATCTGAAACTAAGGATCAAATGATGGTGAGTAGATAGAAGACGGGGGGATGTCAGCTTTTCGTTGGAACGTTTCAATCAACGACTTCTTTGGGTTCAAACTCATTCTTAACTTCTTGAAGCTATCAGACATCAGCTGTATAATTCCTGTCATCTCGAGAAGAAGATGAAGTTGAGGTCGAAGGAGCTTCTTTGCAAAACAGCGCTTTTGCCACCTTGTTTTTGTCTTCGAAGTTTACTCACCTGTTCAACTTCACTCTTCATCCTCATTTCCTTCTTTCAATCCAGCAACGACAAATCCAACAAGAATTAAACGTAGAAAGAGTTATTAGACAATCTTCTTTAGCAGCTTTCAAATCTCGATGCCCTTTATTTCAACCTGATCTATCAACCTCAAGCACAAGCATAAAGGAGAGAACTTGGCAGAGGGAAATTTGGGAAGGAAGGGGTCAGATGGAAAAAGAAGATTTTCATCTAAGATAAACACCCTTGTAACACTTGAAAGCCTTTCAATTGCAATTTGAACACCACTCTATCTCATTATTCGAAGAGAATGTCAATGTCGAAGCTCTGGAATGACAAAGATTTGAACTTAATCTTGATTTACACTAAGTAGGTAAGAGTGAACGATTCTTTACAAGGTAAGGTGAGATGATGGGGTTAGAAAAGAGATTTGCTTTGTCCAGATCAAAGAAAGAGCTCGAGAATTATGAAGCGGAAAGATATTTGGAGTAAGAGAGTAAGAAACAACAAAACAGCAGAAAACTTAAAGATATGAGAGCGATGAAGACGAAAAGAAAAAAAGTTGGGAGAAGAGAAGTAACGAATCAGATTCTCTTACTTCAAGTAAGTGTTATCTTCTCCTCCTTGAGTTTCTGAAGCTCCTTGAGTGGTCTTAGATCCAGTAGCCTTATCGCTCTTGGATCGAGAAGCACTGTCGGATTGAGAAGCTTCATCAGATTGAGAAGCATCGGATTGGGTTGGAGTTGAAGTTGCAGTTACAGTCTTTGATCCTTCTTGGGTAGATTGAGCAGATCCATTAGAAGAATGTTTCGAAGATCCCTTTCCAGTCTCAGTGATCTTAGTCTCAGTGGTCTTGGTAGTTTGAGTAGGTTGATCAGTTGGAGTCGAGTCCGTCTTGGTTGGAGTAGACTTAGAATCAGAAGTCTTGGATCCGGAGGAAGAAGTCTTAGATCCAGACTCAGAAGAGCTGGAAGTTTGAGTGGAAGCTTCAGAAGTAGAAGTCATAGTCTCTGTCGAGGTTGAATTTCCTTCTTGAGAATGATGTCCATGATGACCATGGCCATGTTGACCATTCTTCCATCCATCTGGTTGATAGTTCTCTCCACCGGGACCTCCTTTTTGACCATGTCCTAATCCATCATCTTGACTACCATCTCCTTCTTGGTTTGATGTGGAATTATCAGAAGATGAAGAACCGTTCAGAGGAGTTGAGGTGGAATTGTTGGATTGAGAACCTTCTTGAGTTGAATTTGAAGAAGTAGAATTGTTGCCATCTAGAGGAGTCATGGTCGAGTTCTTTCCATTTCCATTAGATGAAGAGTTTTCTGATTGAGTAGAACTGTTTCCACTTCCTTGAGAATCAGTTCCGTTTCCTTTGGTAGAAGTGTCAGTGGAGTTGGAAGAACCTGAAGAAGAATCAGAGTTGATGGTCGAGTTTGAAGATGATGCACCGTTTCCCAAATCAGTAGAGGTCGAGTCTTCACTTCCCTGAGAATCAGTCGAGTTGGAAGAACCTGAAGAAGAATCAGAGTTGCTGGTCGAGTTTGAAGATGATGCACCGTTTCCCAAATCAGTAGAGGTCGAGTCTTCACTTCCCTGAGAATCAGTCGAGTTGGAACTGGAGCTATCATTCCCTTGAGAATTGGAATCTCCATTTCCAGAGGACGATTGATCCGTCGATGAGCTACCGTCTTCGTCACAAGTCTCCTCTGCACCACCAGAGCTTGAATCGGTTGAGTTAGAACCAGATCCGTTGATGACAGAGCTAGAAAGACCTCCGGTGGTGGTGTTGGTCGAGTCCGTAGACATTGGAGAGTCGTTTTCACTTCCATCCTCTTCTTCGCAGGTCTCGTCATCAGACTCATCCGAAGAATCGTCTGATCTGTTTGCAGGAATCTTGGATGCAATGTTTCCAGATGCGGAGTTTGAAGAATCTCCTCCTAGAGTCGAGTTGACAGCACCACCGATGGAGCTTAGAGTTGAGTTTGAGCTGGTAGAGTTGACACTTTCAGTTCCAGTCATGGTAGAGTTGGATGGTTGAGTAGAGTTGACAGAAGATGAACCTGCGTCTGACTTGAGAAGAGCTTGGGTCTTCTTGACGACATCGGAACCTGCCTCGTCGACGACTCTGAAGTCGTATCCTTTCTGATAATTAAACCAAGTGACAGAAACGAGGTTGGACATCCCTTGTGAAGGAGAGTCCAAGATCTCTTTGAGCCATGCGACTCTCTCGTCAGCAGACCCTGCAGTTCCGAGACCTGTCTCTCCAATAGCGAACTTGGCACCTTGAGCAGTACTGTGATTAAACAAAAAATGAATGTCAGAATGGTTTTTCTGGATGTCGAGTTCACTTCGAACGTTTAAACTCACCATTTGTCATGGAAGTCTTTCATGGTCTTGACGAAGGATCCAGGTCCGTCCTTGGGATAGTAATCGATACCACACTGAAGAAGGAGAAGGAACGAAGAAGATTTCAGTCTTCAGGAAATTGACTTGAAAGCAAGTTTGAATTTGAAAGACTCACGAAGTCGATCTCCGAGAGATCTGGCATGTACTTGTCGTATTGAGAAGTGTCTCCAGCGACGTTAGGAGTGAAGAACATCTTGGCTTTACCGCCAGTCTTTTCTCTGACAGCCTTAGTAACGACGGACCAAGCTGTCTTGAAAGCAGCAGCGGTGTCGTCACCAGTGCCTCCTGGGTAAGTTCCATCTGAAAGATAGTAGTCTGAAGAACAAGATTGGAAGAGTCCACACCTCAGTCAAGATTTCTTCTCTCGTTCTCTGGTCATCCTCAAATCATTAAAGAGTACTCACTGATCTCATGTCCAAAACGAACTCTGACTTCTATTCCGTCGTCGGTGAATTGCTTGACGACATCTGCGATCGCTTGGGCTTGAGAATCGTCATCTTCAGTCATACCACCGAAACCTCCAGTTGGCATAATTGCTGGCTCAAAAATAGCTCCTGAACTTTTGACATCGTCTTTGACTTGGAGAAGTTGAGATCCGTCGTACTTCTCGTCCTTTTTGACTTGGGAGTAGTAACCATAAGTTGCGACCTTTTGACCTAGAATGTCGGTGAGGGCAGCCATGTTGGTGGATTTACCGCCACCAGATCCATCGTCACTGTTGAAAAGGTGAGCAGATGAAAGAGTGAATCAGTAAAGGAAACGATGCCTCGGAAAGGGAGAAGAGAACTACTCACGGGAGCAACCCAAAGGTGACTTGACCGCTGGATGATCCAGTAGAGTTTGAAGTAGAATTTAGATTAGTTGAACTCTTAGCATTGGAATCAGTTGAATTAGAATCGAGCGAAGTGGTGTCGGTTGAGCTTGAGTTGTCCTGGCGGATTTTAATTGGAGCTCCCACAACTAGTGAAGCCGCTACCAGAGCGATTAATGAAGTAGAGACCATAGTGATTAAAGCTTAGAGGGTTGAAAGAGTAAGAAAGATACCGTCAAGGTACTTTGAGAAGAGAAAAAAAAGAAGGGTTGGAAAAGAGTTGTTCACCGTCGAGGTGAGGAAAGGGGAAAACTTCTGTGACTCTCCAACTTCTGGATATTTATATTTCTGAAAGCTCTTCTTTGCATGGGCGTTTTGGAAATTGTTTAAACAACCTTTGGAGATGGCGTTTCGAATGAGCGTGGAAGACGTTCGGTTGCAGGTAGAAAAGCGATGTGGCGTTGAACGTTGAACGCCAATTCCTGCGCATGATGCTATCATCCCTTCTCTCCCCCAAAAGGCATTAACAGGTCTGTGTGGATTCAAACGCCTCACAGATTTCAGATTTCTATGAATATAGATCCCCTGCGACCGGCAACTCAGGTTCTAAAATTGGAAGCAAGTGGCGGGTGGCGAGTGGTACACAGAGCTTCTGTCGATGGATGAAGAATACCACTCCTGCCTGTCGATGGATGACGAAGAACTTCGCCCTTGCAACACAATTTTTGGTGTGGCTCAGAAGAAAACCAAGTTTGGGTCTCTATCGAAAATGCAGAGCTTTGAAGAGAAGAGGCGGGGTACTTTGACTCACACCTCGACGAGCTGAACGCATCGCCCGCCTCCTCACACCCTCTGGTCTTTCCAAACAAGGGGCGGATCTTTTCAGAGTCAGCTGTTCTTATTTAGGTGAACTGGAAGTGTCAGCCGCATCAGTCAAAGGCAGCTGAAGCGGCCAAGCTTGCAAATTGCTTCACCACTCCTTCACTCGCAGTTGCCTCTCTCCCTCACTCAGAACAGGCAGCTAGAAAAAGATTCATGAAAACTAGACCCCGACTTGGCTTTGAAGGTGCCTGTGTTTGAAGCTCCTGAGGGGCAGTCAAGAGGGTACGAACCTGTTGGAAGAAAGCTAGAGTAGAGATTCAGCTCAGATTTCCTTCTGAACCTGAAAGCTGAGCTATTCTGAAGACACAGCTCTGGTCAAGCTGTATAGCTCACTTTCCACTCTGAAAGATCGATTTGTGAGGAGCGGATTGTTACAACCGAGAGCCATCTTCTTACTTTCGCTTCTTTGGCTCTCATCTTGACTTTGTTCACAAATTCGCCTATTAGAATCACAGAAGTAGCCCCGAAATGGGATCTGAAAATCCAGACAAGTCAGCAAAGAAACTAGCAAAGAAGGCTGCCAAAGCTCAACTCTCACTGAACAGTTCAACTCAACATAATCAAACTGAATCAAATGAGCAAAGGAAGAGAAGGAGAGGAATCGAAAAGGAAGATAAGAGAAAGAGAAAGGAAGACAAGCTAGAAAGAAGAAAGAAGAAGGAACAAAAGAACTTGGAGAAAGAACAGAAGAAATCAAAGAAAGAAGAAAAGAAAATGAAGACAGCAGACAAGTCGAGGGGAGAAAGTAGTCCGAATGAAGATGAAGATGGAGATCAAATGACTGGACAGGAAGATTGGTTGGAAAGATCGGCGGAGCAAAGTATTCAAGCAGATGAACAAGGTGAATGGTCAGCAGGAGAGAAGAAGAAAAAGGACGAAGGGAAGGGGAAAGAGAAGGAGGAAGAGATGGACAGAGGAAGAAAGAGCAAGTCCAAGAGTGGAAACGATGCAACTGCTGCCGCTTCCAAGAGCAATAGAATTGATGTTCATGAGAATCTCGATACTCTTGTTTCAAGGAGTCACCCTATCAGACCCAATCCTGCTTCCGAAGAAGCATCGAACCAAGCAACCTCAAGACCTCAAAAACGTTCAAAGACTTCAGGCACTGCTTCCAATTCCAGGAAGAAGTCCAACTCTTCAAACTCAAAAGCCTCTACCGAGAAGGATACTGGATCCAAAAAGAGGCGGAAGAGAGGTGAGGCTGGTGATGAGTCGCAGGACGATGAACTCGACAAGTCAGATTCTGCGAATGAGAAGAAGACTCAGAAGCCTGAAGTAAAGAAGAGAAAGATTAGGTGGAACCGGAAAATAGATGATTTGATTCTAATTGAACGGTGAGTTCAAATCAATCTCGATTGGAGAAAGTGTAAACACCTTCGTCCTCGACCAACTTCGAAGAGTAAACGACTCATCTTATTACGCAACATGGTCTACCCAATCGACCATCTATTTCATAGTCTCGTTTCAACACAATCTCTAGCAATCAAGAGATCAGATGAGAAAGCCATAGTTTGGAGAGAGTTGAATCGATCTCCTAATTGGTTTTGGACTAGAGATAATTTGCGTGGTCACTGGGTTCAAATTCAAGATCGATATTTACCCCTTGATTTCGAAGGAACTCTCAAGGGTGAGTCAGAAGTGGAAGGGATGGATGGAGAGGTGGAACCTTAACTTCACAGAGGGATGATCAAGCTGACGTAGAATCTCCTCCGAATCCTTTCCGTGCTTGCTTGAATGCTGCTCTTGGGGCCTGAAGAAAAGATTGGGCTTCTTAAAGAAGCCATTGAAGATCCAGTCAAAGGAGCAGAGCTCTCTAAACAGTCCAAATCAGGATTGGCAAGTCAATCTAGAGCTCGATCCAAAACCTCATCTCAAGCTGCCCAACGATCTCGAAAAAGAGAAGGAACTGTTGTCATTGATATGATTGACTCGGATGAGGAGGAGTTAGAAGTAGCTCCTGTTCAAAGACAGGTTACGGTGGAGAAGGAGAAATAGCTGGAGCAAGGAGAGGATGCAGGAGAGGAAGAGAAGAGGAAGGGCTCAAAAGGAAATGGAGAAAGCCGAGAAACAGCAGAAGAAAGCTGAGAAAGAGAAGAACAAGTTGGAAAAGGAGAAGAGAAAGAAGAATCAGAACTCAAGTTCAAGAACCGTCGATAGTCAGAGTAAGAAGGGAAGGAGGAAGAGAGACGGTGATCTCGATTCTTTGGTCTCAGAAAGTGGTCAAGAAGATGAGTATGGCGAGGACATAGACTAGATCAAGGTTGGAAACCTTTGGTAACGACTCGAAGCTACCACCAGCTTCTACTCGAAACATGTCTCAATAGCATCCCAAACGCAAAACGCCTCCTTCCCAATAAACAACAACAAAGCTTCATCATTTTTCATGTCCAGTCCACTTTCATTGCATCGCATCATTCCATGGTCCTCTCAATCGCAAGTCTCACGTTCGCATCTATCATCGTTCCTTTCGCTCTCTGTCCCCTCTCCTTCTGTTTCCATAACCAAATGAATCAGATCGGATTGTCTCTGAAGGCTCTGTGAATCACTTTTGTTGCATCTTGTCTCAATGACAAAACCCTTCGCTTAAAAAAAAGAAAACATGCGAGGTGATGTGATGAAAAGAATTGAACTGCGTCGATTTGAGGACAAGACTTCACTGCTGCTTCGCTTCATCAATCCTATGAGCCATTTTGCCTTTTGGGCATTTCAAAGGATTTTGATGCGTCATTCACAGGGAGTAGCTTTGGTCCCCTGATCCTTCAGGGTTCAAGCCTCGCTATCAAAACTCTCAGCTAACCTCTCTCTTGAGAAAAATGAACTTGTCTGGGATGAATCTCGCTCCAAATGGATTGGCCATCAAATAGAGGAGATGGCGATCTGTCTGGAGAACAAGAAACAGGTAGAACGAGATCTGGTAGCCTACTTCGGTTGATTCGCTCCTGAGACCATCCATGTCTTGCCTGAGCTATTTGTCTCTTTCTGGAACAATGCTGGCTCCAGCAAGGGAATTTTAGTCATCGACTCCTCTCTCTTTTCCGAATCTCGACAGCCTCTACATTTCAGGAAATGGGAATCTCATCAAGCTATTTGCCAACTCTCAAAATTTTCTCACTCTTTCTAGGCTGAATTTGGGGACCAAGGAATCTGAAGTTGATCACTATGGGATGTCGAAGTTGCTGAAAGGAGTCAAAGATTCTTTAAAGTTCTTAACTTTGGAGCTGGGCGGAAACGATTCTTCTCCCAACCAAAGTGAGATTGATCGAGATTCCAAGGTTCAAGAACTCATAAGAGAGTCACGAGGTATTCTTCTTTTTGAAGTTGGAATCTATCGACTTGGAATTTCCACCTGACTTTCTCCTCAAGCTCTACTCTTCTCTACTCTATCCTGAGCTAACTCAAGCCAGGCTGAACAAGGACTACTCTCATTCGGCTAATTTTTCCTTTCGGAATGCTCCCAAGTTAGGAAACCGTTTCTAAACGAGGTTTCAATCATTCATTGACGAAGAGAAAATGCCCGTATCAATTGGTCAATTTTGAGAATAAGGTCAAGATGCTTTTGCAGGCGTCGAGGTGAAAGAGAGGCAACTGAGAGTGGAGGTGCGAAGATGTTTTCGATGATTCTGTGGAGCAAACATTGGTTCGATCTTCTCGTGTTGAGACTGAGTAAGCGAAGTCGTAAGATTGTCGTTTCGTTGAAGAGAACAAGATGGATTGAGAATCGTTGTCAAAGGTTCCATACAGCTATCCTTGAGATGGCCGTCCAGCATCCAGAGAGTTCTAAGAGACACCAGAGTAAAACTTTTTAGCCAAATAACTCTTAAAAAATGGAAAAACTCTGTGATTTCGCAAAGTCTCTTCCAACTAGATCTTGTACTTCTTCGACACATTCATGTCTCAACACCGAGCATCTCCATGACTTCTTCAACTCCTAAGAATTCCACTCCCCAATTCCTCATTAAATCGATCTCTAACTGACAGGAATCGCCTCTGTCATCTACACCCCTACACCCTTCCAAGACTACTATCGTTCGAAAACCAAACTTGATTGAATCGACTGCCGAAGATAGGAGACAATAATCGGTTGCTAGTCCGCAGAGAACTAGAGTCTGGATAGAAGGTTTATGAGAGAATAACATCCTTGGAAGCGCTGAAAATGAAAGGTAGTGATTATAAGAGAATGCCGAATAGGCATCGTGGTTCTTGGACTGTCCCTGCGAAAACGAAGTCGAGAGATCGATTCAGTCTCTTATGAACAGCACATCGACAAGAACACAATTGATGATTTCACCATAGAAGAGACTCAGCTTACCTTCTCTATCACCTCGACTTTCATTCCTTTCTCTCGTCTACCCTCCAAAGACTTCTTGACGCTCTCTTCGAGTTCGTAACCTCTGCTGCCTTTCAAGCAATGATCGGGCCATAACATCTGTTCTACCTTTTCTCCTTTATCTTTCAAAGTTGGATGAGGGATTTGAATGGTTTGAAATGGCGGTAGATTATGAGTGGAAGCGAAAGAGATGTGTCCAGGAGGATGAGAATCCTGTGAGGCAACGATCATTTGCCAATGTTGAAGAGAGAGGAGAGAATGTACGTTTGGAAGAATCGAGGTTGCATCTTTTACTGCGACTGCAGTATGGAAAGCGAGAGAAAAGAGAAAGGGAAAGAAAGGGGAGTGAGCTCGAACTAGTGAGAGAGTCTTGGGTCAGTCTAAACTCACGACTGCCATCGATAAAATCATTCTGAACGTCTATAAGTAGAAGAGCTATTCCATTTGAATCTTTCTTCTCCTGATTGCTCATCATGTTATTCTGTTTTTGGTGCGGGGGGAAGGGTGGAAGAAGGCAAAGTGCATCAAAAGGGAGACAGACTCGCACTCCCTTACCAACCAACCACACTGTTAAATCATGAGTTTCTTCAATTCGATAGGGTAAGTCTTTCTCAAACAAAGTCATTGTTCAGCAGGAAAGGAGAGAGAAAGCGAAAGGAGGCAGCAGCTACTCCCCTTCGTCCTCCTAGAAGCTGATACTAATCGCTACCTCTTGCCTCGTCTCTCTTCCCGTGATGCATTCTACTCCAACCGCAGTCGATCGATGGGAAGATCTTCCCGACCCAAGAAGTCACCAACTCAACCTTCTATGCCAAGTTTCGATGGACAATCACCTCCATGGCAGACTGCAGCTCCCCCTGGCTCTAATACATCCTCAACCAAACCTCTATATCTTTGCAATCCTTTTGTCAGATCAGCTTTGATCAAGGGTAGCTTCAAGACTATCGTCACCTTACCAAAGTATGTGGATAGGAATGAGTGGGTGGCTGTCAATCGTGAGTAGAGTAGATTCAAGATGCCGATTGTGAAGGTGCGAGATATTGAGGCTGGAATGGGTATTGAGAGCAGAACAGTTAGAGGAGTGTAATTCGGAGCTATATTTAGCATAGTAGCAGTAGTAGAGCAGCCTCATAGAGGTAGAAAGTTAGATTGGAGATAGAGGACGAGCTGGGAGAGTTCTAGATTAGCTCTGTCCTACTTCTTCCGCTCTTCTCTTTCTCTGTCTTGAAGCTTTGCCCTTGATTCGGAGCTGAGAAGAAGGCAGGATCTAAGCTAGGTGCATTAAGTCTAGACTCCAATGCTAATTGAGTCCCATTTCTTCCTCTCACACCCTAAACTTTCTACTCTCTCTTCTCTTCGCAGTATTCGACTTCTTCAACAACCTCAATCAGTTCTATGGAGTCTTGACTGAATTCTGCACCATTCAGAGGAATCCAACGATGAGCGCTGGAGTAGGGTAAGTTGTGTTCCAAAGATTCAAGATGTTCTCTCTCTTTCTCTCTCTTACTTTAAATTGCTCATCTCTATACTCTTTCTTAACGGTTCCTCAATCGCAGACTCGACTATACATGGATCGACCAGAATCGAAAGCAAGTGAAACTTCCAGCTCCTCAATACATCGACTATGTCATGACGTGGGTCGGAGGACTTTTAAGTGACGAAGCTACTTTCCCAACAAAAGCAGGTAGGTCATTTCCATCAGATAACAAGCTCTCTCTCTTAGAGTCAGCCTTTCCCTCTCTCAAACGTTTCTGCCCTTCCTCTCGTCTCTCTCTCGTCTCTCTCTCTCACTCTCACAGCTCGAGAATTTCCCCCAACTTTCACTCTAACAACCAAGCACATCTACAAGCAATTACTCCGAGTCTTCGCTCACATCTATCACGCACAATTCCATCATCTAGTTCATCTATGCTGCGAAGGTCATTTCAATTCTCTATTCGCTCATTTCATCGCTTTCGGGAAACAGTTTGAGCTTTTCGACTTTAAGGAATTCAAAGGGATTGGAGCTAATGAGAATCAGTTGAGGAGTGGAACCCCTTATCCTGGGGCTTGTGATTTAATCGAGAAATGGACGGAAATGGGGATTCTGGATGAAGTGGTTTTGAAATGAGTGTTGGAGTTAGAGGAAGTAGGAGAGGGGCAGGGGAGATTGAGGTCCTCGCTTTTGTTCTGTTTATCATATTGTATAGTGACGCGCAAAATTCATAGTATTTCCAGATATTCTGCATCATTTCTCGAACAATTGTTTCCAGTTAACGGACAGGTGATTGAGTGAAATTCGCAACGAGACGTTTCTTCCTTTTAAGTTCCTTCTCTCTCCACTCCGAACCTCCAGGATTCGTTCATCTTTCCTCAACCGCTCACCCTGAGCAATAACTCTCAAATAATTCTCTCCTAGAAATGGGTAGAAGTACAAAGGAAGCAGAAGGAAAAGAAGGAGAAGAACAGGAGAAAAAGTCAAGGTTCTTTAAGCTTCCCTTGATTCTCTTTCTTGGACTTTGCTTGAGGTTGGCTCTATTCCTTCTTCCTTTGGAGAATCTTAAATCAGGTAAAGACGGTGATATTCCAACTTTACTTCAACACAGATTCGAGCTGGTCTCCCCTTTGACAAGCTATACAACTCGTGAGTGAGAAACAGAGACTGGAGAACAACACCTACTTCTGGAGTACCTAAAACTCTTGTTGCAACCCATCAAATCCCATCTTTTGATCTGAGCTTTCTATATCTATCTCTGCTTTCATTCTCAGTGCTCGAAACGCACCATCTCTCCTCTCTCTCTCCATCTTTACCTTTCAAACCTTGGGATGGTCATCCTACTCCCTCTCCTCTACTGGTGATATTTCTGCACCCTATCCTATCACTTCCACCTCAAATCAGGAACCTTTCAACCTCTTTCGTTTGGAGCTTGGTCGATGTCATTGGTGCCTTAGCTCTAGCTATCGCAGTAAAGAAGAGAGCTAGCTGGGCTAATGATCGAGATAGGAGGACGATGAGAGAAAGAGAGGGAGAACCTTCAAGTGAAGGAGAAAAGAGAAAGAGAGAATTAAAGCTGGAAGTGGAAGTTAGAGATGGAGATTGGGAGAGTAAGAGAGTTGCTGCTATGTGAGTAGAGATCTTGCTTCCTTCTACGTTCCAATCTGAGGTGGAAAGGGCTTCACAGGCTTGAGACAGAGAATTCAGATATACAAGGACATTACATTTTGTGGTCGAGGTTCTTTTGAAGGTGGTAGAGAGCGCATGGAAATCTGTTGGAGAATCTTCAAAAAAAACAGATTCACTGGAACTTCGTTCACTACAACTTACAGAGTCATGATTGCCTGAAGTAATGAACACTGATTCACAATTTGCTTTGCTCCCTTACAGCTACCTCTTCCACCCCTTCGTTCTAGCATCCTGTCTCTCTCGTTCGACAGGTCCAATCTCCAACGCAGCACTTCTAATCGCAATAGCCTCCTCCATTCAAGGTACTTATACAGCTCTATTCTCCTGCTTTTCATTTCAACTCTGTTCAAGTGCAACAGTGAAGTGACTCGGAGCCCTTCATCTTTTCTCTCACTCCACAGGGTCGCTTCTTCCACTCGCCATCTCACTCTCCCTTTCCATTCATCTAACTCTAACACCACTACTTCTAGCACCTTCTCTAGTCCACCTCTACTCGATATCTATATCAAAGGAGTCATCAAATTTCGGCAGAACGAGAGCTCAAGTTCGAAGAGGTAGAGCTATTTCTTCCGCTTTTGGGATTTTGGCTTTCTTGGCCGCAGGAGCTGGACTTTGTCATTGGTACACTGGAGGTTGGGAATGGGTTGGAAGATGCTGGGGAACCATGTGAGTCTTCCTTTGAACTACTCGAATTGCCAGAGTGGGGTTTGAAGTTGCTGACTGTCTATTTCGATTATCGTTTCGCAGAATTTTATTACCAGATCTTTCTCCAACCACTTCTTTATGGTGGTACTTTTTCATTTCGCTCTTCGAACATTTTAGGAGCTTCTTCTTGTTGGCCTTTAACGTTCATTTGATTTCTTACGTTGTTCCACTTGGAATGAAATACAGGTAAGAACGAATCTCTTCGAGCGAGCTGAAGTGTTCGGATTATAAACATATCTGACTGCTTTTCCCTCTGGTATTCTTTGTTATCTACAGCTCTGATCCTCTATTTGCAACCACTGCTTTACTAGGAACTCTTTCAGTCTTCAAATCCTATCCAGGTCTTGGAGATTCAGGTCTCTTTCATTGTTGTTTGGCTCTTTTCCCTGAGATTTGGTCCTGTGAATATCTGTCACGACAGTCTTTATCTCAACTTACAGTCTCCATTTTCTCTTTTCAGAAGTGCCTCAACTGACAATCAACCCTTCTTTCCCCTCTTTCAACAGATCTTCGACACCCACTTCTAACAGTTCTACTCCACTCCTACTCAGTCCTTCTCTTACCTTTACTTCATAGACTTTGGCTTATAGATGGAAGAGGAAATGCCAACTTCTCCTACGCCACCACGCTGGTTTGGGCCATTGCTGGAGGAGCTGGAGTCTTAGACGCCATGTGGGCTTGGGGAAGGTGTGCTTGGGAGAGGGAGAGAGGAAAGATGAAAGGCGAGGAAGGAAAGAAGAGAGTGGTGGTACAGGTTTGATTAGTTGAGTCAATTTAGATGATAGACTTTGATCTAAGAAGGCATGGCTTTTGGGACCTTCTGTCTTTGCGCAGTGTTGGGTGTCCGAGTGAGTCATTTCTTTGGAACCCCATGTGGTCCATCAAGTCCACTATGAAAAGGAAGTTTCTTCTGATTTGGGTTGCAAACCTTACGTACAATAGGCTCTTCTAAAGAGTTTCGACGTTGCCTTTCATTCACAACTAAGCTTGACTTTACAACACTTTTGAAGGTGGATCTCAACTTCCATTTCCTTAAACTCAAGATGATGAATAATACGGTCGACTCATCAGTATTCTTTTATATGAACCAAGAAGTATGGGAGGAGTTGGAAAACGGAAAACTTTAAATTTGTGAATCCAATGGAGGCATAGCTTTCAACGTCATGAAGGTTTTGATAGTCATAGCAGAAGGAGGTAGAAACATCGATAGTAAAGCTTTTGGTAATTCACTTGATTTGATCAGGAATGGAAAGAGTGAATTGGAAGTTCTGAAGGTTAAATTAAAGGTGGTCAATTAGTCATGATGGCGATTTGAGATTAGAAAATCCCCCCTTTTTCTCTTGGCTACAATAGAGAAAGAACTTTTTTGTCTCTTTGTTTTTCGTCTTCGAAATATTGATCGAATCCACCGGGGGAAAAGAAAAGGTGAAAGGAATTTGATGGATTAGAGGGAAGTGATAAGACAGCATTGAATACGAGGATAGGTCCTATGAATTAAATATTGATACACAAAAACTGGTTTTAAAAAATGATGACTTCAAGCTAATAAAGCGAAAGAAACGAAAGCGATGGAGCCCTGACTTGACTACCCATACCTCAAGAGAATTTGCCCAGCCTCAGTAAACGTCTTTTCAACCTTCACCAAATCCTAAAAGAACTTTCTGCGTTCCCTTCTTTCTTTTCTCCTTCTCTCTCTTTCCCCTTCCCCTTCTCCCTTTTCAATTCCCCTTCTTTCTCTCTCTTGAGAATCCCCTTGACCTCTTCTTTCTGAATCGGTAAATGTTCTCTAGAGCTATAATTCGAAGATCTATTAGAGATTCCTCCCACTCTACTCTTCTCCTGATCATTTTCCCTTTGCCTTTCCCCAACCACCTTGAATTTATGTCCAACCACTTTCTTTCCTAACCAACTACTTGCAGTCTCAACTCTCAAAACTGAGAATCCATAAACTTTTAACCAAATTTCGGTTAGGTTCCCATTGACTTTTGAGGTTGATGTTGTGTTTGGATTTGAGAACATGTTTGGAGGGTGAGAAGTTTCAGTTTCTGAAGTTGGAGGAGCATAAGCTATGATCACTGTTAGGTTGAATTTAGAACCCAAAGCGATAGAGGAGGAAGAAAGAGACTCGCTTGAGAAAATTGAAGTTAAAGGTGGAATTGTATAATAACCACAACATTCCAATAAAGATTTGATATGTCTTGGTGGATCTCCCAAAGTCGAGGAAATCTCTGAGATCGATTCAAATTTCTCTTCTTTTAGGCTTGTGATTGATATTTCATGTCCTTGTCCTTTAGAAATCAGACCTTCTTCTTGGAATACAAATTCGTTTTCGGAACCCACTTGTTCTTTGCTTTCACTTTCAGCAATCACCTTCCTTCTCTCTTTTAAATCATCAGAACTACATCTATCCGATTCTCTCTGAGCGTATAATCCAGGAATCAAAGTTTGAAGTCTATCAAGTTTGGAAATTGACTGAGTTGAATTCATAGAAAGTCTCTCTTCTAAAAATCTAATTGCCTTCCTGGCCGCGTAATTGATTGGGGAATCTCCTTTTTTGAGTTCATCTAGAATGCAGACGGCTTTTTAAAAATTCCAAAGGGTGGGGTTAGGAAAGACAGGAAGATGAGTGTTGATTGTACAGTTTCTTTTTGAGTTACGTCCAAAAGAGAGAAAGGAGAGAAAGCTAACGAAAAGCAAACAAGGAGGAAAGAACTCACCTTCTAAGGGAATGATCAAAACGTTTTGATCTTTCTTTAACCATTCATGAACTGTCCTGAGTGAATAGATCAGAACACTTGAATCTAAAATCCTGATGTTTGGAAGATTTGAAAGATCTCTCTCTTTCTCTTTACCTCTCCGTTTCTCCTCTTCTTCCGAAACCCTCTCATGAAATTCACTAGGGTTTTCATCTCTTGAAACCTCCAGATCAGAAGGTTGCAGACCAGTTGTAACTTTGACAGAACCACCTCTACCTCTTTCTCCGGTGGAATTGCCCATTCCCATTGCCATTCCTCTGCCTCTACCCTTCCCTCTGCTATAAGCAGAATCTCTTTTAAACTCCAATTGGCCAACATGAGATTCTAATCTCGATACTTTGTCCTTAAGAAAAAGAGCCCCCATTGCTTTTGACATTTTTAATCGTTGGATCTCCTGGGATGGAGGTCATGGAGGTAGAAAATAAGGCTCTAGAATTAGAAAGACGTGGGTTTATGAAACATGGGGAATGCATTGGATTCAGGTAGGCTTACCTTCTCAGACATCGATGATTCAGTCTTGCTCTTGGTAGAATCGAGGTTTGAGGGAGCTGAATCTTGATTGCGACTCAGTCGAGGGTTTACCTCTGAATCTGATTCTGATTCTGATTCAAGCTCTGCTTCCACCATCTTCTTGATGGGATTGGATGGCATACCATGGAAATTGCGATGTTGAGAGAAGTGAAGAGGATTGAGTAGAAAGAGAAAGAGAAAGAGAGAGAGAGAGAGAGAGAGAGAGAGAGAGGATTGGATGCTGTTGGTCGAGAAGAAGGAAAGAGGGGTGCAGCACTCAGCAGCAGTAGCAGCTTAGAACTTGCATCCTCGATCCTATACCTTGTTTCTTAAATGAACCTGAACAATCTATTCAAAAGAGCAAATCAGATATCAATAAGATCCGAACGTGTACTGAGGGGGTTGCTGGGCTCTATCTCAACATCCTTATCTCTTAATCTTTTGCCTCTTATCTTATCCCACTTCTTAAGAACATTTCCGATGCACTCACCTCTTCCTCTCTCCCCTCCTTTCCTCTTTCTATCCAATTTATTCAACATTTTTTTTCCATTTCCCTTAGTTTCTTTTATCTCAAGAACATCTACCAACCAAAGGAGAGGAGAAGAGTCACGAGGCAAGAGGACTGAGGAGAACAACACTTTAGATTCACTGTTCACTACTCAACACATCCATTCTACGATCTCCCCCCCCCCTCTCTCTCTCTATCTGATCCACTTAAATTTCTGAATCTTGTCTATTTCATTTGAGGATAGAACATCCTCGAGTCAGAGAGAGGATCCAGACAATCTTCAAGAAAAAGATGAAACTCGACCCTCCAACTTCAATATCTCACTCTTCCGGAAAGTTCCAGCTTAAAAACATTCCATCTTTTCAATCTTTGAGGTCAAAAGCTTCTTCTTCTTCTTCCTCTTCCTCCTCCTCCTCTTCTTCTTCTTCTTCTTCTTCCTCTCAATCTTCAAAACCTCCAACTTTTCAAGCTGCATCTGCTTGTACTCAATCAACTTCGGAGTTGCATCGGCTCTCAGCTCTTACCCAAAATCCAATGTCCGGAGATCAACAGAATGGAATCAAGTACAGTGATGGAACCGTAATCAGAGGGAAGGGAAAAGGTAGAGCAATTGATTTGGAACCTCAAATCAGAAGTGCGGAAGTCAGACCGAGTAGAGGTGAGTTTCCCAAGATAAGTGGAGTCTGTGATGATTCGGATGGAATTGGTCTTATCTGAATATGGTCAAAGAAAGAGATCAAGATCAATTCGGAGGGAAGAAGAGGAGAAACTGTGAATCTGAAATGACTGTCCCACTCGAAGAGATCGGTAGCTCAGCTTCAGCCTCTATCCAGAAGCTTTAAAGAGACAACAAATCAACACCTGCAATGCATTCTAAATTAATCAGTCCATTTCTTTTGGGGAAAGAGAGGGGCCGATGACAGACACCTCCCTACCACCCAATCAATTCCATAACTAATCTTCTCGCCATTTCTATTTCACCCCCCTCTCCACTTATCATTCTCAGATGCTCTTCGACCAGTCAGTCCAATTCCAACTTCCAACAACCAATCTCTCAACATCAACCCTTTACCTTCTCAATCGAAACTCTCTTCAACTGAAACGACGTCGACTTTAGTCAATTCAAATATTCGACCGACATCTTTCACTTCTAACCTTTCGAATTCAAAAATTTCTTTCAATGGAGTCGAAATTAATCAGAATCAATTTTCAGCTGTCTCTTTTGGAAAAGATTTCATCGGACCTTCTTCTTCTTCTACTAATCATCCAAACGGTATCGGTCGATCTATTAGTACATCGACATCCTCAAAACCAAAAGCCAAATTGATACAGTCAAAATCAACGGTAACTTCTTCTTCTTCAGCTTCAAAGCAATCTCAAGGTTCAGGTTCTCGTCTAGCTGAAACTGAATTAGGACAAAGCTGTTCCAATTGCCAGACTACCACCACGCCACTTTGGAGAAGAGATGAAGAAGGAAAGTTCCTATGTAATGCTTGTGGACTCTATTACAAGTTACATGGAGTCTTGAGACCCGCTGTTTTTGGGAAAGAGATTAGAAGGAGGAAGAGAGGTCCTAGGGAAGAAGTTAAGAAGGAGAAGGAGAAAGTGATGGATGAAGCTCGAGATGGAGAGGTTGGAGGGTTGTTCTCAAGCGATGATGCTGCGAACGTTTTGAAGAGAATGAGTGAACATCTTAAGGGAGGAGAGGGAAACAGTAGGAAAAGGCAGAAAGTTGAAGATGAGGGAGTTTCTACATCGATTGATGAGAACGAGAATCAATCGGAATCTGAGTTAAATCAAGAGTATATTAAAGCTTATTTAAATTCTGATGGAAGAAGAATCAATTCTCATCCGATTCAATCTCGATCAGCGAATAACAATGCCAATGAAAATGGGAATGAAAGTTCAAGATCTCCAGAAATCGAAATGGATCATAGAATTTTAGTCTCTAGTTCAACTGTCGTGCCTCGGATCGAGTCTAGGAACCTTCAAGATCTCCCTTCAATTTCTGAACAGCTTCCTAGAATCTCAAGAAACCACGAGATGTCTAGGTCTTCTTCTGCTAATCCTTCGATAGCTTCGAACCCCCAATTCTCAAGTCATCGTGCAATGGGACCTCCGACGAAGAAGGGAGGTTTTATTTCTATGGGCGAAAGCTCTAATCATCATAATACATCTTCAACTGGTTCAAGATCAAATCACTCGATTTCTCCAGAAAGAATTGAAGAGAAGGAGAGAGGTAGAAGTCAAGTGAAACATCGATTTTTATCCTCACTGCAATTAGGAGCTTCTGTTGAACGTCTAACAAGAAGCAGTCCAGATCCGGAATTCCAATGGAATTCTAGAAGAAGAGCTTTTTCGAATGAACCGAGAAGTTTCAGAGAGAACTCTACTAGCTTTGTTCAACCTGGTTTATTTACTCCTGGACGTCAAGCTCAAGTTCCTCCCACCAGTTTGGTTGAGAGGGCTTTTCTTTCAGTTTTAGAAACCAATTATCAGAACTTACTAGTTAGAAGAGATCAATTAGATGATGAAGTCGAAAGAATGGAAGTCATCCTCAAGATGGTTGGAAATGGTGATTGGGAGAAAGTTTTGGGAATGGTGGGAAGAAGTGAGAAGGTGAAAGTTGAAGGAGAGAGAGAAGGGTTAAGATCTGAAGAGGAATTGATGAAGTTAGATCAAAGTTCTCAAGTCGAGGAAGAAGAAATGAAAGGAAAGGAGCTCTCTTCAGTCTACACTCGAGATTACGCTGAAGATCGAGTTCAAGTCCTTCAATCGCAACCTCAACCTCAACTCCAACGCCATCTCACTGATGACTCCTCAAATCGCTTGCAGGATCGGACTGATGGTTCTCGACAGCTAAATGGCCAAGAATCTGAAATTGCTACTCATCAATCAATTGTCAGTCAAGAAATCGAAGGTTCAAGTGAAAGACAGAGGTCAGATGGTAGAGCTTCAATTTGGAGTGACAAGATCCATCCTGAACCGGATCGAATTGAAAGAAATCCAAGTTGGCAAAGCGGGAAAGTGGAAGGAAAGAAGAAATCGAGGGAGAGAAGAGGAAGTGGGGACTGGGACTGGGACTGGGAGAGAGCTTATGGAAACGCTAGATTGGAAACCCCTGGTGATTGGTCAGGGTATGCAAAACCTGTTTGGGATACCTGATGTGGAGAGTGAGGCTTTAAGATACAGGCTAGATGAACCTTTCAATTTCATCAAAATCTTCTTTGACATCCCTTTGTGTTTTCAAAAACCTTTGCGAGTTGTGATGGAACAACATGTGAAATAGAAATAATTCCAAGTTTCAGGATCTAGTCTGAGAAGACAACAAGTATGTTGAAAGAAGGAAAAGTTCAAAAAACATGCAAGATTCAATATCAGCTTGAAGGATAAGTCCTTTTCTTCATTCCACCCTTCTCATAGATCTGGTCAACTACTCCAGCGAAAATCACCGATTCTTCATTCCTGACCCAAACTGGAGCTGTCTCTGGAATCTCATCATAAGGAGTACCAGATTCGAGAGCTCGAACTCCAGCCACGAAAGCTTCCAGTTGATAACGATAAGATGACCCTGAGATGAGATGGATGTTGAAAAGATTGGAGGTGGTTTTGGGAGGGAGGTCATTGACAGCCGAAGAATTCTTCAAGCTCAGAAAAGGCAAACTCACACCAAGGTTGACCCACTCCAGTTTGAAAATTTCCATCTTTAGCAGCTCGTTTCATTTGATCAGAGGTGCTGTTGGAGGAAGGGACGTAAGCTGAGAAATGCTGTTTAGTGCCATCTTTGACTCCTGCTTCTTCAGCTGAACGACCTCGACGAGTGACTGTGATCCAATGAAAAAGCTGAGAATGGAATGCAAGAGAAGGGAAGGGGGATCAGAACCGAAGTGACAAAGGGACAAGTCAGCATAACCTTTGATTCCACTCTCTTCTTCAGTCTTCCAAAGAAGGTTCAACACGCACCATAGGAAAGACAAAGTTAGTATACTCAACCTCGGTTCCATCTTTGAAAGTAGCTTTGACTTTCGGAAGTTTAAGTCCAGGAACCATGATTCCAAGTAAAGGCAATTTAACTTTGGTTGCAAAAGTAGATTCCAATTTGCATTCGACTGATTGAGGTCTTGCAGTTGGAACCATTATAGTAGCATTCACCGAGTTATCAATCTGGGGCTTTCCTTCTGAATCTAGATGAGTCTTTGCTTCTAGAACTTTTGAATCTTTTGGATAGAAAGGATCAAGAGATGAAGATGTGACTTCGATTTTGGAGCCCCACGCTTCACGTTTCTCAGTTCCTCCTGCTGCTCTCATTGTGTAGATGATGGCTGAGAGAGCTGCAAGATCGGAACCAGATGAATGAAGTTTGGAAAAGAAGTTAGAGTGTGCGAGGGAGATAAGAAGAGGTCGTAGGCGCCACTCACGATAGACTCCCATGTCCATAGAAACTCCGCCAGCTAGAGGATAAGTGTATCTGATATCCGAGTCTAAAGATCCCGGAGCACCAGGTGGGACGATGGGAGGCATACAAAGATTCGCTTCTACTCCAACAAGAGGATTTTGTGGAGAGAGAACGGAATGAAGTTGATAGGCATATTCTTGCATAGCTGGATGAAATCGACTGTGATGAGCCTAAGTAGAAGATTGATTGAGGAGATGAAATGTGTGAGTAGAGCTAGAACAGGGAGAACAGAACTCTATTTTCGCGGTTCGCAGAGGCTCCTCACTCACCTCCAAGATCAAAACTCCATTCTTCCTGGCTTCCTCGAAAAGAGTCTTTGCTTCTTCTTGATTGCTGACACTTGGCTTCTCCAGTAAGACATGCTTACCGGCTTTGACAGCCTTCATAGACCATTCGAAGTGAAGACCGTTTGGAAGGCCATTGTAGACCGCGTTCAAACCAGGATCATCTAACAATTCCTGATAGTTGCTGAAAACGTGGGGAATTCCATGAGTCTTTGCATAAGCTTGAGCTCTTGTCTTGTCCCTTGCAGCTACGCAGCTGACGATGATATCTGGATGAGACTTTGCAGCGGAGATGATGGCGGGTGGAGCAATTGAAGAAGCTCCGAGAAGACCAATTCGAAGAGGTGAACTAGTCTTGGTGGCTGCTGGAGGTGAGGTTAGAGACCATAGTCTAGAGATAGTGTCTAGTCCGAATACCATGATTGGAGAATAGAGGTTGATGAGGAAAGGAATCAGAATGAAGAAGAAGCGAAGCACGAAATTGATCTTTCTGTGGAGGTCGCTCGGCGAAGAACGTTCTCAGTCTTTCGAAGCCGATTTCAAAGAACTTTTCACGACAAAATAGATATAAGAAGAAAGGGGAAAAGTCTACAGATGCAGGGGAAAGGACAATGAAATTGGGAAGTGCAAGGTGAGTTGCTTTTGGAGAGAAACTAAGATTGGAACAAAAGTGTCAGGACTCTAGAGAGGGGAAAAAATCTACCATTACATGATCTTCAGCTTGAGAAGATTTCAATCAGGTTTCATCCGAATTTAAGCAGAAGCAGGGAGTTCGACCTGTTGTTTCTCTCCATCATCATTTCCAACCTCGATCGTAGTCTTTCCATTCTCAAGAACGATGACCTGAACAGTGATCTTCCCATCTTTCTTACTCTTGATCGAGATTTCAGCTTTCCTTTCCTTATCAGCTTTAATTCGAGGAGTTTTAACTTCTTCAGGTTCAAGAGGTTCTTCCTCCTCATCTTCATCTTCATCAGCTTCAGGTTGAATTAAATCGACTTTGATATCATTTGAACCTTCAGCGAAGCTTAGGAGAACTTCACCATCTTTAGCTGGAGCATTGAGAGTGAAAGTTCTTCTAGCTGGTAGAGGAGTATGTTGAGCGATTAAAGTGACGAAAAGTACTCCATCGATAGATTGATCTGGTGTACCTTCTGGTAAATCTTTAGAAGCTGGAATGACTAGACCAAAGGCCCTCTTTAGAGTGTTGACCTTCAAAGAGGAGATGTCTTGAGGAGCAGAAGAGTCTAAACCTAGAGCGTGAACTTTCTCTGGAGCTTCGGAATCAGAGTAGGTGGAAAGTAGAGCTAGAACTTGAGCGTGAACTGCAGCTCCTCTTGCCAGAACTTGATCTGGGTCGATGGCTGATGTGATGACTGTTTGAGATTCCGGTGTGAAGACATATGAAAGTTGAGTGGCTAGACCTGGGAGTCTTGAGGAGGCTCCAGCGAGAACGACCTGGGAAAAGGGAGGGAATAGAGAAGAAAGAAGTTAGACCTCCTGCTTTCAGAGACTCTTCCTCAGAGGCGATCAAGAGGATCATAGGATTTCTAGAAAGCAGTGTGAATCCTTCCCCCAACCAGAACGTCTATCAAACTGCGATCTTTCGACGAACTACTTCCTCCTCCCTCTGTCACTAATCCTTCGAGTTCTCCTCCCTTTCCCCCACTGATCTAAACCCTCTTTACTCACCTCATCCACCTGAACAGGTTCCAATCCAGCATTCTTCAAACTCTCTTTGACAACTCCCAAAACCTTTGCATAAGTAGGACCAGCGAGCATATCCAACCTCACCCTATTGACACTTGAAGAGAAATCGACTCCTTCAGCCAAACTCTCAACAGAACACTGAGCACTCCCACTAGCACTTAAAGCTCTCTTTGTGAATTCAGCTTCATTCCTCAGTTTCTGCCAAGCTCTCCTATCATCCTTTCCGATTGCGACCTTAGTTTTCTTGGTGAATTCCTTCGAAAGGTATTGAACTAAAGCGTCGTCAACATCTCTTCCTCCAAGAGAAAGGTTCTCTTGAGTATTAATGAGAGTATACAGACCAGAATTTGAGGATAAAATGGTTGAAGAAGTTGAAGTTCCACCCATATCCAAGACCAAGATAGTTCTATCAAGGTCTTTTCCAACAGCATAAGGTTTGGCAGTTCCATTTGTCATACCATCTTCATCTGGATGAGAAGGTAATAATCCACCTTCTTTTGGAGAAGTTAAACCATAAGCCACTAAAGCTGCTCCGGGTGAAGAAATGAGTTGCAGGACTATTAAACCTGCTTCCGTTGCTGCTGTCTTTAAAGCTGAAATTTGGATGGCCTTGAAGAATAGAGGGATTGATAAGACACACCCTGAAATTGGAGTTCCAGAGAGGAAATCTTTGGCAGTTAGGAAAAGAGAGCGAAGGAATCTGACTGTCACTTGGTGAACTGAGAGAGTTGTCTCTTTACCATCGATTTCAACTTTGAAGGATGGAGTTCCATTGACGTCGATGACTGGAGATGAGGTACGAGTCTTTTCTGCTTCAGTTAGATCGGAGAAGCTGATGGAATTCGGAGGGAGAGAAAAGGGAGAAAAGACAAGGTTAGAGGGAGGTGGTAGCGGTAGGAAGAAATCGAAGCTCCACCAGAAGTAGCTCTGTTTTGAAGACTGACCTACGACCTAGAAGGTTTACGAAGTAATCCACAGTGTTGTGAGCATTTCTGACAAGTTGAGGAGTGGCTTGATTACCAATGTAGACTTGATCTCCCTGGTGAAGTACAAGTAGGTGAAGGATTGATTGGAAGAGGTGGGTCGGCACAGGAAGGATAGGAAGAAAGGTGAAATTGAACAACTCTACTCACGTTGAAAGAGATACGAGTAGCTAATTGACGTTCGCCATCTTCATTAGCCTGAATTGTCAAAGGCAACAAGTTCAAAGAGAACAGGAGAGGATAAAAGAGAGGACAAAAGAGAGGACAAAAGAGAGAAGCAAGATCAGAAGCAGCTCCTCTCTGCTCTTGAAAGCCAGCAGCGACTCACAATAACGTCAGCACGACCACTGATTGAATGAGAAGAAATAATTTCATTAAGGGATGATGAAAGATCAGATTAGGTTGCTCCAACTTATGAGGTACTTTCCTCCCCCCAGTTGCCCTCTCACTCTCCTTCTCCTTCTCCTTCTATTCTTCACTCACTGTTGGTTAATGCAAGCTATACTTCCATAGGAATGTCCTAAATTGATTCCAATAACAGCTCCGGCTGCTTCTGCTTGAGCTTGCTGAGTTGCTGTCTTGTCTGTCATTCTCGTTGTTGGGTTTTTGACTCGGGTTGGGTTTCAGAAGTTTTTTCTAGCACCGAATCCGTCCCCGCAACTAAGCTTCAGGAAGAAAGGCAAGCAGTCGACAACGAGACAATGGAACGACCATTCAGCAAGATTGAAAAGGTATGAAAGAAAGCTACATAAAGATAAAGGCGAAGCCAGAAAGTAAAAAATAATAATCAAAGAGCCAGCAAGTAGTTCACCAATTCCACGATAATCTCCTTTGGCTTTATGGATTCCTCTTCTTTTGATTCGAGCTCATCTCCCATATTGGCATAGTATTCTGAAAGAAATAAAGGAGAAAACAGAGGAAGTAGCCTGTCAATCCTGGGTTCTATCGAATCACCTTGTCCGCCTCCCTTTCGACTGATCTAACTCACCTTTCAAGACTTCTATAATTTTATCAAAAGCACCTTGCCCTTTGGCAGCCTTTCTCTCAAGTAGCATCTTGGCATGAGACATTATACCATCATCTTCCATGCAGATCCAAGCTAAGATGTAATCGATGAGTTGGAGGGAGAAGAGTCCTGAGTCCAACCTTCGAAGGTAAAATAATTCTTCCTCCTCTGGAAGTATCTCGTCCCCGTCATCCAGGATCTCCTGAGAAGCCAAGAAAGATTCAGAAACGAGAGAAATGGGCCAATGAGTGTAAGTTCTGGTCAGCTTCTCTCTCAATCTTTGTTGGCAGGATCGTATACTTGATCTCTTTTTGACGCATCTGCTCACCTGCTTTTCCCTCTCGATCTCTCTCTCTACTCCTTTGATCCTTCCGAGATTCTCCTCTCTCATTTCCAAAAGCCTATCAACTTTCTCGTATTCCTTCTCAACAAATTTTCCCAACAACCTCACTCTGAGCTGAGAATCGGATTCTAGATTATTAAGAAGTGAATTCAAAATCCCAAGAATATGTTCTTCATCTTCTCTAGTTCTAAGATTTTCACCCGAGATTTTATCTTTCTTTCCTTTACCTTTTCTATCGTCCATCAGAAGTTTAAATAAAGGTTTGAGACCTAATTCCTGTACGAACTTTTCAGAATTGATGATTGAAAGTTTTGAAGAAGTAGAAAGAGCATGATCTAAAACTTTGACAGATCGAAGTTGAACAGTTGGAGAAGTTGAAGATTTCAAAAGGATCAACATGAGCTCCAATCCTTCTTCTGAAGAGAAGAGGTTCTTATTGGATGGAAGTGAAAGTAAGGAACATAGAATGTCGAAGAGATTCTCCATGAATTCTAGTTCTTCTGACGATGAAGGTGGCTTTTTTCGATATTGCTGAGAAGAGTTGGAAAGAGAAAGAGCGAGGATGGGGTGAAAGGAGATGGAGGACATGAGGAGGGTCAGAACAGAGTCAGAAAACGATGTCAGCCTAGCAGTCCATTTATGAAATTCTTCTACTTTAACTGCGAAGCACTCACCGCCAACACTCCCAAGACCCTTCCAACTCCCCCACCTTTCCCCACCAATTCACAATTCCTCTCTCCCATCTTTCCTTCCTTTTTCTGACAGAGGATTGCCAAAATCTCAGCTGAATAAGCTTTGTTCTGATTGAACCCTCCTCCTGCGATTGAAGATTCTTTCCTTTCAATCCTACCCAACAACCAAGGTAGAATCTCTTTAATCTCCAGAACCGAGGTTGTCAATTCCGATCTAAAAGTAACCAAATTTTCAATCACTCCTAATAAATGATAGATGGATTGCGAATCGGATTCTAGGTCTGAAAGTTGAGCTGCAGTTGGAGGTTCTGAATAGGTGGAAGTGGGGAGTTGATCATTGAATCGAGAGAGGTTTTGAACTAGGAGTTCTAGGAGTTGGTTTTCGAGCTGTGGTGGAAGAAAGAATGTCAATTAGTATCTAAGCCTCAAAACCAAAGAGAATGGGGACTAAAGAACTCACCAAACTATCAACTAAAACTTTCATTCCTTCTTGACCTTTCCTTCTAACTTCACCCTCTTCATCCTCACCCTCAGCCACTTCCTCTCCATTATCCAAAACATCTTCATCAGTTAATTCCTCTAACACTTCGATCACAGTACCAGAGATATCAGCATTCTCGTGAGAAAGTAAACCACAGAGAGAGGTTGTAGTTCCATTTTTGACGAGTTCCGGATAGTAGAGGGATGGATTTGTTGTTAGGACTAGAAGATCTTTAAGAGATGAATGGAGGTCTGATTCGGATTGGATGAACCTGTGAAGTGTGGGAGAGGTCGTAAGAAAGAATTCTTGAAGAATTTGAAAGAGACAGAGAGAGAAAGAAAGACGAGAGTAGGCTGGCAAGACTCACTTCTTTGGATCATCACTAAACTTGACTCTCATCTCTTGGTTCTTGTTGATAGATCTTTCGAATTTGAGTAATTGTTTTTTGATGCCTGCTAGATTTTGTTCGGGACGCTATGGAGTGGAGAGGAAGGGGAGAGGAGAGGGGTTGTTCAGAGACTTGCTCCTTCCCTAGCTCCAATATAGCAAGAAAAAGACCGTGAGATCAAGTATAGGTAGATGTACTGCAGCTTCTAAGGATAAGTTGAGCTCCGAAGAGCAACTACAGTCTCTATGCTAGCCAATTGCCTGCCTCGAGCTCTCTCTCCTTCGACTCTGCAACTGGACTTCTGGTTTACTCTCCAATCTTCTGACTTGACTCAAAATAACACATCTGAGGGATTACTGTCTCTTTTCCCCTCTGAACTCACCTTATCCTCCCCCTCCTCACCATCTCGATTCATCACTTCAAGAATCCTCTTCTGAGTGTCAGTCAAACCACCTCCATAGAACCTTCCACCTTCATCATCGTCTTCTATGAAATAATCTGCATCGTTGCCAGGCGCGAATTCATCGTGCTGCTCCATTTCATCATCCTCATCTCCAACTGAAGCTGAAGGAGGTCGCTTGGAAGTAGAAGTTGAAGTTGAAGGAGAATCTTGATAGTCAACTTTTGAAGCTTTGAGTGATTCAGCAGTAGGTTCTGCCCATTTACGCTTGTTTAAAGAGGAAGATGGAAGTTTGGGCAACTGAGAGAGAGAGGTAATTTAGAGAGGTGAAAGTGATAGGATAGGATAGGATATGGCATACATTTCTAAGATGGGAGATCCGATCCGATCTTATCCTGACAGAAGATACAAATGAATGGTTGACTCACTTTGAATAATTTGTCAACATCCATTCTTTGTGAGATGTTGTGGTTGAAAACAAGTTGGAGATAATCGATAATCCTTTTCGATCTCTCGCAACTTGACTTCTCTCCCCAACACCGTATCCTATCCTTCAACTACTTCCACTTCCAGCTATGACTACAGTTCTAGACTATGGCGAACCTGAAATTGAAACAGTAGAAGGAGATACAGAGATGGAATTAAATCCTCAAACCTTCACAGCAGAGATTTACAATGAAGATATCGATGGACCTGATGATCCAGACAGAAGAGCAAAGTTTTATCCTCTACCAGAACAAAAAGATGGGGCTGCTGTTCAGGATCAACAGTATAGAGCGAAAGAATCGGATTTGGAGAAGGAAGCTAAGATTATTGGAAAGGAACGTGAGTAAAAGAGAGATGCAAAGAGAAGAGGCAGAATGGAGCGAGAGAAGGAGAGAAAGGGGAGGTCATTCGGCTAGATGTACAGATGTTCAGATGTTGGATCGATAGGGAGGCTGTTATTATACAGTAGATTCCAGATTCAATCGATCAGGAGTTGAGAGGTCGATGATTACAGACGCGGCGGGGAAGATTGCAGACATGTCCTTCTACTCGCTACTCTTCAATCGCTTCCCTTTCCTCAGGCAGTCTCGGAGTATCTCGGGTATCTTTCTTTAATTTTGTTCAATCAGATCAGACCCAGACTGTTGATGATTTGAGCTTCGGAGAGACCAACTAATCTTCTGAGTGTCGTCTCCTCTCTCTGATCACCACTCTCCCCTTCTTTCAATTCCAACAGTCCCAACTCCAATTCCAGAAACCCCGGTTCCATTAGGAAGTGCAGATCTTCGAACTTCAGTCCTCCACCTTCAAGGTTCACCGATCACTCAACTCTCAACCTCTCGTCTCTTTGCCTATCTAACTCATTTCGGAACTTCTCCTTTAGGTTTAGAATGGGTTTCGGATCATTCCTGTAATGTCGTATTCTCAGATTTCGAATCTTCTAGAGAAGCATTAACACTTCTTCTAAGTCAAGAAGAATACGATGATATCTCCACTAGTGCTCAAAGCTTGATTCCAGAAGTTGAGAAATTGAATAAAGGAGATGGAAAGGATTTACACGAAAAAACAGTGGAGAGTTTATTGACCACAAGGAAAGCTAAGAGATTACCTGGAAAGCTTTACAATGCTAAGGAGAAGGATATCGCGTTGAAATATAGTGAGATGGAAGATCGACTTTTCGAAGAGGAAGGGAATCAGGATCAAGAAATGGAATCTCAATTACCTGAAGATGTACCTGAAATTTATCGGGATTTCGAGAAAGCGGACAAAGCAAAGCAAAGGGAAGAATATGAAGCTGGGATGGGTGGAGAACTCAAGATTCTGAAATCTTTAAGAGGAACCTTATTCGTTAGATTCGCTTGTGCTTCTTCAGATGTTAAACATAAGAAATCTAGAGAAACTTCCAAATGGTATCAGAAATATGGTAAAGATGCTGGAAAAGAAGTTGTGGGGAGATTACTTCAAGTAGGAGAAATTGGTGAAAGGAGAGAGCTCTTGGGACATAGTGGAGAGGCCTTAGAAAGAAGCAAGAGAGAGATTGATAGAAAGAAATTGGACGTTGAATTAGATGGGATGATGGTTAATAGAGAAGATGGAATTGAAGGTGAAGCTATTGATCCTGATTACTTTGAAAGACAGAAACCTAGGAGAAGCAATAGAGGAACCGAATTACTATCGGATAGAATCAGTGGTGGATTTAGATCCAGCTCTCACAATATGAGTTCAGGAAGTGGAAGTGGAAATGCCAGTGGATCTAAAATTAGAGTGGGTTGGAAATCTGATCTGGAAGGGAAAGATTTGTTGGAAGCGAGGGATTTGGATGATCAATTAGGCGATGTTCAAGCTAGAAGGAGAGAAAGATCTGCAAGTCCAAATTCTACTCGAAGGAACTTCAACTACAATTATAATGACAATAGTCATAATCAGAGTTCCAAGGCTAGAGGAAGAGGTGGTACTAGAGCTCCTTCTAAAATCTGGGATGGAGATCAAGAGGATGACCAGACTATGAGAGTTGGAAATGGACCTTTCAGATCTCATATGATGGCGGATGAATTGGAAGCTAGACAGAGTAGGAAAGGAAGGAATGGAAATGGGAGAGGGATGGACAGATGGGAGAGAGATCAAAGGGAAGATTCAAATGATGCAATCTCAAGTTCTGGTGGGAAGAAGAAAGGTAGAGATCCACTTACTTCTCCAGAGCAGGATTTAGCTAGTCGATTTGGTCCTGTTCCTGGAACACTTCGATTGGAAAGTAGGTTGAGCGCTTGGGGTGCTAAGCAAGAGTGAGGGGAATGGACGGCACTCTCCTTTTGTTTGAAAAGCTTCTTTTTGATGTATAATCTTTCTTCTTGTCATTAGCATCTTGAACACAAATTGTTCCTTCAGATTTCAAGTCTTTGAGAGGGGTTCGAGCTCACCCCTCTTTCTGCCAGACGCAATCTTGAAGGCGTGACCATATACTAAGGGATCGCGTCCGTTGGGTTGATGAATGGGAATTTCTCAAGAATGAGGGTAGTATGCACAGGTAGGGTTGATCAACGACTAAGTGGTAAATGAGAGTGAATGAGTTGGGCAATTCCTAGTCAGTCAATAGAGAATCAGAGCTCACGACTTGTGGACAAAAGAAAAGAAGGGTTAAGGTTTGAGGAGATTCCCTTCCTCTCCATCTAATGACAAAAGAACAGCTGGCAGCAACAACAAGAGAGGCAGAAAGGGAGAAAGAGATGGAATGCAAGCAAACCAACATGGTGACTCAGACTCTCTCCCCACTCCCACCCCCACTGCAGGAGCCGGCTACAGAACACTCCAAAATGCTCCTACCAACCTATCTCAACATCATCTAAATCATCTAGATGCACTAGCAGCAGGACTGGCACAAGCAGCTGCATCCTCACCAACAGAGGCAGGAGCAAAGATACTCAAGAAAGCTTGTCTTTGGGTGATTGACTTTGCAAGGGACAACGCAATCAGATTAGAAGAAGGAAAAGAAGCAATGAAGATACAATTTGGAGAAAACGACAAAGTAATGTACATTGAGAAAGGGGAGAGGGAGCTCTCATGCTGGCTGACAATGGAATCTGTGCTATCGACGAATTCGACCAGATGGACGTCAGTGACCAAGTGAGTAAAGGTTCCATGATTCGAAGACCACTTTGTCTTTTTCTTTTACCTGTTTCTTTCTCACTCTCGACTGACCTTTCTTTCCGCTTTCTACACTTTCCCAGGTCGCGATTCACGAAGCAATGGAACAACAGACCATTTCGATAGCCAAAGCAGGTATTCAAGCCACGCTGAATGCTCGAACTTCGATCTTAGCTGCTGCCAATCCAGTCGGAGGAAGATACAATCGTAAGCAGACACTTCGACAAAATGTAGCCATGTCTGCTCCGATTATGTCTCGTTTCGATTTGTTCTTTGTCGTTCTAGACGAATGCAATGAACAGACGGGCATGCACATCGCTCAACACATCGCCAATGTCCATCGATTTAGAGATGCAGCTTTAACTCCAGAATTCTCTACCGAAGCAATTCAAAGATGCATTAGATATGCAAGATCTTTCCAACCAAAATTAACTCCACAAGCTTCAGACGTACAGATTATTGAGACAAGACGACAGTGGAAATGGAAAGAATTCTTATAGAATCACAGTCAGACAATTAGAAAGTATGATTAGATTGTCAGAAGCTATTGCCAGAGCTAATTGTAGACAAGAGATTACTCCTGGTTTCGTTAGGGAAGCTTATGCTCTATTGAAACAGAGCATCATTCATGTCGAAAAGGATGATATCGATTTTGAAGATGAAGATGAAGATGGAGATGGAGATGAAACCATAAATGGAGGAGGTGGAGATCCTTCTTCAACTCCAGATGCAATGATGCGAAGTGAAGAATCTCAAGAGCAAGATGAAGAAGAAGAAGCTGCTCAAAGAGCTTCTTCTACGATTCCAGGAACTGGAGATGCAACTGCAGGTTCGAACCCTCGTAGAGGAATCAAGATTAGTTACGATCGTTATCAAGAAATGACTTCTCTAGTTCTACTGAAGGTTCATGCAGTTGAAAGTGATACAATGTTAGGTATGAAGAGGCAAGATCTAGTCGAATGGTATTTAGAACAAAGAGAAGATCAAATGGAAAGTATGGATCAGTATTAAGATGAAAAGACTTTGATTAATAAAGTAATCAAAAAGATGATCAAAGATGAATATTTAGTTCAATTGAATAATAACACTACAGATGATGATGGTGATGAAACTCTAAATTCAACAACCGCTGCAGGTGGTGAAGGTCAAAGTATCTCTCAAACTGAAGCTGTGGGTGAGACTTTACAAGCTGGAGCTGGAGGAGAATCTAGTGATCCAAATGATCTTCAATCAAGTACAAGTGCTCAATCTGATAAGGTTATCAGATTGATCATTCATGCTCGTATCGATGTTGATACTTTGGGAGACTACACTCAGTAGATCGTCGAGAGAGCTTCCCATTTTCATTCATTCTTCCCATCGTCTTGATTCTTTCTAGGTACCTGTTTTTTGTTATTGCTGCTTCCTTATGTGTTTCTCCTTTTATTGTGTCGGTACCTGCTATTTTCCGATGAACTGTTCTTCTCAATTGTCTTTTTCGCCACATTCGAGGATTCTCTTGTTTTCGATCCTTTGTATCCCTGCTATTCTCTATTTCTATTTTCATTTCCGGTCTCGCGGTTTGATTTGTTTTATATTATGACTCTATTTCCGAATGAGAAAACCTCTTGTATCAATTCGCTGTCTGAGAACAAGTAAAGAAAAGAGAGTGAATAAAATACACAGCGTGCCGATTGGAAGAAGAGAGATGGCAGCAATGGAATGCAGTTGAGGAGGATTGAAATGCAAGCCCAGGGTTACAAGGTAGGAGTGAAAGAAGAAGAAAAAATTCACCAGGAAAGGAGAGGAAAAGAGAGAAAATCATGCGAACAAGTCAAATAAATACCGTCTAAGAATCCTACAAAAACACGACTCCAACATCGTCTTCGTCTTCTCCTTCTTGCTCAGATCTACCCTTGAGATGGACAACCTTCTGAGGATCTTCTGGCCAGTGATCTTCAGTGGCATTATCGAAACCGACGACCTGGAGCCCCACTCCCATCAAGGCTGCTCCTTGTGGAGTGTACCTCAACAAGCGAATTGGATCTGAAGTGACTGGCTCTTGAATGAGCATGAACACTGTCAGAAGCGAACCATCCTTCACTGTCTGTTGATCAGCGATAAAGAAAGCCTGAGGGTAGAGTTTGAAGAAAACGTCAGCTCATTCTGATTTCTGGGTCTTGAATAAGGAACTATTCCACTGAGACTCACATCGCTTCTACTCGTTCTGACTTCTTCTGTATCGTCTTCTACACTTCTTCGCTCAAATTCTACGGCAAAATCGATAGGATTCCAAGCCGACCTAGAAGACGAAAAAGGTTCCCAAATCAATTCCTCCGTAGATTTATACTCGTCTTTCAGAGCCTTTTGATAAGCCGAATTTATGTTCTTGACCATCCCCTCCGAAACTTCTGGACTACTGATGAAGAGAAATGCACTTTTATCACTCCCCTTTCCTCGAAAAGAAGATTTCAGCCATTGACTACCCCAAGTCAGCTCTTCTTTCGTCTCTTGCTCATGAATCGATTTTTGAAAAAGACCTCTTCCAAGGCAAAGGTCTCTCTCCGAGTCACTTTGGAGTTGGTCCCAGTTGATTTTGGCGAATATCCCTTGCTCTGAATCCTGATTGTGAGAGAATGTACCATGTACGAGAACATCTTGACTGAAAGAACTTGGTAAACCGGTGTATCCACCGCCGTGAACTTGAACTAGCGAGTTGATCTCTGGGAAATCATCGAGATCCAGCTCTGCAAGGATGAATTGCACCAAGGCGAAAGAGCGGATTGATGTTGATGTTGATGACATTGATGAAATGATAATGTGAGTCCAAGAGGATGAGTGGAGAGAAGGATAGAAATCAAAAGTCTCGTTCAAAGTCCAACGTTGCATCACTTCCATGCGCGATCAAAAATGTTAGCTTATACATACATAGTCGGTTAAAGTTACAACATACAAGCGGGATCCCAAACTATCGCAGCGTTCTTCGGCGGACGCAGTGGAGAATGTTGCGATAGTTTCGATTAAAGTTACAACATGTACGACAAGTAGATTAAAAGAACGCAACCGCATGTTGGTGTTTCGGACGCCACATACGTGTGCCAATTCAATCTCATACATCATATATCATGCAGCTGTTCAACGTTCAACGTTCAACGTTACATATCTCACACTTAGCTGAGATATCTGAAATGCTATCGTGGTCCGGTGGTGATGGAAGCAGCATTGGATCTTTGAGAGACGAAGTTGGCTCGCCACCTGAGCACTTCACGCTACGTACACATGTAAAGCAGCTCACCACATGTCGCTACATACAAATTATGTAGACCCAGCGGCTTGCCTGAGCACTCGAGCGTCGATCGGTTCTCCCCTTCTCTCTCCACCGCAACACAACAACAAAGCAGATCTCTTCTTTGATTAATCATCTTATATTCTACCGCATGTGCAGATGTAAAACAGCGCACCACATGTCACTACCTATTCGGAGGCACAACAAGATATAAGAGCTTGTTTTTCTACGTATCGTATTCCTTTTCCCCATCTCTCTCACAACCTCACTTCCTTTCTACAAACATGAATTTCCTCAAAACTGCTCTCTTTCTCTCGATCGCCTTTGGTGGCCTAGCATCTGGGCAACCTGAGAAGAACTCCCAACTGAATCGAAGAGATTGCATTCAGCGTAGGGATGAAGCTCAAATCTATGCAGACGCTATGGACCTTCAATGGCTGGACAAGCTACCTCAAGGGATCAGAAATCAATCTAATTGGGTTGTTGCACTCAACAAAACAGACCAATCAATCTTACTTCCATCTGAGCACCCTCAATACTTTTTATTTGAAGATGAAAAGGAACAAGATGGCAGTCCAAAGACGCCTGAATTCTCACCAGACCTTGCTTATACTTATGGAGTTAACTGTGTTGACAATCCTACCATCTGTAGCAGTAAGTATGTAATTCTGTTCTTGGTGCCAGAGCCGCCTTTCCTTTGACATTTGGCACACCTCTCCTCTTCTCAATAACGCCACTTCCCATGCTCAGACATCTGCTATTACGTCTACTGCAAAGATTTCAAGAACGAATACTCGGATGGATTTTTGATGACTAAGAACGAGACCAGTTTTCGCAACGTAGCTAAGAAATGTAGAAAGAGTAAAAGCAAGTATCCCAAAAAGAGAGGGAACAAATGCAGCAAGTTTCAAGTGAGTATCATCCAGTTTTGAGTTTTGACGTGTCGAACGTTGAAGAACGTCAAACATTTTGTGTATCGTCTGTTGCATTCGCCAGAGCTAAGCAGCATTCTTTTCCTCCACTGTGTATCAGGGCTTCTTCAAGTCAAAATACGACTGCGACGAGTATCCAGTGAGTAGTGTTGAGTTTTCTGCCTTTACCTTTGGCAAACAACTGGCCCGCTCCCAAGCTGACAACAAAGAACCTCATCCTTTTCTACATCATTTCTAGTTGGCTGCATCTATTAACAACGGTGGAACGGATTACCCTGCTACACGCTGTGTCCCAGAAGGTCAAAACCGTAGTAAGTCCCGCCATGCGAGAAGGTAAACAGGTGTTTTGCAGCTCTGAAAGGAAATCTGTCTTGTCCTTTGCTTCCATTACATCAAGGCGCAGGTTCAGGATACAAGGACAAGTACGTTCCATTAGGGGCAACTTCAACTACTGGTGAGGATGAGAATCTTGTACTCTAACAGTCCACCGCAATTTTTTCCATCTTCTGACGGATTCGTCTTTCTCCCATCATCTCTGTCTCTCTCTCTTCACCTTCCTCACCGTGCGTAAATTCATCAGTTCTTGACTTCGGAAACCACAAAAAGAGGCCTCATCATTGCGAACCTTACGATCCCAAAGACTCAAACATGTGTTTTTCCAGAAAGGCAGTGTGGTGAGTCTGATTGTCGCAGTCATTTCAAATCTCTCGCAAATATGCGTTCTTTCTGAAATTTTTTGCATCATCTATTTTACAACTTGTAGCGACTTGGATAAGGACGACAAACAATACCTACAGGAATGAGGTTCTTCTCGCCCCTAATTCTTCTTCACACATTCTTCTCATCCTTGCTCCTAGAAAGAGTGAATGAATGTCTGTCAATTCAGTTCTCTCGCAGAGAAAAGAGATCCAAATTCAAACTTTACAATAAACATCCGCTTTAGTCACACCAGATTGTGGTGCTTTGCGATCCTTTCCCATTTCCTACATTGAGATGTTTCACTCGCAAAATTCCAACCGTAGTAATTATCAAGATTTGACTTCCCTAATATCCCCACAAACTTTGACCGTGTTTTGTTTGATCTGTTTTGTCAACAAGAATCACCCTATTCTCTAGATCCAGCGCTTCTCGGAGCTTTTCCTTAGCTCTTTGGCTCAATTTGATAACTTCCAGAACTTTGTCTTGTCATCCAATCATTCGAGAAAGGAAAAAATCTGATTTCGTAGTCAGAGGGAAAAAACACGTACCTGCCAATGATGTCGAATTCAAAAGCAAAGGGGGAAGAAGCGATGGAAGACCTCTGAAAGCGATTCTTGTGTTCAAGAAGTCAGAGAATGGTTCAAGAAAGCTTCGACTCTCTGATTCTTGAGCTTTTGAACTTCGCCCTCTCCATAGATTTCCTTCCTCTTGCTATCTACCAAAGCCTTCCTTTCTTTCCTCTTCCTTTCAGCCATATTCAAAGGACGAGTTTGAGTAGGTCTTGAGGCAGCTCCAGCGACTTTGTAAGATTTGACTGAATCTTCTTGATTCGAAAGGTTATCTTCTCCTTCTTCTCCTGCAGCTACTAGATTTTCCAGTCGCTTCCTTTTGGTCTCTTCTCTTTCTTTCTTCATATTCTCCATTTCTTCTTTCCTTGTTTGTTCGTCGCCACTGAATCTGTAGAATCCAGCTCCTGGATCTCTAAGTTCGAAATCTGCATCGAAATGTTTGGTTGGATCTTTTGAAGCTTCGTCTTTGGCAGCTTGAAGAACTGGAGACGGAGGTCTGTAGACTGGGAAAGAAGTTGCTGGTCCGTATTGAACGTTGGATCTGGATAAAGAAGGATAGTGAGAAGGCGAGAGGATCGAAAAGATTCAGTGAAGGGAAGCTTGAGCAACATGTTCATGAAATCGAGAGCGACTCACTCATCTGGTAAAGCAGCTTCCAATTCCATTGCTCTAAGAATATCTCTTGGTACCTCACTTCTTGGTACAGTTCTAGATCTACCGAACTCATCTTTGTAAGTCATGAGAGGATCATCATCTCCCAAGCTTTCAACTTTCCTTCTCTTCCTTCTACTAGATCCACCATCTTCATCCTCACCTCCATCAGGCTCTCTATCATCTCTCCATCTTCTCTCCTCTTCACTACCATTCTCACTGAAATATCCGTGTTGATCGTTATCTTAGGGTTAGGGTTAGGGTTAGCCAGAGCATCGAACCACTACCATGTTTCCACCCCAAAATGTTCCAATCCTTCCCACCCAAAGAAAACCCCCAGACAAAAACAAAAACAGAAAAGATAGCATTACGAAGACTGGAA